>ML661908.1:17208366-17251394 GCA_007570785.1 Antilocapra americana | reverse complement strand
ACATTTCTCCATCTGTTTGTGTCCTCCTTGATTTCTTTCATCAGTGTTCTATAGTTTTCTATATACAAGTCTTTTGATTCTTTAGGTAGAAATACTCCTAAGTATTTTATTCTTTTTGTTTCGATGGTGAATGGAATTGTTTCCTTAATTTCTCTTTCTGATTTCTCACTGTTAGTGTATAGGAATGCCAGGGATTTCTGTGTGTTGATTTTATATCCTGAAACTTTGCTATATTCACTGATTAGCTCTAGTAATTTTCTCGTAGAGTCTTTAGGGTTTTCAATATAGAGGATCATGTCATCTGCAAACAGAGAGAGTTTTACTTCTTCTTTTCCAATCTGTATTCCTTTGATTTCTTTATCTGCTCTGATTGCTGTGGCCAAAACTTCCAAAACTATGTTGAATAGTAGTGGTGAGAGTGGGCACCCTTGTCTTGTCCCTGATTTCAGGGGGAATGCTTCTAGTTTTTCACCATCAAACACATGAAAAGATGCTCAACATCACTCATTATCAGAGAAATGCAAATCAAAACCACAATGAGGTACCACTTTACACCAGTCAGAATGGCTGCCATCCAAAAGTCTACAAGCAATAAATGCTGGAGAGGATGTGGAGAAAAGGGAACCCTCCTACACTGTTGGTGGGAATGCAAACTAGTACAGCCACTATGGAAAACAGTGTGGAGGTTCCTTAAAAAGCTGCAAATAGACCTGCCATATGACCCGGCAATCCCACTGCTGGGCATATACACCGAGGAAACCAGAATTGAAAGAGCCACGTGCACCCCAATGTTCATCGCTGCATTGTTTACAATAGCCAGGACATGGAAGCAACCTAGATGCCCATCAACTGACGAATGGATAAGAAAGCTGTGGTATATATACACAATGGAATATTACTCAGCATTAAAAAAAAATTCATTTGAAGCAATTCTACTCAGATGGACGAAACTGGAGCCCATTATCCAGAGTGAAGTAAGCCAGAAGCAAAAACAACAATACAGTATATTAACACATATATATGGAATTTAGAAAGACAGTAACGAGAACCCAACATGGGAGACAACAAAAGGAACGCAGATGTATAGAATAGACTTGTGGACTTTGTGGATGAGGGTAAGGGTGGGATGATATGGGAGAAGGGCATTGAAGCATGTTAATTGTCATGTGTCTAATCAATCGCCAGCCCAGGATTGATGCTCGGGACTGGTGCAGCGAGATTTCCCAGGGGGGAGGGAGGAGGGAGGGGGGTTCCGGAGGGGAAGCATATGTAAACCCATGGTGATATCATGACAATGTAAGGCAAAAACAATAATAAAAAAATAAATAAATAAATAAAAAATAAAAATTACAGTTTTCATAATTGGCTTAAAAACAAAAAAAAGAAAATACTTTTTTTTTTTTTACATCTTCTTAAAGCACTTCTAAAATTTCTGAATGCATGGCAACTTTGAGAAGGTAAGGCTGAAGGAAGACAGATGCAAATGTAGAGAATCGATTTGTGGGCACAGTCAGGGAGGGAGACAGTGGGATGAATGGAGGAAATAGCATCAACAAACACACACTCTCAGGTGTAAGATGGACTGCCAGTGAGAAGCTGTTGTGTAGCACAGGGAGCCCAGTCCGTGATGACCTAGAGGGACAGGATGGGGGAGAGGAGGGAGGCTAGGGAAGGAGAGGATGTATGTAAAATTATGACTGCTTTGCGCTGTTTTATGGAGGAAACCAACACAACATTGTAAAACAAAAAAATTTTTTAAAGAAGGTAACATTGGCTCGGCTCAAGCAACAACAGGGAGACGAAACTTGTGTTTCATCGGTGCTGTCACTTTGGGGCTTCTTTGGCTCATCAAAGACTGGAATAAAATCTTGGGAAAGTGTGTAAGACTCGAACGAAGATGAAAGAAGAAAGTGACAGCTAAAGAGAGAAAGGAGTGACCACCAAACCCAAAGTCACACACTATTCAGCAATGTCATTTAGAATCTATTTCATGATTCAGGAATTCAGGAAATGCCAAGATGGGCTTCTTTATATTAATAAGCTTCTATTAAATTATACAAATACATTTATATTAAATTTACTTGACTCACATTTTGACTCCTTTTATTTTAATAACTTCATACTTCTCCCCAATAGAAGATGTAGTCTCTGTCACAATGAAGTTAAATTAAGTTTGATCGTGCCTTCTGATTTTGTGAAAAATAAAAAAAGCTTTTTAATTACTGTATTAATATCACTGATAATGGGAAATTAACAAATGCAATTGTTCTGAAGAGGCAAAATAGTCTTGATTTGATTAAATGGCTTTGGATAGTCAGAGTTTAATCTCTTCCTTAACTGAGAATAGAGTCAAGAGATATTTCCTGATTAGAGAATCATCAACAGCTTTAGTTTAAGACCTAACATAAGGTATGTGTGTTAAAGATCATTCAAAGATAGCAGGATATTGGGGTGTGTGTATCTTTTTGAATTATGGTTTTCTCTGGCCATATCCCAAGAATGGGATACATACACCTCAACATTCACAGCAGCACCATTTACAACAGCCAAGACAAGGAAGCAAACTAAATGTCCATCAACAGATGAACAAATAAAAAAATGTGGTATATTTACATCATGGGATACTACTCAGCCATAAAATAAAAAATGAAATAGCGCCATTTGCAGCAACATGAATGGATATAGACTATCATACTAAGTAAGCCAGAGAGACAAAATGTTAGTTGCTCAGCCACGACCAACTCTTTGTGGCCCCACAGACTGCAGCCTGCCAGGCTACCATGGCCAAGGAATTTTCCAGGAAGAAAACTGGAGTGGGTAGCCATTTCCTTCTCCAGGAGATCTTTCTGATCCAGGGATCAAACCTGGGTATCCTGCATTGCAGGTAAGTGAGCCATCAGGAAAGCCCCAAAGTGAAAAAGACAAATATCATATGGTACCACTTATATATGGAATCTTATTTTAAAAAAAGATGCAAATGAAGCTAAATACAAAACAGAAATAGAACCACAGATATCAAAAACAAAGTCATGATTATGAAGGGGGGAAGAGGTAGGGAGGGATAAATTAGGAGTTTGGGATTAACACATACACACATTCAGTTCAGTTGCTCAGTTGTGTCTGACTCTGAGATCACATGCACTGCAGTACGCCAGCCTTCCCTGTCTATCACCAACTCCCGGACCTTGCTCAAACTCATGTCCATCAAGTTGGTGATGCTACAGAACTATCTCATCCTCTGTCGCCCCCTTCTCCTTCCACCTTCAATCTTTCCCAGCATCAGGGTTTTCTCCAATGAGTCAATTCTTGGCATCAGGTGGCCAAAGTATAGGAGCTTCAGCGTCAGCATCAGTCTTTCCAATAAATATTCAGGACTGATTTCCTTTCAAACGGACTGGTTGGATCTCCTTACAGTCCAAGGGACTCTCAAGAGTCTTCTCCAACATCACAGTTCAGAAGCATCAGTTCTTTCACACTCAGTTTTCTTTATAGTCCAACTCTTGGATCCATACATGACTACTGGAAAAACCATAGCTTTGACTAGACGGACCTTTGTTGGCAAAGTAATGTCTCTGGTTTTTAACATGCTGTCTAGGTTGGTCATAGCTTTTCTTCCAAGGAGCAAGTGTCTTTTAATTTGGCTGCAGTCATCATCTGCAGTGATTTTGGAGCCCCAAAAAATAAAGTCTCTCACTGTTTCCATTTTCCCTCATCTATTTGCCATGAAATGATGGGACCAGATTCCATGATCTTTGTTTTTTGAATGTTGAGTTTTAAGTCAACTTTTTCACTCTCCTCTTTCATCAAGAGGCTTTTCAGTTCCTCTTCACTTTCTGTCATAAGGATGGTACCATCTGCACATCTGAGGTTACTGATCATCCAGCCTGGCATTTTGCATGATGTACTCTGCATAAAAGTTAAATAAGCAGAGTGACAATATACAGCTTTGACATACACCCTTCCCAATTTGGAACCAGTCTGTTCTTGCATATCCAGTTCTAACTGTCGCTTCTTGACCTGCATACAGATTTCTCAGGAGGCAGATCAGGTGGTCTGGTATTCCCATTTCCTTAAGAATTTTCTGGAGTTTGTTGTGATCCACACAGTCAAAGGCTTTAATAATCAATAAAGCAGAATTATATGTTTTTCTGGAATTTTCTTGCTTTTTCTGTGATATTGGCAATTTGATCTCTGGTTCATCTGCCTTTTCAAAATCCAGCTTGAACATCTGGAAGTTCATAGCCCATGTACTTTTGAAGCCTGACTTGGAGAATTTTGAGCATTACTTTCCTAGCATGTGAGATGAGTGCAACTGTGCAATAGTTTGAACATTCTTTGGCATTGTCTTTCTTTGGGATTGGAATGAAAACTGACTTTTCCCAGTCCTGTGGCCACTGCTGAGTTTTCCAAATTTGCTGGCATATTGAGTGCAGCACTTTCACAGCATCATCTTTTAGGATTTGAAACAGCTTAGCTGGAATTCCATCACCTCCACTAGCTTTGTTCATAGTGATGCTTCCTAAGGCTGACTTAACTTTGCACTTCAGGATCTCTGGCTCTAGGTGAGTGACCATACCATTGTGGTTATCTGGGTCATGAAGATCTTTTTTGTATAGTTCTGTCTATTCTTGCCACCTTTTCTTAATATCTTCTGCTTCTGTTAGGTCCCTACCATTTCTGTCCTTTATTGAGCCCATCTTTGCATGAAATGTTACCTTGGCATCTCTAATTTTCTTGAAGAGATCTCTAGTCTTTCCCACTCTATTGTTTCCTCTATTTCTTTGCACTGATCACTGAGGAAGGCTTTCTTATCTTTCCTTACTATTCTTTGGAACTCTGTATTCAAATGAGCATATCTTCCCTTTTCTCCTTTGCCTTTTGCTTCTCTTCTTTTCTCAGCTATTTTTAAGGCCTCCTCAGACAACCACTTAGCCTTTTTGCATTTCTTTTTCTTGGGGATGATCTTGATCACTACCTCCTATACGATGTCATGAACCTCTGTCCATAGTTCTTCAGGCATTCTGTCTATCAGATCTAATCCCTTGAATCTATTTGTCACTTCCACTGTAGAATCATAAGGGATTTGATTCAGATCATACCTGAATGGTCTAGTGGTTTTTCCGACTTTCTTCAATTTAAGTCTGAATCTGGCAATAAGGAGTTCATGACCTGAGCCACAGTCAGCTCCCGGTCTTGTTTTTGCTGACTGTATAGAGCTTCTCCATCTTTGACTGCAAAGAATATAATCAGTCTGATTTTGGTATTGACCATCTGGTGATGTCCATGTGTAGAGTCTTCTCTTGTGTTGTTGGAAGAGGGTGTTTGCTATGACCAGTGTGTTCTCTTGGCAAAACTCTATGAGCCTTTGCCCTGCTTCATTCTGTACTCCCAAGGCCAAATTTGCCTGTTACTCCAGGTGTTTCCTGACTTCCCACTTTTGCATTCCAGTCCCCTGTGATGAAAAGGACACCTTTTTTTGGTGTTAGTTCTAGAAGGTCTTGTAGGTCATCACAGAACCATTCAACTTCAGCTTCTTCAGCATTACTGGTTGGGGCACAGACTTAGCTTGTTGTGATACTGAATGGTTTGCCTTGGAAACGAACAGAGATCATTCTGTCATTTTTGAGACTGCACCCAAGTACTACTACAGTTTGGACTCTTTCGTTGACCATAAGGGCCATTCCACTTCTTCTAAGAGATTCTTGCCCACAGTAGTCGATATAAGAGCAGTGACCCCACAAGAGACCGACCCAGACTCGCCTGTGAGTATACAGGAGTCTCCGGCGGGAGCGTGGGTCGGCAGTGGCTGCTGCAGGGTCGGGGGCGCTGAGCGCAGCAGTGCCTGCACGGGAGCTTTTGAAGGAGGTCGCCACTATCTTCATTACCTCCACCACAGTTTGGTCTGAAGTCAAACAACAGGGAGGTACCACAGCCCCGCCCAACCACGGAAAGTTGGATTAAAGATTTACTGAGCATGGCCTCTCCCAGCAGGAGAAGACCCAGTTTCTCTCACAGTCAGGTCTCCCATCAGGAAGCTTCCATAAGCCTCTTATACTTGTCCATCAGAGAATGGACAGAATGAAAACCACAATCACAGAAAACTAACCAAACTGATCACATGGAGCACAGCCTTGTCCAGCTCTATGAAACTATGAGCCACGTCTTGTAGGGCCACCCTAGACAGATGGGTCATGGTGGAGAGTTCTGTAAAATGTGGTCCACTGGAGGAGGGAATGGCAAACCACTTCAGTATTCTTGCCTTGAGAAGCCCATGAACAGTATGAAAAGGCAAAAAGATAGGACATTGAAAGATGAACTCCCCAAGTCAGTAGGTGCCCAATACGTTACTGGAGAAGAGTGGAAAAATAACTCCAGAAAGAATGAAGAGACAGAGCCAAAGCAAAAACAACGCCTAGGTGTGGATATGACTGGTGATGGAAGTAAAGTCCGAGGCTATAAAGAGCATTATTGCATAGGAACCTGGAATGTTAGGTCCATGAATCAAGGTAAATTAGAAGTGGTCAAACAGGAGGTGGCAAGAGTGAACATTAACATACACACTATATATATTACTATACATAAAACAGACAATCAACAAGGACCTACTGTATAGCACAGAGAACTCTACTCAGTGTTTGGTGATAAATATAGGGGAACTGCAGAAGCAGCATCCATCTGAACAGCTATGGTATTTTTAAAGGCCAAAAAAAAAAATATTTTCTGTTAAGCAAAGAAAGAAAGAAAATGACAGTTAAACAAAACAAAAACAAAAAAAAAGATAAGGAAATGAAGCATTAAATTATGTTTGGATCTGACCAACATCTCCTAAAATATCAGAACATAGTAACTTGGGACTCTGGAAAACAGAATAAATTCTGTGTAAGCGTTAGACTATCGTAAAGGTACCAAAGAGTCCTTGTTTGTTTTCAAAAAAAATTCACACACGCATTTTAAAATTATTTTATGTTATTCTTTAAAGTATGGAAATAAATTTTCTCTAACAAAATTTATTAGTAAAAAATCTGCAAAGTTAATGCTACTTGGCCACTGGCTCCCATTATAAGATTAAAGAATTTGCACATAAGAGAAATTCTCAAATTCACTATGGACAACTTACAGTAATAAGGGTAACCAGGCCTATGAAGGCAGCCAGGAAGGTCTTTCTCCATAAGAGTCCGTATTAGAAGATAACAGATGTTTGCCCTGTTTTTCCTTATTGGTAGAGGTTTTTCACTGGCTCAGGGTTGAGACTTGTAAATTCCAGCTATGACATCACTTGATCTCAGTCTGAAAATGACCTAATCTCCATTTTTCACATTATTGAAGCTGCCTGCCAAGTCCTTTAGGATGCCTTTAAGCTCTATGTGGCATGTTCAAAAGTATCTAAAGTGAGGGCTTTGTGTAAGACATGCTATTTTTCCAGAGTAAAAACTTCCTTATTGAAAACTCTGGAAATTAAAATTCACTATTGTGAGTTATAGTAAAATCTGGGACAAATTCAACTGTATATTGAAATCTCTGAAGCTGAACTGAGTTAAATTATATGAAATACATAATTTATGAAATAAAATATCGTAAAGTGCATTCTGGATATTATATTTTATAAACCTCAGATATACACAAAAACATTTCATAATCTACCTGGAAGGTGCTGGTTTAAGAAGATGATTTTGACAGTGCTATCAAAGGCAAGAAAAAAGATTCCCAAAGGTACTTACGGATCATTCTTCCATGGAAGTCTTTTATAATATGATAGTACATAAAAATAAGCTTGCTGAAATAAAATGTGAATGTGTATATCAGGTCTATGGAAAATGTCAACTTCTCAAATATAAAGCCGGAAAAAAAAATAACATAGAGGAAAAATTGAGGGACCCATTTTTAATTTAAAACTGTTATAACTGAAAATTAGAGAAGCTAAAATAAAAAGGGGAAAACAGACTGATGACCTATAATACAACAAGTGGCTTCATATGCTATGCAAAGACTTTTATAATTTACAAAAATACAAGGTACTAAAATATATGACAAAGGATAAAAACAAAATATAGAAAATGCCACTATGGACACTATAAATTGATATCATCCCTTTTGGAAAGCAACATGGCAAACTGTATTTGGAACCATGAAAATATTCTCATCGCTAAAAATTTTTCCTAAGTAAATAAAAGCAATAAATAACAACACTGCAACAAATACAAGCATCATTAGCCATGACATCAAAAAATTTTAAGCAACCTCCTAAATTCTGAATGATGGGCATAATACCTAAAAAGAATTTTAAGTCATAACCTTATCTTCAAAGAGCTTTGCGAGCAAGATGTATATATGAAAAGATTTCACCACAAGACAATAAGTGATAACTGGTAAAGAAGTGGTCCAGGCAACCCTAATTCAGCAGAGAAAGAAATCATTTCCCACTTCCCACTGTGTGATCAATGAAGAGAAAATGGAATTCATGCTGGCCCCGGAAGTGAGGGTAAGATTCTCATTAGCAGAAAAGACGACATCACTTCAGATAAAAATAAAATAATAATATGCTCCACTGAACAGTAAAGGGGATCATCTGTTGGATATTAACACATCTTTCTCAACAAATAATATAAAAATTGTTCCAGGGACAAACAAGTTAGGCTAAGACTGCAGTAGGCTACAGCACCAAAGTTTTTATGCATGATCAGAATTGAGGTATTATTTTAAAGTCTTTATTGAATTTGTTACGATATTGCTTCTGTTGTTTATGTTCTATCAGGGATAGAACCTCTACCCCCTGGGCTGGAAGGCCAAGTCCTAACCACTGGACCACCAGGGAAGTTCCCCAGACCCAGGTTTTTAGAAAGACCACAGTGGCTATAGTGTGAAGGCAGGGCTTCAGGTAGGACATGGGAAGACATAAGCCAAGGAGCCTTTTAGAAAGCTATTCTAATAGCCCAAGCGAGAAGCTGGAGAGCTAAACTTTACACATCCCCATTAGGAACAAAGAGGAATGGTTGTTATGAAGAGTACTTAGCAGACAGAATCAACTGATTGGATTGAAGAACTGGCAATTGACTGGATGTTAGCCTCTTGGGAATACAGTCAAAGATAACACTGAATTGATGCCACTGAAACTTCTATTTTGGCCAACTCTCCATATATTACAATAGATCAAGTGAGAAGGGAAACACGTTTGGGTTAGACGGTAAGGAAGAAAATGAATTTGATTGTGCACAAATCAAATGTGAAGTTCTTAGGAGCCAACTGGTTGGAGATTTTCCAGCAAGCAGTTAGAAATATAGATCCAGGGTATGAGAAGGAGATGCATGGGGTAGCTGCAGCTATGGGAACTAAAGAAAATGTTCAGAGAGACCCCCACCCAGCTGGACAGGGTGAAGTCCAGGGCAACGCCAGTGCTGAGAAAGTGCCCAGAGATGGAGGGGCCGTGGAAGGGAACTGAGAGAAATCAGGTGCCTGGAGCCATGGAAACCAAGCGGGTGGTGAGGATGCGGCTGGGAGAGACCCAGACATCAGCATCTGACACTCCAGGGAAAGCAGAGAAAATGAAGTTTCCTAACAGATCACCAGCCTGGCCATGAGGAAGCCACATGTGGCCTCATAACGGCCACTTCAGTTGGGCAGTGATGCCGGATTGCTCTCACTCATTTACTTATCCATTCGGCCTCTTTCCTCTTTCTTCCAGTGATATTTGTTGCGTTCTTGCCACTACCATGCTAACACCGAGGACTCCAACAAGCTCCCTGACGTCCAGAAACACTGATATAAAACAAACAAGTGTAATGATGCTAACTAAGGGGCTGAGCTGTGATTGGAAGCTGAGGAAGCAGAGAGCTGCTGCTGCTGCTGCTGCATTGCTTCAGTCGTGTCCGACTCTGTGCAACCCCATGGACTGCAGCTCACCAGGCTCCTCTGCCCCTGGGATTCTCCAGGCAAGATCACTGGAGTGGGCTGCCATCACCTTCTCCAGTATAGACAGCAAATGCAGATACTTCTTATGGAGGAAGAGCTCGTGGTTGAGAGGTAAGCAGGACGAAGCCAAGGATTGTTCAGACTGTGAGAGACTTGCATGTCTGCTGGCTGAGGGGTTGAGTGGGAGATGCTAACGGCAGAACAGGTTGAGTGTTTGCCATCAGCAGATCCTTTGAAACACATGTGATGTGACCTGCAATCCTCACCATGACTCGATGAGCTAAGAACGAACAGACTTCTCCCAGGGCGCGGATGCACAAGGAGTGAGGCAGTTTGCTCAGGGCCACCCCCAGCTTAACCATGGCATGGGCATGCACCCACAGGAGGGCAGCAATCAGTGCCAACCTCACAGAGAGAAGGGAGGCCCGGGGCGGCGGGGAGCAGGAGGAAAGAGCCGCAGAGCCCAGGGTCAGTGGGTCATGGGAGACAAGCCAGAACAGACGGAAGGGCAGGAGCAGGACCACAAAGAGCATCCAATAAAGATTGCGGGCTGTATCCTCTGTGGACTCTTAGCAAAGTGTGACACAAAATGCTTTGCCTGAAGACTGGCATCCAGGCAAGAAAACGGGCTTAAGGCCTGCTGTGTGGAGCACGTGTCCTAAAGGACCTTGCCTAAGATGGGTAAAGAAGATGTGGTACATACCTACAATGGAATATTTCTCAGCCATAAAAATGCACAAAATTGGGTCATTTGCAGAGGTGTGGATAGACTTAGAGACTCATACAGAGTGAAGTAAGTCAGGAAGAGAAAAACAAATATTGTCTACGAACACATACATGTGGAATCTAGGAAAATGGTACCAATAAACCCATCTACAGGGCAGGAACAGAGGTACAGACACAGAAAACAGACAGGTGGACAGAGCGGGAAGGGGAGGGTGGGCCAAACTGAGAGATCAGGATTAACATATGCACACGACCATGTGTAAAATAGATAGCTAGTAGGATGCTGCTGTATAGCATAGGGAACTCAGCTCCAGCCCTGTGATGATCCAGAGGGTTGGGATGGGGGGGGTGGGAAGGAGGCTAAAGAGAGAGGGGATATATGTATGTGTATATATGTGTGTGTGTGTTTGTGTGTGTGTGCACAGATAGCTGATTTACTTTTTTGTATAGCAGAAACCAACACAACATTGTAAAGCAATTATTCTCTAAGAAAAAAATAATGAGAGGCTGTGATAGTAATGGAAAGCATGGGCAAATACAGACGCTATAAAAAGAAAAAACAAACTGAAAAACAAAAACTAAGGAATATGTTATATAGCTTAGATATATAACTAAGATATATGTTATATAGCTTAGGAGCCTAACAGTACAGGGAAGAGATGACAGGAGTCAGTGGCAGGAATATGAGGAGCATTTAATTTTTTTTAAAACTTTTTTGCATCTTCCAAAGCTTTCTATAATGCTCACTACATAAAAATGTGTTATACCTTCAGTCAAAAAAAAAGTAACCTTTTTAAAACAGTATTGAGAACTCAAAACCTATAAATGGTGGTAAAAAAGGAACAAGCAAACTGAAGAGGTGTCTTAAGCAGGATGAACAGTAAATGACGACAGCTTGGATCTGTGGGATGAAGAAAAGGAGAAGCCAAGGGTGATGTTGAGTTAGATGGTGACACCATTTAACAGGATCCAGAGATGAGAAGAAGGTGCAACTCTGAATAGACGTAAAGAATGGGATTACATCAGCATGTGACAGGACAAAAGGACTCAGGATTAGAGGACCACTTAACGCAAAGAGACGATGCAGTGTCTTTTCCAAGACACTGACGCTGGGAAAGACTGAAGGCAGGAGAAGGAGGCGACAGAGGACAAGATGGTTAGATAGCATCACGAACTCAATGGACGTGAGTTTGAGAAAGCTCCGGGAGACAGTGGACAGGGAAGCCTGGCGTGATGTAGTCCATGGGGTCACAAAGAATCGGACAGGACGTAGTGACAGAACAACCACAAATAGGGTGACTATATCCAGGTGACTGAAGTGATGAAGTCTGATCTGGGACAACTGGCCCTAAAAGAGTGGCAAAAATGATGGAGTTGATGATGTCACAGGAGATGATACAAAGACAGGAGAGTGAAGGAAGTGTTTAAAGGTGAGGCAAGTCAAGAGGAAGACAGAAAATCACTCTCTGAACACCTTAATAATCACTGGTACAGGAAAAATCCAGCAAGAAACACCAAAATTCAAAGGCAAAAGTTATTTAAAAAGCCACAAAGTTCCTCCTCAAAATATTTATTAATTACAAAGGGGAAGAGTAACTTTAGAGTGAAGACAACTGGCAGACACTCCTTAACCAACAGGTTAACCTCACCAGCAACAAGACATGGCAACATCACGCACTCCTGAAATGATGCCCCAAGAAGGACACAAACTCACTTCTGTGGTGTCCTTGCCACAAATGCATAACTTCAACCTAAACACCAGGTAAGCCCAAGCTGAGGGACACTTCACAAAATACTGACCAGTACTATTCCAACTGTCAAGTCATTAAAGACAAAGACTTAAGAACTGTTGGAGCTTGAAGGAGATGGAGGAGGCGGGATAGCTAAATGCAATGTCTGGAAACTCAAAGAAGAGGGGATATATGTAAATATGTAGCCGATTCACTTTGCTGTAGAGCAGAAACTAACACAACACTGTAAAGCAACTATATTCCAATAAAAAATTTTTTAAAGATTTTTCAAAAAAAAAAAAGATGAATGCAATGTGTGATTCGGAAACAGCAACAACAAAAGGCCAATGGTGGAGAAACTGATGGAAGCCAAATAAAGCCCATAGTTTAGTTGCCAGTATTGTTCTCAAGTTAGTTTTTACTTTGGTAATTGTGCCTTGGTTGTGTAAGATGGTCTCTCGTGGGAAGCTGGGTCAAGGGTACATGGGAACCTTCAATCTCTGTGACACTCCCACTAAGTCCAAATTAATTTCACAATTAAAACTCTTAAAAATGAGGCAGGCATCCTGCAAAAAATAAAGCTGAAGCCTTTCTTCAAATATTATACTAATACAACTTCCATGAGAATATTTTTAATGACAACATAAAATCATTAGAAGAAAAGGAGACCAACGATTTTATAATCTGAGTCCAGAGGACAAGAAGCATGAAATTCAAGCCATAAATGAAAAGACTGATCCATTCTGACTATATAATTTTGTTAAATCTGCCCCCCCAAAAAAACCACAATAAACAAAATCACTAATGGACAATCTCGAAGAAAAAAACATACTTGAAATTAGTATCACAAAGGGCTAATATCTTTAAAAAAAAAAATCCTAGAAGTCAATTTAAAAAAAAAAAGATCCCAACCTGGGAAAAAAAATGGACAAAAGCTGTGGAGAAAAAAATAGATATGGAAAGATGAAATTTAAAACTATAAGGTACATGCTTTTCTTAACAGATTGGCAAATGACAAAACATTTGGTAACACACTGTCTCATAGAAAACAGCCACTCTCATACATTACTAATGGGGAGGACAAACTGGTACCATTTCTATGAAGAGAAATTTCCCAATAGCTCTTAAAAATGTGATGCCTATGCTTCTCTCTCCAGCAATATTACTTCTAGGAATTGATCCTGTGCATATTCCCCTACACGAGTGGAAAATTTAACATCCAAGGATATTCCCTTCAAAACTGTTTCTAATAACAGGCTCGGACACAACCTAAAGGCCCATAAATAAAAGACTGGTCAAATTAAAAAATGGTACATTGTGTAATGGATACTCTGAAGTCAGGAAAAAGGCCGCAGTGGTTCTAGACTCATGTTATGGTATATTGTTAAGTGTGTAAAGCATAGTGCCAATGTGTGAGCAAAGAACATTAACTCATAGGCAAATGCTATTTTATATTCTTGACAAACACTGGTATCTCTGAGAGGATGGATATTCAAAAAACTAGGGAACTATTGGCCACAGGGGGATTTGAGAGAGGCATGTTTTACAGTTTTTCAAAACTTAAATTTAAAAAATCTTTAAATAGAGCAGAGAGAGAGGCATAGAGTCAGGTAGTGAATTAGAGGGAAAAAAGTACTGAAAGATGACAACATGTCAGGGGGAAAGTTGTCAAGAGAGGTGGGGGGGCCCTGGAAATCATGACTGGAGAGATTCCCTGACTTTCGGGTGAAGTATGGGTTTATTCCTGAGAGGTTAACTCTGATGGGGTCTTGAGAGAAGCCCTTAGGCTGGGGATCTGGAATCAAGCAGTGTCCATGGTGGGGCGGGGAAGGGAGGGAGGGTGGGGGGCATGTCACAGCTTGGGAGCCCAGGAACCCAGGGACTTGCCTCGAATACATGCAGATCTCGTGTACATACTAACTTACTCGTATCCAGAAGACAGCACACTTGCATATTTCTACCGTATTGCTTAAGGGAAACTCTGGCTCTTTCAGACCTACATTCACACAAGATGTTAAAGGATGTTACTGAGACAGTAAAAAGGTCAATGGAAGCCAGGGATGGGGGCCTGGAGGGATGAATAAGCAGCTTACAGGGGATTTCTAGGGCAGTGAAACTATACCA
Source organism: Antilocapra americana (assembly GCA_007570785.1). Taxonomy (NCBI): domain Eukaryota; kingdom Metazoa; phylum Chordata; class Mammalia; order Artiodactyla; family Antilocapridae; genus Antilocapra; species Antilocapra americana. Next base: position 17,236,908 of record ML661908.1, on the reverse strand, counting down.
CAGTCAGGGATACACATCATTATACCTTTGTCCAAACCCACAGAATGTACAACACCAAGAGTGAGCCCTTGTGTAAACTAAGGACTTAGGGTGATAATGACCTGTCAGTGTAGGCTCATCGATGGTAACAAATGTTCCCCTCTGGTGATAATGGGAAAGGCTGTTCATGAGTGGATGCAGGGGAATACAGGAAGGGAAAGCTGCTCAGTCATGTCCGACTCTTTGTGACCCCATAGACTATACAGGCCATGCAATTCTCCAGGCCAGAATACTGGAGTGGGTAGCCTTTCCCTTAGTCAGGGGATCTTCCTGACCCAGGAATTGAACCCAGGTCTCCTGCATTCCAGGTGGATTCTTTACCAGCTGAGCTACCAGGGAGTTCCCCAGGATATGGGAAAACTCTGTACTTTCTGCTCAGTTTTGCCCCCAACTTTAAACTGCACTAATAATAAAAGTCTATTTAAAAGTGCGGGGGAGGGGAGTGCCCATTCTTCAACACATCCCTGATGCTTGAGCATCTGCTAAAGAACAGTTAATCAATCGGTGCTTGGGGTTTATATATCATGTTGTATATAATATTACATCTTTCTCCTAAGAGTTCAAAGGTTTTAAATGCTCCTCCTTCATTTAATCCTCACAACATCCTCACACCTACAGTGGAATATAAACACTGTAAAATTGGATAGAAACAGGCAATATCGGGAGAATGAGGCCAAGTCTCAAGATGAATCACTTGCAGAAATAGACCTGCAATTCAACTTTCCTTATTGAGCATCATGATTTTTTCAAACACATAAAGGCCATGTTGAAAGTAAACAATTAGGAGTGTCATCTATGGTCTACCCTGAAGTGTATGTGTGTGCATGTGTGTATACATTAAACATACATGCACAGATACACAATAATGCATTCATGCACACACACACCCTTACTCATATAATTTCACACACACACACACACACACTCACACACACACCCTTACTCATATAATCATACTCCAGCCTAAGACCCAGCTCTATCCTGGCTGGCTAAACTTAGGCATTTTTTAAAACCAGACTTGGGCACAATAATAGTAAAATAGTGAAACTGACTATTAGCCATTATAAAGAAACTCACATATGTCATTGTCAGAATTTCTAGTCTGAGATAAGTGAGAACAAACAAACTTACAAAAGACAATTACAAGTCAAATATACTTGTCACTGCTCCCACTAAAAGGATTTAATTTAAAACATCGTCATATTGGAAGGAGAAATGAAAAGCTAATAACATGCATTGACTTTTACATAAAATTAGTATGTAAAGTGGGAGCTAGGAACCTAATGATGAATATAAAGCAACGGCTTGCATTTTATCAGACTAAGCAAAAACGTAATCGACAAAGAGACAAATCTAAATGAATTTCCAGCTATTTCAACACTAAGTGCAGCTGCATGCTAACTGTCAGTATTATAGACGAAAAAAATGCATTTAAACTGAAAAAAAAATTTTAAATGCAGCCAATAAGAAAACTTACCTACTTTACTGACGTTACCATTTAATCAGAAAAAGGTATTTTTTTCCAAAAAGGAATTTTTAACATCAGATTATTCCATCTGCAGTTACTTCAAATTGATTAAGGAGAAAAGTGTTTGGAGACAAATATTAAAGTGTTTCTGGGAGCAGTATCTACTACTCTTGGAATTAAGCCGAGGTTAAAAAGCATTTGTTTTCAAGAAGGAGCCAACACAATAATATTTCATTTAAGAGCCACTGAGAATATTTTATATGCATATATACATATATGTACATACATAGGTACACACACACACACACACATATATATATAATAATTAGTTTTCTGTACTCCAGAAACTGATACAATATTGTAAACCAACTGTACTTTAATTTTAAAAGACCACTAATACCCACCTCGGTATCTTATGTCAGTGGCAGTTATGAGATCAAACTATAGCATCAGCCTTCTTGAGTTCAAATCCCAACTCCTTCTTGCTGTGTGACCCTGGCAGATCACTTAACCACACTGTGCCTCATTTTCCTCATCTTACTATGAGGGTGATTAACAGTACCTACCTCCTAGGATCACTGTAAGAATGAAATAGGTTCACATATGCCACACACATGCTCCGTATTTGTGAGCGATCACTATTACCACTGCTCAGGACAGCAGTCTCTTAGGGCAGGTATTCCTTTGTACTAAAAAACTGACCAGGAAGATGGTAGCAACATGTCATGATTCTGCTGGTCCCCCATATAAAAAGTACTGTCATGTCCCACCTCTCATACCCTCTCCCTGGTCGATGGGAATATCTTTGCTACTTCTGAGTATAGACTGATCCTTGGTGATAAACTGATTGAGGTACCCCTCTCCCAGGAAATGCTGCACAAGTGACTCTAGACCAGGGTCAGCCAAGCCCAGGATATCTGAGAAGGTGCTCTGAGATTCTGGCATATCTTCCCTACAACACCATCAGCCCTTAAAGCGACAATTTAGGTGACTGGGCACACATCTGACTTTGCACTTGATCTTTATCCAGATCCTTTGGAATATCTCACTGAATTATTTATCCTGCATTTTCCAAGCTCATGAAAAGGACAGGGCACAAAAATCAAAGCTGATAACAGAAAGGTTTTATGTTCATTCTTCCCCTTTAATTTACTGGAAGTTCCAGCATCTGAATAGAAGGAAAAAGGCCAAGTCTGCAGGCTTCTTGGCAGGGTGACGAGTCACCGAAAAGAGAAGTGAATTCCCACAAAATAAACACACCAAATCCAGGCTTCTCTTAAGTGCAGTCAAACTGTGAGTGGACTGGCACCCCTGCCAAGGGATCAAGGGAAGAGAAATGGGAGAAAGACAGAGGAAGCCCTGAGCCTTGAATCACATACACATTCTGATTTCAAAGGAGGACCAGAGTGCCTGCCTGTGCGCGGTCAGGGCATGGCATTTGGCCAGGGTCCAGACAGACCACAGGGTCTGGCAAATATACCTGGAGTAGGGTGAAATCAAGCTCTCCCCACCTTCTCAACGTCCTTTTCCGTGTTCCTTTGTGCTATTACCTCATCAGGACCTGGAGACTTCAACTTAGAAAAATCTACTCTCCAAAGAGGATCGTTTACCTCTCAGCATGAATTTAATCCCAATATTCTCTCCAAATTATTTTTCTTCACTTATGATTTCTAAGGTGATCAGAGACTTCCTGCCCTGTTCAAATGGGGTTGGTCCTGAAATAAGACTATTCCAGAAGAGGAAATCTATTCTGCCTGCATAAGACACCAGGTCTCATCTGTGGACCCAGATAGTCCTATTTTCACTGCGTTTGAGTGCTCAGTCGCTAAGTTATGTCCAACTCTTTGTGACCCCAGGACTGTAGCCCATCAGGCTCCTCTGTCCTTGGGATTATCCAGGCAAGAAAACTGGAGTGGGTTGTCACGCCCTCCTCCAGGGGATCTTTCTGATTCAGGAATGGAACTCGAGTCTGTTGCATTGGCAGGTGGGTTCTTTACCACTGAGCCACCTGGGAAGACTTATTTCCACATGAAATGTCTAAAACAGATAATGACTGTTAACCTCAGTTAAACTTAATAAAAATAAACTGAGCAGATTAATTCCTCAAATACCATAGAAAGACAACAGTCCTTTAAATTTAGAATTAGTCAAACCTCAGAATAATTTTAAAATGTAAATGTATCATATTGGAAAGAATAGCCAACAAACCTAATCTTTTGAGCCAACATCACCACTCTCTTATCATGTAACCATAGACATATGTCACTTGAATTTTCAGGCTTCAGTCTCCAGTGATCAAAATTAAGAGTTTTGATATCTAAGATTCCTTTCATCTCAAAATTTTCATGAATCATTAGTTATTTTCAGTTTATGTACTGGCAGACACGTGGGAGCAAAAGTTCAATTTGAAGCTAACAATGAATATGAACCATTTGAATAAAGATACAAAAAATGGACTTTTAAAATTAATGTAGCATGGGTATGAGAAAAAAAGAGAGGATGCTGTAGAATTAAGACAGTGTTTCCTTCAGTCCATAAGTTATCTGATTTAACATTACTAAGTTTTGTTTTGTTTTACACTATTGTACAGCCACGTGAACTTCCAAATGTGTAACATACAAGGACCACAGCCACAAGACTAGATGCTAGCTCTTGGAGTTCAAGCAAGAAATGCCGAGAATAACATGAATGCGTGGGAACCGAGGCCATACCCTCCAGGGTCCCTTGGGAGGTGTCTCCCAGCACTCACCTTCCAGCAGTTGGTCCAGGCTGGAAATCTTCTTGAGCCCATCAATGGTGTAGATTGTTCTCACTCCCTGGGGCAAATTCACGTTATCCGACAGAGTTCGGGTCAAATCAGCCAGCAGGGCCTCAAAAGATCGGAACCGGTCTGGGGAGATGGCATACACAATCCCTTTGAAGTAGCGATCTCCGTTTCGATAGAAACGCACTTTCTTGGCCTTCTTCTCGGAGCTAAGGGTCTGCAGTGTGCGGGTGCGGTAGAAGCTGCAGTGGGCGCTATGCGTGGGGCTGGGCAGCCCGTTCACCCGCGACCCTCGGCTGTACCTCTGGGCCTTGTCCCGCTCATCAAAGTGCTCCAGCTCCATGTCTCTGCCGAAGGACATGACTGCGGTTAGAGCTGAACCTGGGAGGCACAGAAACACAAACCGCCACACACAGGTGTTATTTTAGCATCCAGACTGGGAAGCCTCAGCTTGAGAGCAGCTGATGGGAACACTGCTAAAACAGATGATATGTTTCATATGAGTGATCAACTTGGGAGAGAAAAGACAAATATTTAGGAGAGGCAGACCCAGTGGAAACAGATTGCTAATTAACCCCAGTTTTGTTAGAATACAGCTGGTATGTGTTGACCACCTAGAACACCCAGCTTTGAACCACTCTTATTTCCAACAGTCACAACAAACCTTTCAAAACTGATTTATTATTAACCCCATACACAGATAAAGAAACTGAGGCACAGAAAAATTTCTCCAAATAATACAGTTGAGAAATGCTTGAACCAAGAACTCTGACCTAAGTTTGTCTGACTCCAAGGCTCCCCGCAGGTTAACGCTGATGGTAGGTAGGACATGAGCCTTCCCATCAGTCCAGGGCTAAATATAAAAGATACAGCAGTTGGGGTGGACCAGGAGTCAAAAGAGGGTGGGTAATATTTAACATTCAGATTTTAGGGATTTCCCTGGTGGCCCAGTGGTTGTGAATCCACCTTCCAATGCAGGGGATGCAGGTTCGATACCTGGTCGGGGAATTAAGATCCCACAAACTGGGAAGCAACTAGGCTCACACGCAGCAACTACAGAGCCCACGGGCTCCAGGTCCCATGAACACAGCTAGAGAGAAGCCTGCGGGCCGCAGAGATCCCCCACGCTGCAGCTAAGACCCGATACAGCCAAAAATAAATGAATGAATATTTTCTTACACGTCAGATTGTAAACATTTTACCCAGGGTTTGTGGTGTCCATGGCCAGACCAAGAGCAAAACAATCCATAGGTTCTACCAATTTACAAGCGATTTTCCTACATGGTGGTTCAGTCACTAAGTTGTGTCCAACTCTTACAACCCCATGGAATGTAGCCCGACAGGGCTCCTCTGTCCATGGAATTCTCCAGGCAAGAATACTGGAGTGGGTTGCCAAATCTTTCTCCAGGGGATCTTCCTGACCCAGGGATTGAACCGGTGTCTCCTGCACAGCAGGCAGATTCTTTATTACTGTGCCACCTGGGAATGTCCTACGTAGTCAACTGAAATTTATTTGAAAAGTGGACTCACAGTAACTCATTTACTTATACTTAATACTTCAGATCAGGTGGATTTTTTTAAAAGTGGGGGAAAAAAAGGAAGGGACGGGGAGAAAGGGAAGGAGGGAGGGATGGAAGAGGAGAAAGAAAAGGAAAAGCAACAGCAACAACAAAATAAAACCAAAAAGGGATCAAAGTTACTTCTTCTTTGGGGCACTTGGCCCTTCTTTCCACTAAGACTCTCTCTGTCTTTGTGTGGAGGAAATTGAGGCTTAAAGACGCTGATCCAGACTTGATCCAGGACGAACTTTGTAACCCAGAGAAATCTATTTGTTTAGCATCATTAAGCCCCAGTTTCCTCCATCATACGTGGGAAACACGATAGTACCTACCTCACAGTTAATATCAGCTATTAAATAAATGAATACACATGAAACACTAGGGGTAATGTCTAGACTATGGTAAGTATTATTATTTTTAATTAATAAAATTTGCTTTTCTATTCCTGACTCTGTCACAGAAAGAACTAATAGGAAGAGAATCTCCCCCTTCCAGTAAGAGGGGATCCAGGTGAGCGCCCGCCCCCTACCCTCCACCATTTCCATGTCAGGACCTTCTGGAAGGCACACCTGTGCCCTCAAGGTTCCATTTGACTTTGGACGGAGCTGGGTCATGGGCAGGCTGCCCATGGTATTCACCCCTGCTAAGGAGTTAGCTGACGAAGGCTTCTGCTGTTGCCCTTCACAGGTGACCTGTGCTTTAAAAGAACAAACTAGTGGATGGGAAAACCTCAGCATTCAAAGAAAGAAGTCTTAATGACAAAATTTTAGGCATACTGAAACAGAATATAAGGGAAATGAAAACTGGGGGCAAGAACTTTATGTTGTTGTTCAATCGCTCAGTCGTGTCTGACTCTTTGTGACCCCATGGACCGCAGCACGCCAGGCTTCCCTGCCCTCCACCACCTCCTAGTTAGTGCCACGCAAACCCCACCATGAAGACGAAGTCACCGTTCGGAAGGTCAGTCCAAACCAACCCAAAGCCCTGCCAAGCCTCCCTGACCTTTCCTTCACCCTCCGTAAACTGACCTCTGGTCCACGCAGAGCAACTAAAAATTCATGCTCAAAAGCTTCATGCACCGCTAGAGACTGTGCACTCCCGAAATGCATGGAGTGGAAAAAGCTCACATTTATCGGCTGTCTGTGATGTGCCTGACACTATCAGGTGCCGATCAATTGCTGTGTCACATGCTAAAAATGTCCTCTAGACCTCATGACAGTCCAGTGAGGGAGGGGATATCATTGTGATCGAGGGTGAGAATGGGCTGTATCCACGCGCCAAAGTCATAACTGAGGGCCTTGGGACTCGACCCCGGATTTACTCCAGCTAACTCTGAAACTGACACCCTCGCCCCCTCCTTTCTAACCCAAGCTCTGTGTTCTAGAGGCCTAGAGCCCCTGCCAGTGGCTGCTCATCACATGTAAAGCAGGCTTTTGAAAGCCTTTGCGGCTCTCGGGCAGACCACTTAACCTGCCAGAGAGACTCCGTGTGCACAGAGACCAGGCAGGTCATCAGGCCTCCAGCGTCTCCACCTGCGCACCGTGATGGGGGCGGGGGGAAGAGCGCTGCAGTGGGATTCAATCTGGACTGATGAGTTCAGGGCACGTTTTTCCTCCAAACATGAAAACTATCCCATGCCACTTAATAACCCGGACAGCCTAAACTGGCATTTTTCCAGGGACTTCCCTGGCAGTCCAGTGGTTAAGACACTGCAGTTTCAATGAAGGGTTCAATCCCTGGTCAAGGAACTGAGATGTCACATGCAGTGAGGCAAGGCCAGTAAACTAATTAACAATAAGAAAATAACTTTATTAAAATAAAAATAAATTTGCGTTTTCCAGAAAAAAATTTACCATATGTAAGTATGAACTGGTTTCACTGGTTTTGAAGTTAGATAACTTCAAAACAATTATCAGTTGATATCCAATCCTTCACATAGCTAGTAACTGAGTAAACAGAACAAATATTCTGCCCATGATATCATAACTGCTCCTACGCTTATTATTTGTTTTTAAAAGGCATTCTTTTGTCTTCCAAAAGGGAGTATGTGTTGGGGCGATGACACTGCCAGTACTCAAACAGCCATGCCAATTCACTAGACTTCTCAAACTTCATCAAGTATAAAGACGAGACTGGCTGTTGAAGGTTTCGTTTTATTTTTAAAGGCAGTGATAATTCTTCCTACCCTGGGCGTTTCCTCTCAAATCCAAATAAACCGAAACACGCAGGACATGCGTAAAGGATGGTACAATTGTGTTGCTAGAGTGCAAATCTAGCTCCAAGGGGCTCTTGTAGATTTGTAATTGGCAAAGGTCAAATGATTTAGCAGTTGTTGGAATCCCCTTGAGGGAACGGCTTCTAGAACCAAGAATTCCACACCAGACACCCCCCCCCTAAAAAAAGATGGATTTAGAATAGAAAAGTTGATTTTGTTTCATTTGTACATTTCCCAAACTGGATCAGGCATTCAACCACAGTGGGGCCAAGATCTTTTACTTCCCTTCACTGAGCCTGCTCCAAAGTAGGCAATGATCTGGTGACAAAGAAAAACCACACTCCCAGTGAAATCATTCTGAAGGCTACAGCTACCACTAAATGAATGTCAAAAACCACACTACACATCCTCGTGTTCCAGATATTATGTGTGACATTAAAATAGGTGTTCTCTCCCTTGCTTGGCTGGCTCAGCAGTTTCAATGGATTAGTCATTTATTTGAATCAAGAGCAGCTGGGGAAGATTCACAGGGCCTTACATGGTTCCCCTGCTTTCTGTGGAAGCCTGCTAAGGAGCACAGCCACGTGGTCACAGACCACAGATGGCCAAAGGCCTGGGCACAGGTGTGTCCTGATACCATAAAGGTAACTGTAAGGCCTGAGCCACGAGCGCATAGACGCCTGGGTGGGGAAGACCCCAGCCTGACTCTTATCAAGAGATTTTCCTATAAACACTGCCAGGAGGAAAAATTGGTGTTTTAGATGGTTCTCTGTGGGATTTCTCACCATCATGAAGAACCTCTGCGTTCATCCTTCTCTAGATGAGCACATGAGTTCCAGTTCACAGATTATACTCATATACTCACTCACACACACACACAAGAAATAATCTGGCATAAAGACTACCGTGTTTATAAATGTCTATAAAATATATATATAGATGCTGGACCTACAGATTCCAAGGCACATTTTGCCAGTAGGACTAGAATGTGGGGGAGATGGACAGGCGTGCAATACGAGGCGCACACACACTTTCAGAGTGCATGCACCACCCTGGACGCAGCTATATCACAGGATGAGAGCGTACCTTTTCACAATGCTCCTACACATAACCTCTCTCAGAATCCTCTCTGACCCGCATTCATGCGACATGTTATACTTAAAACGCTGTCCTACTTTCCCGGGGAAAGGAGATAAATTTAGGAACATTCATAAAACGTATTCACAGAACACCCTGCGGCGTGGCCGCTAAACGCGTGTGCACCATAATCTGGACACACGTTCACAGGTGCGGGGAGAGAAAGCCGATGTGAACGAAACCTTTCATCTGCTCCATCTCCTACAAATATCTCCCCGCCCAATCCAGCAGCGATTGGGGCAAACCTGGTTTTCCACCGCCGCCCCTTTTGTGGGGCAATGCGGGGCTGTGCGTGCGCTCCCACTAGGAGGAGAATGCCATTTCCTCTCCGCAGGCTTTCTAGCACTGCGGGCACTAATTCGTACAGGGGGCAGCCTCGCAGTCCCCGATGGAACTTGAAACCCCGCAAATGTACTGGCTACATCCACCCTGCGCCCCACCCGCCATGCACGGACCCCAGTCCTCCACCCTCCGGGTCCGCGGGAGAGCGCACACACAATAAGAGGCCTGGCCCGGCCACTCCTTCTGGGCGCAGACTTGGTCCCCGCTCCGCGGCCAGTTCTGACAATGACCAACACCTCGCCCGGCCCCTGCGCCCTGGCTCTCCACTAACAACGCGGCGGCCCGGAGCCTGGGCGACCCGCTGGCCCGACTCCCCGTTTCCAGCACGGCGGTGGCACCAGACAAAAGAGGCAGGTGCCCGCGGCCACGGGGCCGCCCGCACACAGCGCCCCCGGCCGGGGTAGGACCGGGCAGCGCCTTTCGAGGAACAGAGGGCGGGCGGGCGGGGCGGCCGCGGCCAAGGGGGCGCCCACCGGCCCTCCGAGCCCGCGCTCCCCCGGCGCCCCGCGGCTGCGGGAAGGGCGGGCTCGGCCTGGCCCCCGGCGGGGACCCTGGCCGGCCGGCCCGCCCCACTGCTTCCTTCCCCGGGCGAAGGCAAACCACGCACCGGTCCGCGGAGAGACGCCGCCGGGGGTCTTTGTGGCCGCGCTCGGGCCGCCTCGTGAGCTGTCCTCGCCGGGCTGGGCGCGGCCGGGCTGCGGGGCCGGGGCTGGGCGGCGGCGGCAGGAGCGCGGGCGTCTGGGCTGCGGCCGCTAGAACAGGGATGCGCCTCGGCCGGTCCTCATTGAAATGCGGCGCTTCGCACAGCCTCACTCCTGCCTCTCTCCGGAGGAGGGCGGCGGCGGCGGCGGGCGCGCTCCTTTTTCTTGTGGCTCGCTCGCTCCCCCGCCCCGCTCCTCCTTCTCCTCCGCGTGCGCGCCCCGCGCCCCCGCCCCTCCTGGCCCGGCGCACCCACCACGGCTGCGCCCCGGGCCCCCGCCTCCCGCGCCCCCGCCGGCCGCGGCGACCTCGGTGCGTCTGGCTGGACAAACCCTGACCTCCCCGGGCCCCGGGAGTGGTTGTCTGGAGACGGGGGCGGTCAGTGGACCTGGGGGCCGGGAGAGAGAACGTGGTTCGGGTCTGAACCGGGAAACGTACACGGCGGGGTGTGAGGTGTGTACGCCCTCAGGGCAGGCCGGGGGCGGGGGGGGGCACGGAGCTGGGGGTACATTTCTCCGCTCACAGAACACACACTTCCATGTGACCTCATGGTTTTACGCCATTCCCAGAACTGTGGAAGCCAACGTGATGGCCTTTGTCATCTGTTCTCACCCAGGACACATCCATGCAGCATCTCTCTGGAGGACCATCCCCAGACCCTCCCTATCTACCGACACGAGTGTCACCCTCAGGCCCCCTAATTGGAAAGGGCCAGATCTGCGCATAGATCCCACCCATCAAGTCCACTGGAACCCGGGACTTGAGTCATCCTTGAAACAGTGACCTCTGCTTGGAGTGAATATGTCACAGCAGCCTTTGATAACTCAACAGGCCAAGTTTCGCTCCTGGACACCTCGTGGCTGCCAAGGCTGGCGGTCAGCGCTGGAAAGCCCCATAAACTCACATAAGCCTTCCCTCCCGGAGCAGGAATGTTCTCGGAGCCCAGACTGCTTACAGCTTCCTCCAGATTTTGCACAAAAGTCCAAGGAGTGGGATCAGGTCGCAGACTTCGTGAAACCTTAGCCTGGTTCAGTGGGCTGCCTGAATTCCGGTCAGTTAATCTCCTGACTGTGGGCTATGTCCCTTACGACGTGTGGGTGTGTGTGAGCTAAGTCACTTCAGTCATGTCTGACTCTTTGCGACCCCCATGGACTGTAGCCCACCAGACTCCTCTGTCCATGTCATTCTCCAGGCAACAATACTGGAGTGGGTTGCCATGCCCTCCTCCAGGGGATCTTTCCAACCCAGGGGTTGAACCTGGGTCTCTTATGCCTCCTGCTTTGGCAGGCAGGTTACCACTAGCGCCACCTGGGAAGCCCCTCGAGACAGTGTATTTGTCCCAAATACTCACACACACACAAATACACAGGTATTTCTCTCTCTTCCTGAGCTTACACCTTTTAATGGAAAATCATTTTCTATCAGCTGAGCCCATTATGTATATTTGACTAGTTATTATTAATAAGAGCTATTCTGAATTACTTTCAAAGTATTATGTAAATACTAAATAATTACCGTTTGTTATAAAATGCAGCTCAGATGAGATGCATGTTACATATTCAACAAGTGCTACATATTTATTTCTGAACTCCTGAATAGCCCAGGGATGAGTACAATAAACTCACCAAATTAACTACATGCAAAGTACTGAGCCTGTTCCTTCAAATTCTAATCAAAACAAGGCCAAGGGGTAAGTGTGAAGAAAGTAAGGAGCCAAGTGTATTATGAGAAGGGAAATAAGAGTGTCTATTTATCTTTCCTATGACAGATGCCAAGTGATCTCTGCCAAAATGCTAAACTAAGAAATATATTCCATCTCCTAATCCCTATGGGTATTCTGTCAGGGTCATTTCTTAAGCACTTTAAGTAACTCAACCATACCTTTCCTCTTTCCTAGCTCTTCAACCTGAGATATGCAGATAATGTCCAGAGAAACACCTTTGAGTTTGATCCTTGCAGTTGTAATGTGCTCTCACTAGAAACTGCTGGGCATTATTAACCCTTTCACGACACCAAAGGGTAACTGATAAGTAAATACACGGGCACACTGAATAGTACCCGCCAGCCACTATACTTTGTTCATATCATTTATTCAGGACAGCAGGCTGGCATTAAATGGTACCCAGTAACCTAATGGAAGTAGCTCTGTGTGCTGTGCTGTCTGACTCTTGCGACCCCACAGACTGTAGCCTGCCATGTTTCTCTGTCCATGGGCTTCTACAGGCAAGAAACCCACTGGAGTGGGTTTGCTTGCATCCTAAGTTGCTTCAGTCATGTCTGACTCTGCAACACTAGACCTAGCCCACCAGGCTCCTCTGTCCATGGGACTCTCTGTGCAAGAATACTGGAGTGGGTTGCTATGGCTTCCTCCAGGGGATCTTCCTGAAGCAGAGATCAAACCCATGTCTCTTGTGTCTCCTGCATTGGAAGGCAGGTTCTTTACCACTAGTGTCACCTGGGAATCCCCCAAGTAACTATAGAAGTGCCTAAATTATTCCAGTGTGGCATATCTAACTCCTATTCAATAATAATTCCTGATTGAAATGAAATTTAACCAAGAAACTCCTTGTTCAAATAATTTTCAAAAACTGATGTTACTTTCTATACATCACCAGCGTACTGATCAAAGAGGTGATTGGAGTCAATCCATCCTTTCCTCCATGAAAATATGAAGGCAGCAGAGATCTCACTGGAACTCCCTAAAACTAACGCTGTTTAAGCTGTGTACCCCAGCTGCTGCTCCAAGCAGCTACAGCGCTGCACCCCGCAAGATGACGATGGCTTGGACATTGTTCTATTGGTGGCACCTCTTAATTGAGTGCTTGCTTTTTGCTGTGCGGGGGGGCTTTTGTACATTTTCTTCTTCCATCCTCCTAAGAACCATTCAAGGTAGGCGTTACTATCCTCATCTAAGAGATGAAGGGATTTAGGCAAAGGGAGATTACTTCATTTGCCCAAAGTCAAGTAGCTAATAAATCTCGAGTCCAACTCCATTTTTTAAAAATCCCTGTGTTTAAGATTCAAGTCAGTTTTCCAATTGCTATGGCCTATAAAGCAATACCAAATTCTAATGTGAAGTGTAATCTCTTCTGGAAAAATGCAGTCTTTTAATCAGTGGATTTATTATTTCATAACAGAGAGCAAGGACAACTCTTGCTTTTGTGAATGCTGCTTTCTGTAGTGATAGCTACCATCAGCTTGTCCTCTCTGAGCAAGACTTTTCACAAGAACATTTGCCCTTCATGTTCATTCACAAAGTTGATGGACAATCTGATCTAAATGTGCTTTTTCATTTTCTTTCTTGAAATTAAGTTTTCAGGTGAGGCTAGGAAAGATAAAGAGAACTAAAGAATAATAATTTTTAGTTGACACATACCTCTTTTTCCAGGTACCTTTTATTGGCTTCTTCATAGAAAATGTGCTTCATCATGCAGATTCAAAGAGGTTTACAGAATAAGGGAGATAAGCAATGAGACACACTTCCTGTTGTTCCCTCTAGGAGGGGAAATTTACTGTGTCCTCTTCATCATCTCCTTTCAGTGCTCCTCTGGGACCATGCAGCCCTCTACATGTCCTCTGGGACATGCCATGCTCCTGGGTTGGGATACCCAGCATATTCAGTGCCTACCACAACAGTTTGAAACAGTTTTATAGAATATGATCGTCATTTTAATTGTCCTTCATATTTCTTCCCATATGGTAAAGGCTCTTTACAGCATTTCCCACAGCGTTTCCTAATCGCCTCTAATTACAGAACACTTACTTCTGTCTTCTTCCTGAATGAAAGCAACTCCCTGATGAGGGACCTTGTGGCAGCCAGTCCAGTTTTCACCACCCTGCACATGAATCTCCGCCACCACAAGGAGCCTTTCAGCCTCCCTTCGGCTGCTTCTGAACGTGGCACATTCAGAAGAGAAATGAGATTCTCCTCTGAGAGTTAGGATAGATCAGGGGATTCTAGATATGATGAACAAAAATCTCTAAAACTAATTTTTTAACTGGCCGATTCTCTCTGGCTTAGCACGTCAGACAGGATGATATGGGTCCCAACGACACAAGTTCTGGACCTGTACAAAGGACCTAGGGACTCTGCCACCCCGAGAGGCCCTCCCAAAGCGGACAGAGAGCCTCCCAAAGCTCACATCCCCCTTTCCTATGTGTGATTTCCTTTAGGAAAGGGGCACTAAACACCACCCACTCCCCTGCCTGCAGAGCCTCAAGTTAAAACCCAGAGTCACTTCCCTCAAATTTGCCTGGTGGATCTGGCTCTTCTCTTTGGATCTACAGAGGACAGATCTAATGGCCCTGCCTCTCCTTGACAGCCCTACTGTATTCTGCCAAGTTCTGCTCCACTTTCACTAGGAACCCCGAGCCCCTCAACTGTTTCCCAGACGACATGGTTTGGAAGCGTCAGTGGTGGGCAGCTGTCAGGACCTCCCTCGACACCTGCCTCTGGACCCGGGTGGTGATGGGCATCTGCCACGACTTCAGCTGTCCTTCGCACGCTCCTTCTGTTGAAGCAGCCGAAGACCACATGAGTGTGCCTGCAGGCGTGCTGCCCTCTTGGCTCATCCAGTTAATTAAGGTCTCCACGTGTCTCACACGCTTGGCTCTCAAGGGCCCTCAATTCGTCTTTGTTCAGTTCGAGTCACAGGGCCTAAGTCCAGTGCTCTGTATCTTCCTTGTTAAATTGTGTGTTGTTATGGGATCCACCTTTCTAATCTGTTGAGCAGGATCCTTCTGGACATATTATGTCACCATCACACACCAGTGACCCCTCCAGCCTCCCGTCAACCTGATCAGCACCACACCAACATCCTCTTCTTGTGTGGATAAAAGCTTCCAACAGATCATGGCCACAGCAGGCTGTATTAGTTACAGCAAATAAGAATATGTTATCTACAGCAAATAAGTCTCTAGAGATCTGCTGATGGTCGAAATTCACATTTTTATGTTTAGGATTATATCCTTGACTCTGCTGATATTTTGAGGTCCTGGATACTTATAGATCTCACTATAAATCACTCACAAGTTTCCATTCCCTCATCCATTCATTCAATAAGTAATTTTTGAGTGTCTTCAATGTGCCAGACACTGTGCTAGGAAGGAGCAGTACAACCATGACATACATTTGCAAGTCCCCTGCCCATGACCTTGACAGTCTCTAGGATGGAGAGTAGGATGGTATGTACACCTTACACAAATAATTCTTTTTTTTAAATTTTCTTTACTTTATTGTGTTGGTTTTGCCATACATTGACATGAATCTGCCATGGGTATACATATGCTCCCCCTCCAGAACCCCCTTCCCTCCTCCCTCCTGATTCCCTCCCCCTGGGTCATCCCGGTGCACCAGCCCCGAGCATCAAACCTGGGCTGGCGATTGATTTCACATATGATAATTAACATGTTTCAATGCCATTCTCCCATATCATCCCACCCCTGCCCTCTTCCACAGAGTCCACGAGACTGTTCTATACATCTGCATTTCTTTTGCTGTCTCGCATGCAGGGTTCTCGTTACCATCTTTCTAAATTCCATATACATGCATTAGTATACTGTATTTTTGTTTTTCCTTTTGGCTTACTTCACTCTGGATAATAGGCTCCAGTTCTGTCCACCTGAGTAGAACTGATTCAAATGAATTCTTTTTAATGGCTGAGTAACATTCCATTGTGTATATGTACCACAGCTTTCTTATCCATTCGTCAGTTGATGGGCATCTAGGTTGCTTCCATGTCCTGGCTATTGTAAACAATGCGGGGATGAACATTGGGGTACACGTGTCTCTTTCAATTCTGGTTTCCTCGGTGTGTATGCCCAGCAGTGGGATTGCTGGGTCATATGGCAGTTCTATTTTCAGTTTTTTAAAGAATCTCCACACTGTTCTCCATAGTGGCTGTACTAATTTGCATTCCCACCAACAGTGTAAGAGGGTTCCCTTTTCTCCACATCTTCTCCAGCATTTACTGCTTGTAGACTTTTGGATGGTAGCCATTCTGACTGGTGTAAAGTGGTACCTCATTGTGGTTTTGATTTGCATTTCTCTGATAATGAGTGATGTTGAGCATCTTTTCATGTGTTTGTTAGCCATTTTTATGTCTTCTTTGGAGAAATGTCTGTTTAGTTCTTTGGCCCACTTTTTGATTGGGTTGTTTATTTTTCTAGAATGGAGCTGCAGGAGTTGCTTGTATATTTTTGAGATTGTTTGTCCGTTGCTTCATTGGCTATTATTTTCTCCCATTCTGAAGGCTGCCTTTCACCTTGCTTATAGTTTCCTTTGTTGTGCAGAAGCTTTTAATTTTAATTAGGTCCCATTTGTTTATTCATGCTTTTATTTCCGATATTCTGGGAGGTGGGTCATAGAAGATCCTGCTTTGGTTTATGTCGGAGAGTGTTTTGCCTATGTTTTCCTCTAGGAGTTTTATAGTTTCTGGTCTTATGCTTAGATCTTTGATCCATTTTGAGTTTATTTTTGCATATGGTGTTAGAAAGTGTTCTAGTTTCATTCTTTTACAAGTGGCTGTCCAGTTTTCCCAGCACCACTTGTTAAAGAGATTGTCTTTTCTCCATTGTATATTCTTGCCTCCTTTGTCAAAGATAAGGTATCCATAGATGTGTGGATTTAACTCTGGGCTTTCTATTTTGTTCCATTGATCTATATTTCTATCTTTGTGCCAGTACCATACTGTCTTGATGACTGTGGCTTTGTAGTATAGCCTAAAGTCAGGCAGGTTGATTCCGCCAGTTCCATTCTTCTTTCTCAAGATTGCTTTGGCTATACGAGGTTTTTTGTATTTCCATACAAATTAATAATTCTTTAATTCAAATATGGCTAAGTACCATGAGGGAAAAGAACAAAGAACTCCGGAGAGAGCTTCTCTTCCCTGAGGAAGTTACATTTAAGAAGAGACATGAAGTTACCTAGTAACAGGTGGAAGAGTGTGATTCCAAGAAGAAAGTCTTTTGAAAACTGAGTGGGAAGCCGCTTATTCAAGGAGCAAGGGATGCGCCAAGGACAGAGGAGGAAATGATTCTCTAAGAATTTAGATACACAAGCTGGGCCTCATGTAGGTTTGCGGCCTAAAGTCAAACTTCCTAAGGGCCCCCAAAACCTTCGAGTTCTCAATTAAAAATGGTCCCCAGGCACTTAGAAGAAGCAGACTAGATCCTCATTAAAGAAATCCATCTTTAACGTCTGCCTCAGAGATCACCACTGATAAACTTGCAAAGAATATAGGCTTAGGGTTAAAAGAAAAATCACAAAATATATCAGTTAAGAAGGTATCATGAGGATGAACTAGAGAAAGAAGAAAAAAATAGAATCAGAATCACAATGATTTCTGACAGAATCAAAGTAATTATCTAACATGGGTTTTAAAAATATATATATGTAGAAGAAAGCATACAGCTTACAAGCAAAGAGTGAGGTATTATTAAAAAATGACCAACAGTATTTGAAAAAAATGTATTAAAATAGGTTGTGAAAATTATAAATAAAATGACTGAAATTAAAAACTGAGTAACAGCTTGTTTAGCAAATTTGTACAACTAAGAAAGATTTAACAAACTGGAAATGAGATCCAAAGAATTAGCTCACAATGCAACACAGAGAAATGAAGAGACAAAAGATACTAAGTAATAGTTGAGTTATAAATAATAATTTCGCAAAAAGCTTAAAGAAAAAGCATCTAAATAGAGTCTCAGAAAGAGAATGGGAAAAGGAATATCCAAAGAAGATATTTTGTTATTGTTGCTAAGTTATGGCTAACTATTTGCAACCCCATGGATTGTAGCATGCCAGGCCCCTCTGGCCTCTCCTGTTTCCTGGAGTTTGCTCAAATTCATGTCTATTGAGTCAGTGATGCTACCTAACCATCGTATCCTCTACCAGTATGGCAGATATGCCCATATGGCAGAAGATATGGCTTAGCTTTTTGAAGAACTGATTAGAGACATTAAGCCCAGATTTATGTAGCCAACAGTGTCAAAACCTTAAATAAAGTAAATCCACACGTAAACCAAAAAAAACAACTACAGTTGATCCTCAGTGTTCATGAATTCGTATTTGCAAATTCGCCTACCTCCTAAAATTTATTTGTAGCCCCAAATCAATATTTGTAGCAATTTCATGGTCATTCACGGCTGTGCACAGAGTAGTAAAATATTTGAGTTTCTGCACAGATGTTCCTACCTGAGATCAAGTAGAATGACCCTCCATCAAATTTCAGCTCTCATAGTCTAAACATGTGTCCTTTCACAGTCTGTTTCATACCACATTTTCCCCATTTTTGTGCTTTTTGCTGGTGACTTTGCTATTGAAAATGCCCCCCAAGCTTAGTGTCTAAGTGCTGTCTAATGTCCCTAAGAGCAAGAAGGTCGTGACGTGCCTTTGGAGAAAATCCATGTGTTAAGGAAGCTTCATTCAGTCCTGGATTACAGTGCTGTTGGCTTGAGTTCAATGTTAATGTCTCAACAATATGCATTAAATAAGGTATATTTTTACAGAAACATATATAAAATAAGATTATACGTTGGTCACTGATGAAAATATTTTAACTACAAATTTCTAGTGATGAAGAGATCTTACATAGTGATAGAAGATTCAGTTGATCAAGAACATACATTGGTTGTGAGTTGGTATGAACAAAATATGATCTCAGTGATATAAGAATTGACAGAATTAAAATAAGAAAATGGAAAAAACTCACAAATTCCCAAGTATTGATGTTATATAGTCACTATTCTCTCCTATAATGCATTTAAGACAGAAATGAGTTATTACAGGGAAATTAATTTTAAAAACCCATACATTTAAAACTTTTCAAATATACTTTCAATAATACACTGTTCAAAGAAAAAATTATATGGATTTTACAAAAGACAGGGGCTTCCCTGGTGGCTCAGATGGTAAGGAATCTGCCTGCAATGCAGGACATTTGAGTTCGATCTCTGGGTTGGGAAGATCCCCTAGAGAAGGAAATGGCAACCCACTCCAGTATCCTTGCCTGGAGAACTCCATGGACAGAGGAGCCTGGTGGGCTACAGTCCATGGTGTTGCAAAGAGTTGGAATGACTGAGTGACTAACACTCACTTAGAAAATACATTAGAAAACCAATAAACTAAACATCTAATATCAGACATTAAAAAGAAAACAACAAAATAAAACCAACCTAAGTTTTTTAAAAGGTAAATACAAGAACTTCCGGTAGGAAAAATTCTCAGATGCCTCTCAAGATTTCTGCTTCTCTGTGCACACACCCAATATAATCCCCACTTGTTGAGTGTGGGTTGGCTTGACCTAATCAGGTTAGGTTCCTTTTAAAGAGGAACTAGGGGTCATAGACAGGCTTCTGTGGTGGCTCAGACAGTAAAGAATCCACCTGCAATGTGGGAGATCCGGGTTCAATCCCTGGGTCAGGAAGATCCCCTGGCGAAGGGAATAGCAACCCACTCCAGGATGCTTGCCTCGAAAACCTCATACACTGAGGAGCCTGAGCTACAATCCGTGGGATCACCTAGACCTAGACACGACTAAGTGACTAGCACTTTGACTTTGAGAAGTCACAGACAGAAGTCAAAGAGATGTAGAGCTTCAGCAGGGCTCTCCGACCAGCCTGGAACAAAGCAAATAGCCATGATGTGAATCATCTGTAGATCCACATGGCAAAGAACTGTGGCTTTTCAAAGTTGAGAGTGGTCCCCAGTCACATGCTAGCCAGAAAATATGTACTTCATGTAACCACAGGAAATGTTCTGCCAAAACCAGTGAGCTTGTAACTGCCTGTCAACAATAGCTACAATAAGAGATGGGAAGTACAAGATTTCTGGTGGCTTGGGTGTCTAATTCAGATGTTCAGTAAAGGATGGATGAAGACAACTAAAATGATGTAATAGCCAGAATTTAGGTTTAAAGTTATTGGGGAAGTGACCACAGGAAGCAAGAGTGAAGGACTGGAAAAAGAGTATGTTCTATTTCCATTCTACCTCCCAGTTATGGAGCATGTAATATAAAAGTAAATGTTATGTTCCCCCTTTCTATTTTTTGTATTCAAGATAATTGTACAAATACAATTAGGAATGTATAATTCACCAACTGTATTGGCTCCATATCAGTCTACTTATATGTTAAATTCTTTCTTTGCAACAAGTATGAGGAACCATCTCAGGAATTCAACTTTAAGTGTGAATTATCAGTTTCAAAGAGGTTGAAACTAACAAAAACATTGACATTTAATGATGGAAGCTACATTTATTAGAAAAGAGTAGATCTAAGCTTCTAAATCTATTGTATCATAGCTTCAAATATTGTATTAATGTATTTTCATCATTACACAATGAAAAAGAGCATTACATTTACTAAGAATCTACTATATGATAGCCACTTAATATGTATTCTACCATTTAATCCTCACAACAATTCCTTTGACATAAGCTTTTCAGTTCCATTTTTATTTATTAAGAAAATTGGATTCATTATGAAATAAAGTAACTTTCCAAAGTTCTCATAATTATAAGGTGGTAGATTAAGGATTTGGGAGCAAATCTGTCTCAAAAGTCAGAGCTCCTTCTATTAAACCATTAAGCCTAGAAAATACTTAGAAAGCAAATGTAGGTCAGGAAAGATGAATAAAAAGCAAGTGGGTAGGAAAAACAAAAAAGAAATGTTCTCAACAGTGGAGTAGTCACACAATGTAATAATTCAAAGCTAGAATTGAACTAATATGTCAACATGACGATTTTTTCTACAATGGTTATTGTATTTGTAAAGAAATTACCAAAACCCTGAAAGCAATTTGTTCTTTATTTCCTTTTCTCTTAGTGTCAGCTATTGTTGAAATTATATGATTCATCACATTGGTAAAAGGCAGATCTAAAGATTCAGGATGCTAAATCTGGAATGTATGCATAGCCTTTATACAACTCTAGAACAAGCTATACAAACTGCAATACTAGGCTTCTTCTTGTCATTTCTTCTCAATAAAGCAATTAATAAAGTAGCAAATAGCCCTATTCTCTAAGAAGTCAATGTTATTCCTAAAACCATATACACAAAAGGAATTAATTTTCATTACTAATTCTACATAAGATACCTGTGGTCTTTCTAACTAGTTTCCCAAAATAAAACCTAAGGAAATAAATAATGAAGATTAGAAAATATAAATAAAGTTCATTTATTTATTTTTAATAAAATAGAAAACAAAAACAATAGAGAAAATCAATGAAATCAGAGCTGGTTTTTTGAGAAAATCAATAAAATGATAAACATCTAAAGAAACCATGAGAAAAAAGGGAGAAGATACATACAAATTACCAGTATCAGAAATGTAAAAGGTTATAGCAACACAGATTTCACAGGTACTGTAGTAATAATGCTGCTGCTGCTGCTAAGCCGCTTCAGTCGTGTCCGAATAAGGAACTATTACTAACAACTTTATGTCCGCAAATCCTACAGTTTAGAAGAGAGGGACAAGTTTTTTTTAAAGACATAAACTACCAAAGCTTTGTAAAGAATAGATGACTTAAACAGCCCTTCACCTATGAGGGAAATGGAATTTGTACTTTAAAAACTCTCCCACAAAGAAACTCCAGACCTAGATGGCTTCGCTGGTCAATTATACCAGATAAAGAAGAAACAATACTAATACTATACAAACTCTACCAGAAAAGTGAAGAGAAGGGAATAGTTCTCAACTCAATCTAGAGACCAGCATCACTCTGTACTAATTTCTGTCTGACAAAGCATCAAAAATAAAAAAAAAAAGAAAACTTTACACCAGTGGAATTCTATTCAGTTGTAAAAAAAATGAAATCTTGCCATTTGCAACAATAGTGATGGACCTTGAGAGATTATGCTAAGTGAAATTAGGAGACAGAAAAAGACAAAATACCGCATGATTTCAATCAGATGTGGAATCTAAGAAAGAAGTCAAATGAACAAACATAACAGAAACAGAATCACAGACAGAGAACAACAAGGGACTGCCTAAGTGGGGAGGGGTGGCAAGCTGCGTGAGATGGGTAAGGGAGATCAAGAGATACAGACTTCCAGTTACACCGTAAACGTGTCACAAGGATGAAGTGCACAGCATGGCAGCCTGGGGAGGACAGTCAGCGATACTGTAATAATTCTGTATGCTGACAGATGGTAACTAGACTTACCATGGTCATCATTTTGTAATGTATAGAAATGATGAATTACTACTTGCTCATCTGGAACTAACATAATGTTGTAGGTCATTTATGCTTCAATTAAAAAAAATTAGAGCTGGTAATTTTGAAAGAAAAGTATAGGTGATAATGTAAAATAAAACAGTGGTGAGGCTAAGACAATAAAATAATGACATGCATTTGCTTCCAATGGAGATACTTGTGGCCAAGCTTCCCAGGAGTCATGCTTAACTGTAAGATGAAAACTAACACATTACTCAAAAAGCATAAAATTATTCTGAGAATAAAAACAAGGTAGGACTGTCCCCTGTGGGGCTCTATAATAAGGGTACTGTGGGATTTAAAAAAAAAATCTTAACTATTTCCAGGAGATGCCACAATAAATACCACAGGATATTTCAGCATCTTTTAGTATGTTTGGGGACCTGCTAACTTCAGTCTGAGTAATTCTACAAGGGAGCATCATAATGAGGGGAGTCTAAATAGCCCAGTCTACAAGTTTGGCTCAAAACACAGGTACTCTAGCTATGTTCCTCATAAATAGTATAGGGTTGGGCTCTGCTTTAGGAGCCAATTTGAATTTTTTTCTTTTAATAGGTAAGTTAAGCTCACTCACATTTATTGATATGATTGATTTGCTGGATCTCAGTTCTGTTATATTATTTTTATGTGTTTTATTATTTTATATTTACCTTGCTTTATTCTTTATTTGATGTGTCTTCCTTGCTTCTTTCAAATGCTTGTTTTGGTGTTTGGAAAGCTCTGAATTTTGTTCTAGTAGG
Source organism: Antilocapra americana (assembly GCA_007570785.1). Taxonomy (NCBI): domain Eukaryota; kingdom Metazoa; phylum Chordata; class Mammalia; order Artiodactyla; family Antilocapridae; genus Antilocapra; species Antilocapra americana. The sequence continues at coordinate 17,213,731 of ML661908.1, read as the reverse complement.
CATTTTGCATTTTTATCATTTCCAGTGCCATTAATCTCCCTTTTCTCCTATTTAACCTTTTACTGTTTCATCTGCCAGTTTAAAATGGTATACTTCGATACCCTCCAATCACCTATAAGAGAGTCAAATCCTCAAACTGAAAAGTGAATAAAAGCCTGAAGATGGATAAACAGCAGCATTAGAATTTCAGAAAATGAATTCTGATCCCAAATAAGAATTAAACCTATCCAGTGTCAATTACATATAGAATGTGTTCAAATCCCAGACTCACTGGTGTTAACATTTTGGAAAGCTTATAGGAATCTTATTTTGTCTTATTTGTGAAATGAAAGTGATAATACTTCTCACACAGCTGTTTTAAGCATTACATGAGAAAAATGCATGGAAAATACTTAACAGAGGGGGGAGGAAAGATGGTAAAAATTTTACCAAAATAGATACCTGGCAAATCGACCACAGTTAATTTTCCCTGACATTGCTGTTTGGAAATTGCAGGTGGAATTGCTACTGATCTCAGTCTGAGAAACTTCATCAATTTTTGGAATTTGGTAGGTGTTCAGAAAGGGACTCAAACTTCAGCAACTTATTTAAATGTTTCCTTTACAGCTGAGGAAGGTGAAGATAGCTGGCCCGGCATTCAGCCTGTTGGTAGTAACTCACATGGAAGTCTCTCCAATCTGGCCATAATCGGCCACTACAGTCATATTTCCATCATAGCCTCCTTGTTCAGGAAAACAAAAAGAGCAGAGGGAATGACACTACAGCTCAGGTAGCAGAGAAATAATTGATTCTTGCCTGGACCACTGTTTTGTGCTGTGCTTACTCACTAGCATCCGACCCTTTGCAACCCCATAAACTGTAGCCCGCCAGGCTCCTCTCCCCATGGGATTCTCCAGGCATGAATACTGCAGTGGGTTGCCATTCCCTTCTCTGGGGATCCTCCCAACCCAGGGATTGAACCCAGGTCTCCCGAATTGCAAGCGGATCCTTTACTGTCTGAGCCGCCAGGGAAGCCTGGAACACTGGTTTACTGAGCTTTAATACTCTCCCCAGGCCCAGGGGCAGAAATTGAACCTATGACTTTAATAACCATTGGTTTCTAGATGCAAAAGCAGACTGCGAAGGGAATCTCCAATAGATTCACAGGCTGCTTCGAGAGCTGGGTCGTGTGCCTCCCACGTGAACAATGAACTCAATTACTAATCACAGGTGGCACGAACGGGAGGGCTGTGAGCCTGGCTGTCAGGCCCCAGGGCAGAGGTCAGGACAAGGCAGAGGGTCACGCTCCCTCCCCGCCCCCAGCGGAGCACTGAGCGGCACCAGGGAGTCAGCCAGGGAGCCACATCCTGGCTTTCCCCCAGGCTCCCCACGTGGAAACAGCCTCTGTGCCCTCCCTCCGTCCCCACCAGGGCCTCTTTGGGAGGCCCCACCTGGACTCATCAGGCTCCACAACAGCTGCTCATGCCCCTTGAGACGCAAAAGGTCTGCGAGAACACAAGAAGGGGATGCGTGGTCATGCAGGTGTTCACACCCGAGCATAATTTTCACCACGTGACTGAGTGAGGTGCATACAAAATACCTAAAGCCTCATAAATAAATAGCCCTGGGAGTTTAAACTGTCAGAATAAGTTATGACTTTCCGACTCCACATAACATTACACCTATCTATGCTTTTGAAGTGGGGAGGAAAAAAATAAAACCTTCTTGAATATCTTAGACTCCAAATCATTTGGTCTATTAATTTGCTGTTTTCTTTCTCATCAATACAATTGGCTTCACCTTGTGCTTCCCTGATTAGCTTTTATAATTAAAGGTCTCTAGAACTAAGAGTGGATAAAAATACAATCAGGGCCAGTGTGGAAGACCTTAATTACAAGAATATATAACGATGTGAAAAAGTGGATTTAAATTCCAAATTTTCCCAAATTACCATTCTGTAAAACCATGAAGAAGGAAGTTGAAGTGGAGAAGGAACAATGTACTTACTGATGACAATGAATGAATATTTGATCTTTAATCTTTGAGACAGAAGCTTTCCATTTTAGGTCCTGATAAAACACCTAGAAAATCTGACATTGCCAATTTTCTCACAGGCATTGGCTGCTGAAGGAATGCCTAGGATCGAAGCACCCATAAAGAAGGGCCAGCGCTCTTTGGGGATGGAACTTTTGAGCAGTGACCTGAATGAAATAAGTTAGCCAAGCAAATCTTGGGGGAAAAATCACTTCATTCAAAAAGAACTGGAGACACGGAGCTCCTGTGGTGGGCTTGTTCAAGGAACACCCAGGTGACCACTGAGACTGGAACAGAGTGACAACCAACAAGAGTTGTCCAAGAGGATGTTGGAAAGGGTGCAACGACCACAATTATACAAGGTCTCTCAGACTCGAGATAAAGCCTTTGGTTTTAAAAATGGCACCCCACTCCAGTGCTCTTGCCTGGAAAATCCCATGGACGGAGGAGCCTGGTGGGCTGCAGTCCGTGGGGTCACTAAGGGTAGGACACAACTGAGCAACTTCACTTTCACTTTTACTGAATTAGATGAGAGGCCCTTGGATGTTTGCAAAGGGATGACATCTGATTTAAATATTTACAATGCCATCTGGCTATTCTATGAAAAACAAAACAAAACAAAACAAAAACAGATTGTAGGGAGACAAGAGGGAAGCAGGGAGACCAGTTAGGAGGCTGGTTGCAATAACCCAGGTGAGAGATACATGATGGGTGCAGGGAAGCTGGGGTGAAGTGGTCAGGTTTAGTAAGCTTGTGAAACTCAGATAGGATTTGCTCATCAATCAGATGGAAGGTATGAGACAAAGAGGTGTCAGGGATGACTCAGTGTTTTCTGGCTTGGTGAGGAACAGATTTATCATTTACTAGGAGAGAGGAAGAGGAATGGTTGGTGGAGTTCAGCTTTTGTAACCTAAAAGTCCAGCAATAGAGGAGTGGATAAAGAAGATGTGGTACATACATACAATGGGACATTACCCAGCTATAAAAGAGAAAGAAATAATGCTGTTTGCAGCAACATGGATGATGTAGAGATCATCTCATCATACTGAGTGAAGTAAGTCAAACAGAGAAAGACAGATACCATATGATGTCACTTACATATGGTATCTAAATACGATACAAATGAACCTATCTACAAATCAGAAATTGAAAAAGTGAAAATATTAGTTGCTCAGTCATTTCTGACTCTTTGCCACCCCATGGACTATAGGCCACCAGGCTACTACTCTGTCCATGGGATTCTCCAGGCAAGGATACTGGATGGGTTGTCATTCCCTTTTCCAGGGGATCCTCCTGACCCAGGGATTGAACCTAGGTCTCCCACATTGCAGGCAGATTCTTTATCATCTGTGCCACCAGGGAAGAGCTACAAATCAGAAAGGGAGTCATAGACATAGAAAACAGCTACCAAAAGGGGGAAAGGGTTGAGGGGAGGGATAAATTAGGAATTTGGTGTGAGCAGATACAAACTACTACATGTAAGATAGATAAGCAAGGTCCTGTTGTATAGTTTATATCTTGTAATAAACTATAATGTAAAAGAAAAAAAGAGTTGAAAAACAAAAAAGAGTTTTGTTTTGCTTTAACCCTGAGTCCTCTGTTTAACCCTGTGTTCTTTCACACAGTATGTTCATTGATCTTCAACCCCTCTCCCCATCTTCTCCTTTGACTTGATACAGCTCCTTCCCCCAAACCTCCTCCCCCTTACATAATTAGTCTGCATCTCCTTCATATCCTGATTAAGCAGGAAAATTTTGTCAAACATCATTTTCAAAAGTTGGCATCAAGAAAACATTGAGACTATTCTTTATCTTGACTACAGCCATTGAGAGCACTGCTCTCACCAGAACATTGTCTTCTATGCAGTTGTGATCTGCTAAAGAGACAGACCAAGACCTTTAAGCCCTTTTTGGCATGAAACTTTCTGCTCCTATAGGAGGGTCAAGCTAGAAAGGACCCGTTAGACTTGCTGGGAAACGTGAATAAACATCACTCTCCTCCTCTGATCTCCTTGTAGCTCCCTGGCATCACTGTTCCATCAGATCGAACCCAGAAAGTTGCTTGATAAAATGCTGGAGGTGATCCATGTGGACTGTCCAAAGTAACCTATTACAAACAGTGAAGGTAGGCTTGCATACTATCTGTTTTTTAAAAGAGTGAATTGGAGCCAACTAAACTGCCTTCCAATCCTATTGTCACTCTCCCTTGCAGTCTAGCAAGAGAACAGGATGAAATTACCACTCGCTCAGTGTTGGGAATTTCACTGAATCTTGAGCATCCCCTTGAGAGCCGACGAGCACGGCAGCCATTGTGTGATTTGACAGAAAAGAGATTGAGGGTTGCTGACTTAGCTGCCTAAAGACAGAAGTGTGCAGGGGCTCAGAAGAAATACAAGGCACCCTTGCTTCCTTTGCAAAGCTTAAAATGTTCTTAGAGACTCCAAACAGAAAGAGACAAAGGTCAATCTAATGGTAGCACTTTTCAGTGATTACCCTCCCTCTCTTAAAGCCACTTTCCCCTGCCTCATCTCATATACAGTTATTGATTGGTGCCCCAAGCAGGCAAGGAATGGGACAAATCAACCTGAGGAAGAAGCAGTGGCAGTGGCTCACCAAGTAGGTTTCATGGGCAGGAATCTGTTGGCACAGATGTTATTTGCGCCCACTGGCCTCAGATGAGAACAATGATAGCATCATCACCACCACGAATAATAATACAGTGTGCCAGGCCTGTCTTCTCATTTAATTTTACCACAACCTTGAGAGGCTGGTTCTCCAAACTCCTCACTTTCACAGGTGAGGAAACCAAGATAGGAAGGGTAACCTGTTCATAGTCCCCCACCAGGAAATAACAGAGGCTGGATTTCACGTGCAGCCTGGCTTCAGACTCTTGTCTGAATCACTGTTCTTGATCAGAAGATACAAGGAAAGGAATTGTCTTTAGTAGGCGGGTAGAAAAAATAAATATTCTGAGCAGTTGGTATAGAGACAGCGACACCGAGGCTCTTGGTTACCTTAACAAGACCATTCTAGGGACAGAAGCTTGTAGAAGTGGGTTTAAGAGAGAATTCAAGAGAGAAATTTGGGACAAAAAGTAAAAATTTTTAAGAGTTTTGCCTCAAAGGGGAGCATTTCCTCACAGGTGGTAGAAGCTGAAAGTAAAATGCCCAGATATATGCATTAGAAATAAGTCTTTAATAGGTAGAGGAGTGAGAAAACTGAATTTGGTACAACTCTAATCTTTTTTTTTTCTAGTTTTATTTATTTTTTTATTTATTTTTTTTTTTAATTGTTTTTTGCCTAAATTTTTATTATTTCAACTTTGAGTTTGCCTACTTTTCTCTACTACACCT
>ML661908.1:17194805-17206136 GCA_007570785.1 Antilocapra americana | reverse complement strand
ACATTTCTCCATCTGTTTGTGTCCTCCTTGATTTCTTTCATCAGTGTTCTATAGTTTTCTATATACAAGTCTTTTGATTCTTTAGGTAGAAATACTCCTAAGTATTTTATTCTTTTTGTTTCGATGGTGAATGGGATTGTTTCCTTAATTTCTCTTTCTGATTTCTCACTGTTAGTGTATAGGAATGCCAGGGATTTCTGTGTGTTGATTTTGTATCCTGAAACTTTGCTATATTCACTGATTAGCTCTAGTAATTTTCTCGTAGAGTCTTTAGGGTTTTCAATATAGAGGATCATGTCATCTGCAAACAGAGAGAGTTTTACTTCTTCTTTTCCAATCTGGATTCCTTTGATTTCTTTATCTGCTCTGATTGCTGTGGCCAAGACTTCCAAAACTATGTTGAAAAGTAGTGGTGAGAGTGGGCACCCTTGTCTTGTTCCTGATTTCAGGGGGAATGCTTCCAGCTTTTCACCATTGAGGATAATGTTTGCTGTGGGTTTGTCATATATAGCTTTTATTATGTTGAGGAATGTTCCTTCTATTCCTGCTTTTTGGAGGGTTTTTATCATAAATGGATGTTGAATTTTGTCAAAGGCTTTCTCTGCATCTATTGAGATAATCATGTGATTTTTATTTTTCAATTTGTTAATGTGGTGTATTACATTGATCGATTTACGAATATTGAAGAATCCTTGCATCCCTGGGATAAAGCCTACTTGATCATGATGTATGATCTTTTTGATGTGTTGTTGGATTCTATTTGCTAGAATTTTGTTGAGGATTTTTGCGTCTAAGTTCATCAGTGATATTGGCCTGTAGTTTTCTTTTTTTGTGGCATCTTTGTCGGGTTTTGGAATTAGGGTGATGGTGGCCTCATAGAATGAGTTTGGAAGTTTACCTTCGTCTGCAATTTTCTGGAAGAGTTTGAGTAGAATAGGTGTTAGCTCTTCTCTAAATTTTTGGTAGAATTCAGCTGTGAAGCCATCTGGTCCTGGGCTTTTGTTTTTTGGAAGATTTCTGATTACGGTTTCAATTTCCATGCTTGTGATGGGTCTATTAATATTATCTATCTCTTCCTGGTTTAGTCTTGGAAAGTTGTACTTTTCTAGGAATAAATAAACAAACAAATGGGACCTAATGAAAATTAAAAGCTTTTGCACAACAAAGGAAACTATAAGCAAGGTGAAAAGACAGCCTTCAGAATGGGAGAAAATAATAGCCAATGAAGCAACAGACAAACAATTAATCTCAAAAATTTACAAACAACTCCTGCAGCTCCATTCTAGAAAAATAAACAACCCAATTAAAAAGTGGGCCAAAGAACTTAACAGACATTTGTCCAAAGAAGATATAAAAATGGCTAACAAACACATGAAAAGATGCTCAACATCACTCATTATCAGAGAAATGCAAATCAAAACCACAATGAGGTACCACTTTACACCAGTCAGAATGGCTGCCATCCAAAAGTCTACAAGCAATAAATGCTGGAGAGGATGTGGAGAAAAGGGAACCCTCTTACACTGTTGGTGGGAATGCAAACTAGTACAGCCACTATGGAAAACAGTGTGGAGGTTCCTTAAAAAGCTGCAAATAGACCTGCCATATGACCCGGCAATCCCACTGCTGGGCATATACACCGAGGAAACCAGAATTGAAAGAGCCACGTGCACCCCAATGTTCATCGCTGCATTGTTTACAATAGCCAGGACATGGAAGCAACCTAGATGCCCATCAACTGACGAATGGATAAGAAAGCTGTGGTATATATACACAATGGAATATTACTCAGCATTAAAAAAAATTCATTTGAAGCAATTCTACTCAGATGGACGAAACTGGAGCCCATTATCCAGAGTGAAGTAAGCCAGAAGCAAAAACAACAATACAGTATATTAACACATATATATGGAATTTAGAAAGACAGTAATGAGAACCCAACATGGGAGACAACAAAAAGAACGCAGATGTATAGAATAGACTTGTGGACTTTGTGGACGAGGGTAAGGGTGGGATGAGATGGGAGAAGGGCACTGAAGCATGTTAATTGTCGTGTGTCTAATCAATCGCCAGCCCAGGATTGATGCTCGGGACTGGTGCAGCGAGATTTCCCGGGGGGGAGGGAGGAGGGAAGGGGGACCCGGAGGGGAAGCATATGTAAACCCATGGTGATATCATAACAATGTATGGCTAAAACAATAATTAAAAAAAATAAATAAATAAATTAAAAAAAAAAAAAGAAAAAAAAAAAAAAAGATTTTTTGAGTTGGTTTGTTAAAATGAGAGATATTAAAGTATGTTCACTGTGCTATGGGATCTACCCTGTCTGAAGGACTATCCAGTGTTCAAGAGGGAGAGGGGTATTTGCTAAAGGGACTTAGCATCTCATCCTCATCGAGAGGGGTTGAGACCCAGGACTGGAGTAGAAGGTGGGTCTAGAAAATAGCATAGTAAAGTACAAAGGATCCATCAATGACTGAATTCTATTAAGAAGAGCCTGGGTTCAGGGTAAGGGACTGCCAGGGTCCCCATAGGAGATGTCAAAATGGTGGGAAAGGAACATGGGAAGCTTAGACTTCTGGGGCTGACTATATTAAGTAACATGGAAAAGCAGGAGAGATTATTACCTCTCTTTCGGAGTTGGTTTCAATTTATAGAGAAGGGGCAATTCTGTGTTGTAATAGGAGGAAGAAAATTGTATTTCCGCGCCCTTCTCATGTCCTGTATGGCCCCTCTGGAGGGGGAGAAAGTCTTGAATGTACAATGCATTCCTAGATATAGAACTGTGGGATTAAAAGTATGTACATTTTAGATTTTGATGGACATTGCCAAAGAGGTTATGCAAATTCAAGCTCCTTTCCACACCTAGGACAGTTTTCTCCCATCCTCTGGACAATACTATGTTAATGTTTATAATCTTTGCTAAATCTTGTAGGTGAGAAATAGCTCACTGTTATCAACGACTAGTGAAAACATTTGTTCATATATTCACCTCCTTTATGTTTCATCTTTATGAAATGCTGTACATGACTTTTGCCCATTTTTCTCTGCTTGTCTTTTCCTTACTGATTTAAAGAGTTGTCATTTTTTTTCTTTTTTTGTATGTTAGGGAAACCTGCCACTTGTCAGTCACAATAATTGAAAATACAGTGTGTGTGTATGTTTAATCACATGGGTCTGGACCTCACTGCCATTCTTTAAAATAAGTCATCATTAAGCAGAAGCCAATACAACATTGTAAAGCAATTACCATCCAATTAAAAATAAATTAAAAAAACAAAGAAGATCACTTCAAGTTTACAAAAACATTCATCTGTTTTCTTTAATGACTTTTGGGTTGAGTTTTTAAATTCCTATATCTTTACTAGGAATTACTTTTGTTGAGTGAATTACTTTTGTTGAATAAAGCTTTACTGATGTTTTTCTCCCAAATAGCTAGCAGTGGTCCCATCATTGTTTCTAGGATAATCTGCCTTCCTTTAACATACTTGAAATGCGAACTTTATCCTCCCTGATTTTGAGAGCACTCACCACTCAGCTCTAGAGGAGGCTCATCTGGATCCAGTCACAGGCTATCAACCTAAGGACTTCCCTCCCTCCTTCTTGGCGCATAGACGACTTGGCATTGACTCCTTAGATCTGAGCTCTAAATCTGGGGTTACATTAATTTGAGTCTCTTACTGTGTTTCTGAGTCTTTCAGACATTAATTTCTGCTTATTGCTAATGAGTGGAAGGAAAACAAGATCAGCGAATAATTGAGTGCCCTTCCTACATTTATTAAAATAACATTTTTTACCTTGTGAAAACTTTATTAATAAACTCCCTGGAAATGGCTGGTTTTTGAGAATATTGGCTGATGGTAAATTATTCCTTAACGTGCTCACACATTCTCTATCTCACCCTCTCTATCTCTCGCTCCCTGCCCGTATTCTATTCAAGTACTGAATACAATATCCCTCAACAACATGACTGAAGCTACTCAGTTAACTGGCCATTAGAAAGAATCCTATCAGAATTATTAAAATAAAACATATGCTTTACGTATTTGCTTTCTGGAAGCTTCACATGATGGGATTCTCAATTGCTGACAAGGCTGGAGAACTGAGGTCTTGCAGTTACTGGTGTGTGTGTTCTCTCAATAACCTTTCATAATCACACTTGACTTTTCTACAGATGAAAAAGCACTCTTGTCATTACACCAGTGACAGCACCCTTCCCCACCCAGGACCCTGGGTGACCCCTCTCTCACCTCCACACCTGCTCTCACTCCCACCTTATCCTTAGTCTTGCTGCTCTATCTGGTGCCTGGTTCCAGTGGTTTTTTAACCAGACAGGACCAAGACCTCAATCCTGGCCAAAATTCTCTGGTTCTGTCTGAGTGATTCTGGCACGTTCCCTCCACTCCCCAGCCCCCACCTTTTCTGTTGCTCAGTGCAACTCCAGTTATATCTCTGCCAACTCCAACAACCACCAGGTAGCTGGATCCGCTTGGAGAACAACACACACACGCTGACTGGTCTTACTTTAAATTCATGACTGTGTTCCCCAAGTGAACTCTTGTGTGGACAGCAACCCCACCCTACAGCATTTATTCCCTCTCCCGCTTACCTGGAAAATCACTTCAAACTCCCTCCTCTCCTCTCAACCTTCCGTGACTCCCACCATCACATCTGTAATCACTCTTGCACCTGAGCCCGGTGGGCAGCCTCCCCTCCATCACCCACCACTGGCTGCACTGCTCTCAAACTGAATCACCTTCTGGCCGCTGAAGAACATTTGCTCCAGCAATTACCCTTCATTTCTTTGTAGTATAAATCTTTCGTCCTTTATAGGATCATTTCTATCAGCATATGGTCATGCAGAAATTTCTCCTGTTCGGGGGGTGGGTGGGAAGGGAGGCTCAAGAGGGAGGCGGGTATATGTATACATACAGCTGATTCACCGTGTCGTGCAGCAGAAACACAACACTATAAAGCAATTATCTTCCAATTAAAAATAAATTCAAAAAAATTCTCCAGCCTTAAAAAACACTATTCTAACACCATATGCCCCCAGCAACCGCTCCAGGCCTCAACACCCACTTTGGGGAGCTCTCTGCTCTTGCCTTCTCTCCATCTTCCCGTTTTCTCATGGAACCCTCCAATCTGGGGGCTTCCCTGGTGGCTCAGCAGTAAAGAATCTGTCTGTAATGCAGGAGACCTGGGTTCGAGACCTGGGTTCAATCCCTGGCTAGGAAAGATCTGCAGATGGTGACTGCAGCCATGAAATTAAAAGATGCTTGCTACTTGGAAGAAAAGCTATGAACAACCTAGACAGCATATTAAAAAGCAGAGACTACTTTACCAACAAAGGTCCGTCTAGTCAAAGCTATGGTTTCTTTTCAGTAGTCATGTATGGATGTGAGAGTTGGACTATAAAGAAAGCTGAGTGTCGAAGAATTGATGCTTTTGAACTGTGGTGTTGAAGAAGACTCCTGAGAGTCCCTTGGACTGCAAGGAAATCCAACCAGTCCGTCCTAAAGGAGATCAGTCCTGGGTGTTCATTGGAAGGACTGATGTTGAAGCTGAAACTCCAATACTTAGGCCACCTGATGCGAAGAGCTGACTCATTGGAAAAGACTCTGATGCTGGGAAAGATTGAAGGTGGGAGGAGAAGAGGAGGACAGAGGATGAGATGATTGGATGGCATCACTGATACGATGGGCATGAGTTTGAGTAAACTCCAGGAACTGATGATGGACAGGGAGGTCTGGTGTGCTGCGGTCCAGGGGGTCACAAGGAGTCAGACACAACTGAGCGACTGAACTGACTGACTGAGGGAAGATCCCGTGGAGAAGGAAATGGCAAAGCTACTCCAGTATTCTTACTTGAAGAGCCCCATGGACAGAGGAGCCTCAAGGGCTACAGTCCACAGGGTTGCAAAACGCTGGACACAACTGAGCGACTAAAACCACCAACCACCACCCCAATCCAGCTTCTATGCTCGCCAGGTCTCCCAAAGCAGGATTTTCATTAACCACTTTTCACCACCCAAGATAAAGCACAATCCTCAGTTGCCTAAAGAGTGTCTCACTGATCTTCTATGGCTCTTATTCCCGGTCTCTGCTCTGCCCAGTACTCAGATGGGTCCTTTCATAATGCACATTGGGTTCCATACCTCCTCTGCTCTCCCATCCTTTGGGAAGAAACTGAAATCCTAACGGTGCACTTTCAAAGTTAGGACTTTGAAAGTGTTGCTCTCCACCCACCCCTGCTTCGCTCCACACCAGCCTCACCAGCCTCCTTTGCTGCTCTTCATACACAAGCCCATTCCACCTGGAGCCTTAGTGGTCCTGGCGCCTTCTACCTTAAACACTCTCATCTCAGATCATAGAATGGCTTGCTCATCTCCCAAGTGATGCCAGCTTCTCGAGAGAGTCTCCCGTGTCCTCCCTGTCTGAAAAGAGCATGCCAGCTCTTCCCTGTCCCAGCTTCCTTGCTTCCTTCAGATATGTATCACAGCCAGCTGACATGGCATTTTATGTATTCCTCTACCCCCGCCCCAGCCAGAACCCAAGCTTCTTGAAGTTAGGGAGTTTGCTAGAACAGGGTCTGTTACATAGAGGGTACTCGAGAAATATTTGTTGGCTGAATGTATCATGCAAATATATTTTCATAATTCTGCAGACATAATTGATTTACTATAATATTGTTTGTAAAAACTAAAAATTAAATATTGGGGTTCCCCTAATTCCTGAACCCCTAAATTCCTGTCACTGGGAAATTAAATATATTTTGAGGTAGTCTGAAACAGACTACAGAACACAGCGTCAATTATTAAAAAGTCTTGATATCCTAACATGAAAATATCCACAAATGAGTTGAGGGGGGTGGAAGAAGGAGTGCAGAACAAGAGAATAAGACCATAATCCTATAAATCTCAAGGTTTCTCCATGCGCACAGCTTATGTTTTTATGTAAGAAGTCTGGAAGTAAAGTCACAGATTTGTCAAGAGTGATTACCTCCAAACAATAGGATTTCAAGAGAAGGGAGAGAGATTTTTTACTGTTTTATACAGTTTTGGTTTAGATTTTATAAACCCAAATTACTTTCTTATTACAAATTAACATATTATTGCAAAAGAAACCTTTGATGAATGTTTGTTGGTGGTGTCTGTGGAAGAGGCAAGGAAGTGAAAGTTAGTGGGGAGATGAACCAGGGGAGACGCAAGCGTTCAGCAAATATGGGACACAGCACAGCCTGTGCACAAGGACACACAAGGCTGATGGAACAGATGTTTTATTTACTGAGCTCTGACCACCGGAAAAGTGCTGTCCTTAGTGACAGGTCCTGGTGCCTTTTCTCAAATCCTCAGAACAAACCTGCAAGTTAGGTATCAGCTCTAGAGCAGTGATCCCCAACATTTTTGGCACCAGGGACCGGTTTTGGAAGGGGGGGGTGGTTGGGGATGGTTTGGGATGATTCAAGGGCATTCCATTGACTGTGCACTTTATTTCCACTATTATTACATCAGCTCCACCTCATATCATCAGGCATTAAATCCCGGAGGTTGGGCAACCTCTTCTCTGTAGGATGAGGAAAATGAGACTCAAAGGAACTGATTTCTCAGGAGCCCTGAGTAAAGCCCAGAAGACTTGGTGCCAATTCAAATCTATTGCTGCTTCTCACGCAGGCCAGACCCTGTGGTTGGGGTGACCCAATGGCAATTGGGGTCTGGAGATCCCCGAGGCAGGTTCCGGCTCAGCAGCCTGAGGAGAAGCCAAGTGAACTCTTATTCCCTTCCTGCTTCTATAATGCTCCACCTGAGGCTGGATGGGGTTAAGATCCTGCCTTAGAGGAGAGTCGGGACCTCTCCTGTCACCATCAGGGGCTGATTCTCCTCCTTCTGGGCACGCCGTCCTGGTGGGCGGAGGCTGTGGGCAGGGGTGGCCGAGCTCTCCTCTGGGCCAGGAACCCGATAAACATTATCTCCCATCCTCCCAACCTTGGTAAGTAAAGGAATACCACTACCTCTATTTTACCGAAGAGGTAATTTACGGAAACGCACTCAGCTAACACGAGGCGGAACTACGCTAGGATCACACCGCTCGCACATCTAACTGTGCGCTCTTCCCAGTACACCAAGCTCTCTCTGGGTGGCCTAGGGGCCCACGTGCAGGTGCCCAGTGCCCAGAGCCAACGAGCAAGCCAGGGCATCAGGCGTGGAGGAGGAGGCCTTAAGGGCTAGGAAGATGGCAGCTGTAGGGCCGTGTTTCTGGAGCCCGGCCCGGCCAGGGGAGGATCGCAATCACCAGCGCTCAGCCGTGCCTTTGTTTAACTGGGAGCAGAATGTCCGTGTGTAGACAGTGAAAAACAATTTTCAGCTGGAAGCCTGGCTTGGCCTGGTGAATGGGATCTGATTAGTGATTTTGAACTTTCATTAGCATTTGAACGAAATACCCAAATGACACAAAGCCAATCCTAGTAGCAGAGACTTAACATTTTTTACTGTTTCCCTAAGGCAGTTAGGCACCTTTTTTTTTGCAAACTACTTAAGCAAACCATTTCTATAAGCACCCTCACATTCCCCTCCCAGAAACCAGGCTGGAGGAGGTCGGTCCTGGGAGAGTTAATTTACATCACTGGCTGCTGGGCTGGAGAAGTGGGAGCCTTTTCCCAGCCTCACTGGACAAGGGCCAAGGGCAGATCCCTTCACATGATCTCCCTGGACTGGCTTCTGGAGCTGACAGAATCCGGCCCCTGAGAGCTGAGTTTTTATTGCCCCTTTTGTTGTAGGTTTTCCATTTTAGGGAGAATTGATAGCTGAGGCTAAGAATAAACACATTCTCTGCCAGTCAGATTCTGTGGAGAGGTTTTTTAAAAGGACTTGGCCAGCAATAATATTTATGTTGAAACTCAGCTTTTGCTTCACAGGATGAGGGCATGGGTGGTCAAGAAAGGAATTCCCTTCTCTGCATACAACACTTCTCACCCGTCTCTAGAAATCTGGGGAGTATTTGGAGCTCAGAGTAAATTCTGCAGTGGTTTCTTGGTTGCGTGAGATTAGGATTAACCCTTTTAAAAGTCTTTTTATGTCAAGACGGACCTTCCCAGGTGGCTCAGCAGTAAAGAATCCGCCTACCAATGCAGGAGACCCAGGTCTGATCCCTGGGTCAGGCAGATCCTCTGGAGAAAGAAATGGCAACCCATTCCAGTATTCTTGCCTGGAAAATCCCATGGACAGAGGAGCCCTGTAGGCTATAGTCCATGGGGTTACAAAAGAGTCAGACATGACTTAGTGACTTAACAGTAAGAACAACAATGTCAAGAGGATATTTTCATAATTAAACTTTTCAAAACTTGATTTTTTTTTCTAAAGAAAAAAATTGGTATCTCACTTTCTCTTTCCTCTTGTCAATCGCTTCGAGGCATGTATGTTCAGGTCCTGACTCACTAACCCAATAAGAACTTAACTTCTTTTCACACTGAAATCCTTCAGCATTTTTTTCTTTTTGGCCACATCACATGGCATGTGGGATCCTAGTTCCCTGATCAGGGACTGAACCCGAGACCCCTGCACTGGAAGCATGGAATCCCAACTATTGGACCACCAGGGAATTTCCAGCAGCTTAAATCATTTTACTAGTTAAATGTTATGAAGGGTAGTTCAGTCGCAGTGCTCCAGTAGGTGACAAAAATTAATGCTTCAACCATGCTTGCCACCTTTTTTATTATTATAGTAAATAAAATCTTAAAGTATTAAAACAAGTAATCCCACAGGGAAACTTCTATGGATTTTCCCACTCTTAATGCTTTAGAAACAACAGATTTGGTAATGTCAGAAAACCAGAGCATGAGACAACTAGTATTAGTCCAAACCAAAAGATGGGGGGAAAATGAGTTTATTCTTGTTTCTGTGCACCTGTCCTAATACATACAAGACTATGGGAGAGATTTCCCACTTCCCCATAGTTTTCAGCCCAACATTGAGATCAACTTTAAGTTTATAGGGAAAATAACCTGCGAGGAGTTTTCATGGTGGTTGCCAAGTTGAGACCTGTTACTGGAGACTTAAAAATGGTGTGGGATCTCATAAGTCCTAAGTCACAGAACTTTGGTTATTATTTTGAAGAACACAAGAAAATAGCTTGACACAGGATGCAGGAGGGGGAATTCAGTGTTTTAGAAAACACACCACTGCCAACACCCTCACATAGCCTATCTGGGGAGAAGAGAAGTGAAAAGGAATTTCTGTCGCAAAGATTTCTTGGGATAGATGGTTTAGCAGACACCTTTTCAGAACCAGTGTATCTGTGCACATTAGAAGTCTATTTCACTGCAGTACTCAAGCAGTTTACAATCTGACCTCTTCTTCAAATAAATGTTTGCTTTGAGCAAAAATGAACAATACTTTTTTCTTGAGTCTGATGAGTAAAATTCAGCAGCATACAACATACTATATAATGCAGTTTTGTGTGTATGTGTGTGTGTGTATGTATCTTCCTGTTTTTTGTTTTCAGAAAGGATATTCAGGGATGTTAAAAATCCCCCTTGAAAAACAGAGAGATAAGAGGTTTCTCTGTCTAGCATAGGGTGTCACGTTTCCATAGTGATGAAAGCAGCTCTTGATACCTGATTAGCCAAGGGCTTCCTGTTTCCTCATTCCATGTAATAGAGAGATAAGCAAAGAGGAAAACAACAGGGATAGAAAATTGCAAAGGCTCAGGTTTGGTCTCAGGGATTTTGTGATGATAAGTATCCAGAGACATGGCATGTTTTCTGGTGTTAGTTATATTGCAAAAGGGACTTTCTGCTTTTAACAATCACTGTACTTTTACAAACATAAACATTTAATAAACGTGAGAAAGCACCTCCCTTCATACAAATTTTTATGCAATCAAGATAAGTGCAAGTGAGCCAAGCAGACCTCACTTTCGTGGTTTTCACTCTTCTTAGTTATTTCTACTGAAACATCCCTGGGTCCTCTCCTGGAGCCTTGGAATTGCCCCATAGCTATGCTCTGACCTGATCATGGTTCTAACTTACCAAAGCAGTTTCTGAAACTCATCTCCTTAGCAAACCTTTTCCCATCACCCAGTGGGGCAGTTATTGAAGAAGGAATTCATAGGGCCCGATCTCCATTTCAGGCCTGTTCATGCTGATCATGCTCGGGCACCTCTCTGAACTCTGTGCTTAGTGCCTGTGGAAATTACAATGGAGGGATAAGACTCCACTCTGGACAGGGGAATCTCTAAAATTATATCCAGGATATTCAACACCTAAGAGAAAACATGCACTAATCACCCCTGGCTCTGGACAGGTCATAAACCCTGGCTCCGGACAGGTCATAAA
>ML661908.1:17144120-17194795 GCA_007570785.1 Antilocapra americana | reverse complement strand
CTTTGTTGATGTAAGTTTCGGGTGATTTGGGGTGGTGGGTTTAGTCACGTACACATGGGTATAAAAGATCCTCACAAATGCTGGTCGGGGTCCTTGGCTAAAAGGAGACTCTGCCTTGGGCCCGCCGGTGTAATAAACTGCACTTCACTGTCTGCGTTGTCCTTCTGAGTGAGTTTGCTTCCCAGAGCGTGTGGCTACAACATTATGATCCTCTCCCATGAGCTGCAGAAATTCAGGAGGCTGTGTTCCTCCTGCTTCGTTCCTTGACATCTGCTCTCAAGACACTTGACTAGCACATTATAAATCTTAAGAGTGGGCTTCCCTCGTAGCTCAGTTGGTAAAGAATCTGCCTGCAGTGTAGGAGACCTGGGTTCAATCCCTAGGTCGGGAAGATCCCCTGGAGAAGAAAAAGGCAACCAACTAATAAATCTAACAGTGGGCTCCAAACCTGGCAGTGCATCAGAATCATTCTATGCTGATTACTGGGCCCTGTTCCAGAATGTTGGAACCAGAGTCTCTGAGACAGGAGCCCCAGATGCATGGTTTTCATAAATCCACAAGTGCTTCATGTCTGGAAGTTGATGACAGTTTTACTGTGTCTATTCTGTTTCCCTGGTGGCTCAGATGATAAAGAATCTGCCTGCAGCGCAGGAAACCCAGGGTTTGATCTTGGGGTCGGGAAGATCCCCTGGGGAAAGGCATGGCAACCCACTCCAGTATTCTTGTCTGGAGAATCCCATGGACAGAGGAGTCTCGTCCATGGGGTCACAGAGTCAGACGTGATTGAGCAACACTTTCACTTTTTACATTCTGTTTCATGTCCCCTCTGAATATCTGCATCTGTTTATGTGCACTGAGTGTTTTCAAGGAGGATAATCAGATACCAGCAACATCTTGGGCAGTGTTGTTATAACATGAATTCCTTGGTACCGCCATGACCAAGCCTGCCAATCTGACCATGGGGTACGCCGCCTGGGAATGTGTGTTTTAATGTGCTGCCACTTTCCATCCCCCAAGTGTGGGGGACAAACTGGAATACCTGTAGGGATCGGGCAAGTCATTTCAATGAAGGAAGCAAGCTGGGTGAGATTCGCCTAGAAGGAACCTGAGGCCCAATATAAAGGGCCAGGTATCACTTACCTGAGCATTATGCAGCTATTTTGTCAAAGCAGAAACAGATCCAGGATTGCCTATGTTTTGAATTTTTCAGAAGCCAGAAATTCAAAGAAATTTAATTTCTCACTGGGGTTGGGGAGAGGGGGAATTGGATGAAGGTGATTTCAAAAGGTACAAACTTATAAGATAAATAAGTACTAGGGATATAATGCACAGAATGATTAATATAAATAACCCGGCTGTATGTTATATATCAAAGTTGTTAAGAGAGTAAATCCTAAGAGTCATCATTGCAAGGAAATAAATTTTCTTCTTTGACTTTGTATCTATATGAGAAGATGGATGTTCCCTAAACTTACTGTCCTAATCATTTCATGATATATGTAAGTCATTATGCTGTACACCTTAAACTTATACAGTGTTGTATGTCAACTACATCGCCATAAAACTAGAAGAAAAAATAAATAAATAAAACAGTAAACACAGCCACCACAAGCAAGCTGTATCCTCTGCCTCAGCGAGTTCCACCCACGTCTCTAAACTCTGGTGACTTGCAGTGTCATACGACACTTGGGGCCTGACAGAGGACTCTCATGATGAACTGTAAAAGAACTGCAGGGTTAGAAGGCCCTCCTGAGTCACCCAGGCCACCATTTAACAACTTAATCCCCACCCCCGGCCACATTTTCCCACCTCAGGATGAAGACACCCTAAACCATCTCTCACCCCAATCCCTGCCTCTCTGTGTGTGCAGATCTGAGTGTTTTTTGGCCACCTCCATTAGGATACCCTGCACACACCAGACCTAGCACATTCCCAGATGAAACTATCATTATCCAACGCCATCCGTCCAAATGCTCGTTTCCTTGTGTCCCCCCAGTAAGCTCAGTGTGACCCGTCCAGCAACCAAAGCTAGAGACCTGGGTATTATCCATACTACTTTGCCCTCCTTCACAACCTCTATATCGGATCATCTACCACCTCTTGATAATTCTTCCTTCTTAATATCAACGAAATTTGCCTCTTCTTTTCATTCCCATTGCCAGTGACTTATTTCAAGCCATCTCTTGTCTGAATTACTGAAATGGCCAGTACTTCCCCTGCCAAGTTGGTTTTAGACCCCCCTTTGATTCATTCTGACTTTAACTCACCAAAACCAGCGTGGTCACCCTAAATTGCAAATCTGATGACGTCAATACCATGGCAGCAATGAGGACTAGTCGAGTGCAAACAGGGCAATGTCAAATGGCCCTCGCCTGTCTCTCCCTGCTCCATTCTTCCTCAATCCCATGCCTGAACTCTCTTCATAGCCACATAGAATCACCTTCACTTCTCCAGACATGTTATACTATACTTTCCTTTGTTCCTTCATAAATGAGGTTCTCTCTATCTGAAAACTCATCTCCCTAACCAGTCCCCAAATCTCCACAGCTTGGCTTAGTTTATGCCTTAAAATCTTAGCTTAATCATTGTTATAATTGTGGTGATGACGATCATATGATGAATTAACATGTATTAAATGCTTACGATGTGCCAGGCACTGTTCTAAGAGCTTTCACATATTTTATCATTTAATCTTCAGGACAAGCTCAAGAGATAGGTCTTATCGCCACCAGCTTTAAAGGTGAGCACAGACTGGCAGGCTGCAGCCCACAGGGCTGCACAGAGTCTGACATGACTGAAGCAACTTAGCACATACCCACAGACATCACCACCTCCATAGCCTCTCGTGAATCCCCAGAATGCTGTGGGCGATGCCTCTGAGAACTTCATATTCTCCCCCTGCACAGCACTTAGTAAACTCCACTGCAGTTCCAGCTTACCTGTCCCTCCCAGCATATTCTAAACGCTTACCTATAAAACATAAAAAAAAGACAATGCCTTATATAGTTTTCTCAGCATTTAAGACAATGCCTACCATGGGACTTCCCTGGCAGTCCAGTGGTTAAGACTTTGCTTTCCAACACAGGAGGTGTGGGTTCAATCCCTGGTCTGGGAGCTATGATCCTTCGATCATGCCTCGAGGCCAAAAAAAAAAAAAATTCCAAAACATAAAACAGAAGCAATATTGCAACAAATCAATAAAGACTTTAAAAAATGGTCCACATCAAAAAAAAAAGAAGAAAGTTTGCCAAATAAATAGTTAGAGAAAAGTTAATAAATAACGGAATAATTTCTGAGTTGTTCAACATCTGACTGTTCTCCATTGAACAGACAACAGTTTGTTTGCAAACACTACAATTACTGCCATGTCTGCTAGGCTGGGAGACCATCCAACTCATCTATTAGAAACGCATGGCTGAGGGGCAGGAAACAGGTGTAAACAAGAGTAGTGGTACACTCTCCGTAAAAGCTGTACTGATGATGGCTAAGTGTCTACTTCTACTCTTCCTTCTCTTTTGACTTCAAGTGGGTCCCTAAGTGCCTGACCATGTCTTCTGCTTTCCTTTCTCAGGATCCGCCTTCCTCTTGGCTCCTCCTCCCCCGGGTACCCATCCAAGCACCTGTGCAACCACCCATCTAACCAGCCAGATGGCCGACACGGAGGGTCTAGAGACGAGTATGGCTAAGTTTCTCTCCTCAAAGGTGTATCTCCTAAACTGCCTGGGCCACAGGAAGGGCTCAATAAACATTTGCTTCTGCCCCTGATCCCTATCTGGGGAAGGGACTGCTGTAACCATCAGTGTGAAACCTGCAAGCCGCCACTTTCCTCCAACCAACTCTTTGCACCTTTCTCATTGTGAGAACAACACTGCGACTGTCTCATGACTTCACAAACGACAATCGTGTTCTAGGTTTACAAGCTGAGGCCCAACTAACCTTTCCTCCCCAGCACACAGCTGAACTTGGTCAGAAGAGCAGAATTTATTAAAAATAAAATTCAAGTATTGGATGTGATTTTGGACACTTGCATGAAGGATCATGGGGACCAACACTGAAAAAAAGATGAATGTGGCAGCCTCTTCTTCATGTAGAAAGAGAAAAAAAAGGTGGGGGGGGGGATTGAAAACCGCAGGTGGATGGGATCTGTGTGTCACCCATCTAGGTATCATAGAATTCCAAGCCACAGCTGTGTCTCACGGTCCATGCATGCACTGAGGGGAATGCTGATGCCAAGAACAAGTTCCAGTATAAACTAAGACCAGCTGTAAACACAGGAAGTCATCCCAGTGCTCAAATCACCTCAACAGATTCTCCTACGATGTCAAACCCATTACTATTTCCAACAGCAAGAGTCAAGCACACGTTTATAATAAAAAGCACAGAATCTTAGTTAGAAACTTCTAGTTCCTTTATCAAGTTTGTCAAATATCTACAAATTCCATCATTTTGCCATCCTGAAAGAAAAGTTATGCATTTTAACATGAAATGTTGGCTATGTCTAATTTTTAAACTGCTCAAAACTCTAGTAAAATTAATTTCCCTACATAGCACTACTAAAAGAGGGAACACATATTTATTAAACAGAACAAAAACTGGTTATCATTTTCAGTATCAGAACTGAATATTTCCTTTAATAATAAAACTTATGCATAAGAACATTTCAGTGAAATATAAAACAAACATTTTTCTCCCCTTATTTCCAACAATCTTTTCTAATGCCCATAGGGAGGAGATGGAAAACAAAGAAAAACCTGCTAATCTGTAACTAAAGATCCAGAAAGAGACATTTACCTGTTAGCTCTCATTTCACTCAAGGGAAGGTGAAATGTAAAAATAAACATGTCAGTTTATTTATTAGTAGTCAAGTGAGGAGGTAAACACATCTCTCAAATTAAGGTATCTTAGTGTGAATAATGAAGGAAGTGCTCTAAAATGCCAAATCTGGAAAAGATACCACCTAGAAATAAATGACAGTAACTCACAGTGATACTAAAAATAAGAATCAAGTTGCAATATATGTACTTAGCAACATTAATGCACTATGTGGATCTTCTTTACAACGTACTTTTTGCATAAATTGTGGATCATCTTTATAAGGTACTTTTTGCATAAATTGTGGAATGTTTTTTGAGAACAGAAAGTGTCCAGGTCACCTAGGCCATTTGTTCTTAGAGCACCTTGGTTGGGGGAGATCCAAGTGGGTATGAAGCTAAGTATTAATAAAAGCCTATGGCTAGCTAGCACTCTTGCTGCCTTTCTACCTGCAGAAGCTTTTAGCACATTTATCAGAAGCCATACAATGCAAACCCTTTTGATATTAGGTCTCTGGGTGTAGCTTTCAAGATCATTCTTTGTTCCATTCTTCCTGTATTGTCAAACGGCACCCAATAGGTGGTCTAGAGTGAATTTCAAACATGTGCTATTAATACGCCCAAAACTGTTGCTGCAAAGGTGAAAAAAAAAACACATTAATTGAATACTGGCCTGTTCTTACTCATAATGACATAAATGTATTTTCTATGTCCTCAAGCAATAGGAAATAATTTGTAAGACCATGAACTCTTTAGGTGAATATGCCTACAGGTTTTAAAATATGTATTATTCATAGTTACTAAAAGTAATTATATTCTTGTAACAATTCTCCAACAAAAACTACATACAGTTAAGTGTATGTCCCAATTTTAAAAAAATAATGTGGCAATCCTTTTTCTTTTTTAAATTTACTCTAGTTTTCAGACCTGTATACTAATATTTATTAGCAACAGTATTTGTAAATACTTCATGTTTTAAAATGTCTTTCTAATGCTCTTTAGAATAGTTTTCTTATAAATGTTTTTTTAGGAAAGCCACTATTCTTCCCACTCTATAGATGTCATATGGAAATGATGTCCCTACCTCAAATGACTGTCAGAGGTTCATCAGATAACCCACATTAATATGTACGGTATTTGACACATTACTTACTGAGCACTCAAAGCATGTTAACTATTATTAATATGCAAAAGTATTGATAGTTATATTAAGGCTATGAGACTCTATTTTAAGCAGGCAAGTCTGGTTTGGGTCTTCCTCTGGAATTGGAAAATTCTTGCCCAAAATGAAGATACCACTGTTTATATATGCTGAACCATCTGCCTGAAATGCTCTTCCCTTCCTCACTCACAATTCCTAACTGCTCTCCTGGGCTAATCCTCACTCTTCAGATCTCAGTGTAGACAGTGCTTCCTCCAGGGACACGCTGTCCCTAACCTTGCCCACATCTGCACCACACTACATAACACTGGGGTCTCCCCCTACGTGCTCCAGTGCACATCACCACTGCCTGCTTCTGTGTTTGCACCCTATGGGACTCAGCTGCATGAACCCAGGGATCGTGGTCAATCTTTAGACACTCCATTCTTGATGGTTAGTATAGTGCTGGAACACAGTAGGTGCTCAATAAATATCTGTGGTATGCAGACACCAGGGATGTGAAACCAGCCTGGTTGGCATTTCAAGAACAGGTTTTCATAAAGTGTAAGTGAGGTGCCTAGAGATAAAGCAGCAGCCAGCCATGGGGCCAGCGGAGGATGAGGCTGGTGGGGTGGGGGCAGTGAGGAGGAGGATTAGGTTCCATTAGGTCACTTCCGGTCAGAGCGGCAGGGCCACGTCCAGACTGACTCTGGGTATCAGGAGAGCCGTTGTGAAGCACCGGGAACCAGTGCCTGGGCTGCCTCCCATGGTCCCAGTCCGAGAGGTTTCTAACCCAGAGCATCAGCAACAGAACGCAGGTCAGGGGCCCCTGTGGGCTGGAATGACAGAGCCCGGTCTGACCCACAGACCCCAGGAGACTTACCAGACACTTGGGGTGTGCTGTGCATGCCTGGCCCAACACAGAATTGCAGTGCTGAGGAAGAAACTTGGAGACTTTGGGTCCAGCTGTTGGGAAATGCACTGAAGTGCTCTGATTTGTTACGGCAGCTGCGTCATAGGAAGGGACCACTTTAGAATAGTATCTGACAGCGTGGAAGGAATTAAGAGACAGAGTTGTGCTGGGGATTCGGGTTTTATACACATCACCAGAGTTCTCTGATGCAGAGCTGGACTGACCTTTAATAAAAAGAGTATCCATCAGTATCTGCAAATTGGTAACTCTGAACTACTGTATTTGAAATAAATCACCCTCTACTTCATTTCCCCATGGTACAAACTTAGGATACTGCTACATTCAAATGCTGATGAAAAAACAAAGTAAACTTTTTGGTAGTGACATTTAGTGTAATACAAATACTATAAATTAGTGTTCACTTGTCATTTAAAGGCAGAGATTTTAGAGACACATCAGATCTCTCTGCCTGTGTGTGTGTGTCTTTCATCGTAACAAGTGACCATTTCTATGAAGCAAGGAAGAATGTTGGAAAGAAAAACTCCATTCAGCCACAAATATTTTGGTCACTGATTTTTCCATCAGTGAGTGGGTTATACTTTTATATTGCTCTAGTCTGTACAGTAACTAGAAGGCAGAAAAAATGTTTAATACATAGTGAATGTTAACAATGTAGTCCCTATGCTGTGAATATTTATTTTCTTCTGGACACTAACAGAAATGAAAGTAAAGGAATATAATTTTATATTGACTTTAATACAAATGGACCTGGAATATTTGTGAAAAAAATCATTTCAGCAAAAGTAAATTTATGGAAAAGGACAAGTAAAAGCAGCTTAATGAAGTCTACATGTTGACTAAGATCAGCACTTCTGGTTCACAGGTCAGATTTATCACAGAAAGCAGGGGAGCATAGGTGGCCACTTCACTTCTCTAACCTTCAATTTACTGGCCTAAGTGGTGAAAGTGCAATTTGAAAGACTTAACTGATTCCAACTGTTCCATTCCTCTTTCAAAAACCATTTTGCAACATGCGTGGCCAGCTACACATGTGCTCACATCCAGCCCAAGGAAAATTCCAAAATATAGAAAAATCCATATACAGGGATGTATTTTCTGAAATGTTATGTATAAAATAACTTTCCCCACAAACCTGGAAATACTAAATGTAGCAAGAAAACTATTCTATGAATCACTGGATAAACTACTAAAACCATTTAACTGGTGATAAAGGCTGCATAATACAAAATCCAAGTGTACAAGACACAATGTTAAGTAAAAAAGTCAGAGACAAAATCGGAGGTCCGATATGATTACTAGTAAGTTGTTGTTGCTCAGCTGCCCCATCATGTCCCTCTCTTTGCGACCCCAAGGACTGCAGCAGGCCAGGCCTCCCTGTTACTTGGCGTCTCCCAGAGTTTGCCCAAGTTCATGTATGCTGCATCAGTGATGCCATCCAGCCATCTCATTCTCTGATGCCCTCTTCTCCTTCTGCCCTTGATCTTTCCCAGCATCAGGAACTTTTCCAATGAGACAGGTGTTTGCACCAGATGACCAAAATACTGGAGCTTCAGCTTCAGCATCAGTCCTTCCAATTCAGGGTTGATTTCCCTTAAGACTGACTGGTTTAATCTCTTTGCTGTCCAGGGGACTTTCAGGAGTCTTCTCTAGTATCACAGTTCAAAGGCATCAATTCTTTGGCATGTTGCCTTCTTTACGGACCAGCTCTCACAACCATACGTTGACCACTGGGAAGACCAATACTATAGAAGATTACTACTACAGTATTACTACCAAAAAAATAAAAAATACACACACACACACACACACACACATATAAAGACTTGAAAGAAATACATTAAAAAATGAAGTTATTATCTTAGCTGGATTTTGTTGTTGTTCAGTCACTAAGTCTTTGCGACCCCGTGGACTGCAGTACGTCAGGTTCCCCTGTCCTTCACTATCTCCCGGAGTTTGGTCAAACTCATGTCCATTGAGTTGGTGATGCTATCTAACCATCTCATCCTCTGTCGCCTCCTTCTCCTCCTGCTGTCAATCTTTCCCAGCATCAGGGTCTTTTCCAATGAGTTGGCTCCTCACGTCAGGTGGCCAAAATGTTGGCGCTTCAGCATTAGTCCATCCAATGAATATTCTGGGTTGATTTCCTTTAGGATTGACTGGTTTGATCTCTGTGCAGTCCAAGGGACTCTCAAGAGTCTTCTCTAGCACCACAATTTGAAGGTTTCAGTTCTCAGCCTTCTTTATGGCCCAACTGTCACATCTGTACATGACTACTACTAGCTGGTTTTTAGTAAAGGACTAATGCTGCTTTCAAATGGAAAAATGTATATAAATAAAATCAGAATGAGGGGTCTGGTTCAATGACCTTCAAGGTCTCTTCCAGCCTGAACCTGACATAAGCCTATGGTCCTAGTGGATTTGTTTCTTCTTGGACCAGTCACTTTAGGTGATACAAAACCAAGAGATCTGGGGGCACAGAAAGGCCTGAAGGGACTAGCATGAGCAGAGTGTTTCAGAGATTCTGCAGGATATGAGGAGTGGAAACGCACAAGTACTGTCTGTATAAGAAGTAACATTGACAAGCATGTGCCTGTGGCCTGGCCCCTCTCTGATCTAATCTGGGCTGATTTAACCATTCTTTGTGACGTTCAGCCAGAGCTACTCTAAGCAGTTTAACCATGGCTCATGGCTACTTTTTCCTTCTCTCCTCCCCTCCCTACTAAGTCAGGAAAAAAGTCTAAAAGGACTAACAAACACCACGAGGCTGATACATAAGCAAGCAGGGCTGTGCCCTATTTTGGGCCCCTTTCTCCTTTGACTTTTCACATCAATCCCAGTTTGTTCATGTGGTCTCCATTATGTTCCCACAATATGCGCGTGACCTCAGTGACAGTGTCACATCTTTGATATCACTACTAGTATTCGCTGAAAGCTCAGATGACGGCTAGCATTTTAAAGCAATCAAACTTTTTAAAATTAAGGCATGCATATGACTTTTTTAGACACATGCTATCATGTACTTAACAGACTACGGTATGGTGTAAACATAATTTTTATATGCACTGAGAAAGCAGACAACGTGTGACTCTACTGTGAAGCTCATTTTACTGCAGTGGCCTGGAAGCAAACCCACAACAGATCCGCGGTCTGCCTACATACTGCTAGCACTGACCGGACAAGAAGACTTCCCTCACTTTAGGCTCTGCTCACATAACGCACAGTCACAAATGTGCTCGTCATCTGTGGGCAAGATAGACTTTCTGGTGACGACGGTCCATTTTCAGCCCGCCCTCGGGGATGACACTATTCAAATGCCTGTGGCCAGCTGTGTCCTTTCAGCGGACAGCACCAGAGGACCCAGGGTGCAATCTTCCAGCTAGCCTCATCCCTTGGTTATGGCAGCGGCTGAACGGGAGCCCTGGGTGAGCAGGACATGCACACAATCCCACAGACACTACAGCCGCAGAGCCGCGGGCACACTCACCTCTCACAGCTTCATCCAAGGCGCCCTCAGAGGTAGGAGCAGAGTACACATTCAAGCGCTTATTACTCAGGAATCTGATGCCCGTCGCAGGTGAGTAAGCACTCGTCAGCACACCGTTTTCCCTTAGAAGACAAAAAGCATTCCTTAGGCATTTCTCAAAGAAGAGGATATGACCACTGTTGAGTTGAACTGCTCTTCTGCCACTCAAGTTCTAAAGGGCATAGAGACTAAACTCTGTATTAAATATTAGAGCAAAGCATAGACTAGGACTCAGGACGGTTATTTAGGACATGAAGGAAAGGTTTACTTTTCCTTGTTAAGAGTTTTTCTTGGTTTACATATTCTAACCAATTTAAATAAGGAAACATTCATTTGGCTCACCACCTTTTACACTAGAAATTTCTTTGACTCCTAACTGAAAAAAATGAGGCTGGATTGCCCTGGTCACAGAGGAATGCTAGAATCCATCATGCCCCCAATACATTGTCAGTCACCACAGGCACTACTTGTGAAGTCTGGTTTAAAGAAACAACAAAAGAAGTTAAGAGTGAGTCGAGTCATGAAGGAAGCCCAGGCCCCAGACTATTATATATTTTATCTACTGTAATTCAGTGATGCACATTGGCAGTGGGAAAAGTTCCCTGATTCTCAGTAGACGCTTGAGTTCTCAGTATGGGTGGGCTCAGTGCCTGTCTTATTTCTTGCATTAGCACCAGAGGAAAATAACAAGGTGACTTTGGATTCACAAGATTCAGATTATCATACCTTTGTGCCACGATCGTGCCTGGGACAGATAGCTGGATGGGCATTTGTTGTTTCTTACAAAACCTCCTATTGCTCTGAAGTACTTCCGTAATCTAAGAAACAGACAGACAGACAGAGACCTACTTTATCAATAGATAGCTATAGATGTTTTTCAAAATACACAAACAGACATACATTTCCAAGTATAAAACAGAAAGAAAGGAAACCACAGCATTCAAGCATTGTCTATGAGGACAGAATTCAAGGGCTTGGCAGTTGCATACCTGACCCATGATGGCTGGAGGGATTTTCTCCCGCACAAACTTCACATAATCAACTGTGGCCTCAAGGACGGAAGCCGCATCATTCTTTCTCCCCTTTATATACGGCAGCAGGGTGCGCAGCTGCTCACAGCAATACTTGATTCGTTCTCTGGGCAGAGAAGTGTGACAAGTAAGGAATAATTAGTTTACTTTCTTCCTGTCACAAGGACAAACAATCTTCCTCCTGGGTCTGTTTATAAAGGAAGCGGCCTCTCCCTTTCTGGTTTCCAATACAGAGGAAGACCACGTCCCCGCAAGCTGGCAGCCTCAAAGGCCCCTGGAATCACAGCTTCCCGGAGTGCCGGCTCACATGCTGCCAAGTACAGTGTCTGTGCTGATGGCAGCCCAGCTCGCTCGCCCTTGTGGGTGTGCAGGATGCCCGGACCCTGAGGACACCAGAGAACACCCCCTCTGCCTATGGAAACCCACAGGTGACGCATCCCTCAGAGGAGAGAATCACACACCGCACAGGTAAATCCTCTTGTGACCCACACGAGAGAGGCACCTGGAAGACAGAGTCCATGGGATAGCCCCATCACCCTGATCTGACCTCATTTTCAGCAACACACAGTTAGCATCTTGAAATACATGGGCTGTAACTGTGTTCTGAAGTGTCCAAAGGAAAATCAAAAGCCTGCTTCCTTTACACAAGGCGGGCACACGAGCAAAACAAACAAACCAATATGTAAATGAGAATGATCTCCAGGCTCATACCAGAAAGAAACCAACCTAAGTCTTTCATAGTTCTGAAGGGAAATACATAGGAAATATATCCATTATGGCAGCCTTTCAGTAACACAGGAAAACCAATCTAAAGACACAAAATAAGTGGATGCTTAAGTAAGCTAGAGGATATTAGTTCAGCAGAATATTATCTGGAAGTGGAAAGGATATAAAGCTTACTGGGGAAAAATAGGGTATTTCTATAGAATATAAGTAGAATACAGAAGATAGCATATAAAATATGATTACAGCCATTAAGGCCAAAAGAGACAATAGTGTCAATTAGTCATTATGTTTAGATAGTTGGACCATAGAACATATTATTTCTTCCTTTTATTTTCTACATTTTCCAAGTATCTGTGGGGCATATATCACTTTTATAGTGAAAAATCATATTAAATATTTCTTCCATTAGGAAAATGTTCAAACATACAGGGAGACTGAGAGAATTAAAAATTCTTAATCCTTAAAAGTTGAAAGAATTAAGAATTTGTAGAGGGAGCACTCATATACCTACAACCTGGAGTCCAGAGTGAACATTTACTGTCCATGCTTTGTCATATATGAATCATCCCACTGGCCAGACATCAATCCATTTCATCACACTGAAGTATTTCAAAGTAAATTACAGACTTCAGTACACTAAACCCCTAAAAATATTGTGAGCTACAGTTAAAATTATTTTATTTTCAGGTAGAAGTTACATAAAATAAAATGCACCAACCTTAAGGGTGTAATTCTATGAGTTTTGATAATGCACAAAGCTGTGTGATGCAAACCACGTCACAACATTCTCATGACCCCAGAAAGTTCCTTCTATTCCTTCTTAGTCAGTCTCATCCCCCGTAAAAAGCAACCACATTTCTGCTATTTTTCCCTCTCACATTAATTTTTGCCTCTCTTTTAACTTCATATAAATTAAATCTCACAACATGTGTCTTTTTATGTAAGGTTTCTCTCACTTGCATGTTTTTGAGATTTACCCAAGATAATCTGTTATGTCAGTAATTTGTTGCTTGTTATTAATAGCATTCCAAAGTATAAATATGCCACAACTTATTTATTCAGGCTCTTATTAATCAGCACTTGCGCTATTTCCAATTTTTGATCATTAGGAATAAAACTTCTAGATCTTCTATACATCTTTTTGTGAACGCACACTTTTATTTCTCTTAGTAAATGATTCAGGAATTGAATCAATGGGCTATTCTATAAATTTAGAAGAAACTGGCAGAACTTCCCCCCAAATTCTACCATTCTACACTCCCACCATCAGTGTATGAGAATCCCTGTTGTTCCAACTCTCAGACAGCATTTAACATCGTCAGTTTTAGTTTTAAAATACTGGACTTTCTGAGGTATATGTAGTAGTATCTCATGCTTTATAATGTGCATTTCCATGATGACAAATTACATTCAGCATTTTTTTCTTCTGCTTATTAGGCACTTTATCTTCCTTTGTGAAGTGTCTTTATCTATGCAGGTCTTTTTATTATCGAACTTCAGGAGTTCTCTATATATTCTAGTGTATTTTATCAATACATTTGTTTTGCAAATCTTTTTCTCCCTGTCTGTAGTCTGCCTACTTATTTTGAGTGGGGTCTTATGAAAGCAAAAGTTGTAAATTTTGAGGAGTCTTAATTCACCTACTGTTTCTTTTGTGGCTATTGCTTTCTGTGTCATAAAACAATCACCTACCCTCAGCTAGTGAAAACATTCACCATTGTTTTCTTCTACAACTGTAGCTTCCAGTTCATTACCTATGAGCCACATGAATCTATTTAAATATAAATTCATAAAAAATAATAAAAATCTGAATTCATTCCCTAAGTTGCAATACCTACATTTCAAATACTCAATAGTATGACTTGCAGCTACCTTCCTGGACAGCAGATATAGGCCATTACTAACATTGCAGGAAGTTCTACTAACAGCCCTATTCTAGAAGCTTTACCACTCTAGCTTTATACAGTAGCCCTGTCTATACTCCATGCTGAATTAATTTTCACATGATATGAGTAAGGGGTTAAGTTTCCATCATTTGTTTCATAATGATGTCCAGTTGTTCCAGCACCATTTATAGAAAAGACTTTTGTTCCCCAAGTTGTTTGCTCTGGTGATTTGCTGAAAATCAAGAGACCAAAATATATGGGTCTAATACTGGGCTATTGTGTTCTATTATCTATCAGTCCATCTTCATTTTAGTAAAATAACTGATAAATGTAGCTGTATATATGTCTTAAAGCCAGGTAGCTTACACACTCCAATTTTGTTAGACGTTTTCAAGATTGCTTTATTCTAAGGCCTTTTATATTCAGAGCCCTTTCCATACAGTTTTGAATTAGAAGGTCAACTTTAAAAAAAAAAACTACTCAAATTATCTAGATTTGAATAAAATTATATTTCAGTTTAGTCAGGACTGACAACTTAATAACATAAATAGTTTAATTCATTATTATGTATAACGCATGATTTAGGTGTTTAGTTTCGCAGCAATATTTCGAGTGATCATTGTACAGATATTACAGGTCTTTAACGCATTTCTGTTCCTAAATATTTTGTTACAAGTTTGTCTGAGCACTAGGCTAAGACCTCCTTGAAGGCAACAGTTTATTTCTTATCTCAGTTCTCCAATCACATTCTGGCACATTACACTCACACCTACTTGCTGAATGGCTAAATGAGTGGAATAAGTGAGTAGCATATATTCAGTTGCCAGATAAACCAGTTTCACAGTGACAACTTTTTTTTCCGGCCACGCTGCATCTTTGTTGCTGCCTGCAGGCTTTTCTCTAGTTGCAGCGAGTGGGGGCTACTCTCTAGTTTCCGGTGCCCAGGCTTCTCACTGCAGGGCTTCTCTTGTTATAAAGCATGGGCTCCAGGCCTGCGGGCTTCAGTAGTTCTGATGTGTGGACTTAGTCACTCCATAGTACGTAGAATCTTCGCTGACTGGGATCAAACCCACATACCTTGCATTGGCAGGCAGATTCTTAATCTCTGGACCATAAGAGAAGTCCTCACACTGACTTTTAACAATGCTATAAAAAACTATGAAATTCATGAAAATAATTTCTTCCTACAAAGGAAAAATGCTAAAAAAAAAAAGAGGGGGGAGGAGTTGTATCAAAATTTACCTTCTCAGCTTTTCCTTGCTTGAATGAAGAAGAGAAATCTTTTTTCTTCTCTCAAAATTTGAGAATGGAGCCTTTAAATCAAGTCCAATGTCATTTCTTAGAGAGTCAGAGCTAGAAACAAGAAAAAAAAAATTGTACCATATATTTAAGAGGAAAATTATGAGGCAATCGTGATAATAATAATAATAATAATAATAATAATAATAATAATCACCAATACACTAGTCAAAGGATGCTTCTCTAAATCCCTAGCTTTATACAAAGGTACAGTAATTATCAAAGTATTTTACCTTACATAACTGGTACAGAATATTTTATTTCAAAAGAATTTATTATCAAGATTATCATAAATTCAATTCAAAATTCTAAAAGATACTGACAAATAACAGATACAAACAGTACTAAAATATTTTAATCTCACTGATTATGAGTATTCCAAATTACATGACTGTATCTAAAGGTGCATTACAGGAAAACAGCACAGAGGAGGAGAAGGCCAAGATATACTATTCCAGCTTGATTAGCAACTGGTACAGTTTTCCTCCATGTAAAAATGTGTCATTTAGAGGATATTTTCTGGCTCTAAGATGTTTCTAGATTTAGCTTTAATTGATTTAAAAAATATATTTCCCTAAGAAACTTACAAATTAATATTATCTTCTTCATTTGAAGATAAATGACTTTCAAATGACTTCATCTGAAAATCTACTTTTATTTATACTAGCAGGATTGTGAGGAAAAACAAAGATAGGAGATGAGGAGGGATCAAAAAGCAGTTTTAAGTAACATAAGAAAATCACAAAGCCTTCCAAAACCCTTCCCAATCTCAACTCCCCGAAAAAAAATTAACACAGAAAATTTCTTTGAGGTTGACATCTTAAGTATAAAGAAAGCTGTTGTTAACTCTGCTCTACTGGAGTAAGCGCGTCCCTGGTTTAACCACACTTACTGGTTGCCAAGTCTCCTCCTTGTACAAAATAGTAGATGGTCACATTCTACAAATTCTGGAAGTGACTCAAAATTCTTACTGCCATCACTCAAATCCTCAGCACATATGTCTATTCTTTATAGTCAAATACTCTACTTAAAAACTTCCTTTGAAATCAGCTTCAAGTGAAACAAAGAAATTCATGAATATAGACTTTTTACCAGCATTTAATGTTAGAACCGAAAGGGTTTAAATGGCCCTCAGTTCAGTGGCCTATCCACTGCAGGTTTGAAGGCTAGCTCTAATATCCCAGAGGGACACAAACAAAGAGACTGTCTTTAAAGGGTCATTTTCAATAACTAGGGGATAGTTCAGGAAAGACATTGGGGAAAAGCTTACTGGCAGATGGATAACAGTCAGGATTCCATTGTTTTAAAAGTCTGAACATTGCTTTTATTTAAACCAGTCTCTACTTGAACATGTCCAGTGATGGGAGTGGGTAGTCTATCCCTTCTCCAGTGGATCTTCCTGACCCAGGATCTCCTGCACTGCAGGCAGATTCTTTACCAACTGAGGTATCAGGGAAGCCTGATGGGTAACCTAACAATTCAACCTGCTCCCCTGTGGTTGTGGAGTGCTTCCTTATACTGAGATGGATACTTCTTTAATAGGCACCCTCAGTGCCAGCTCAGGATTCTGAAATGCAGAATAAGCTGTATCCTTCTTCCACAAAACAGATACTTTATTTTGCATCACCCCCAGCACTGAAGCTGCTGTTCCACAATCAATAAGTCCTCCAGAAACGTTTTTTTAAATGAAATATACACAGTAAAAATTGCTATTAGGAAAAAGTGAAGGAAAAAAAAAAAAACTAACCAAGCAAATAGATCAGAAGAAAAATATCTGGGGTGTTCACTGCAGGACTCCTGCAGAGGCAACTCAGGTTCTTCAGGCTTCACAGAAATTTCATTCTTAACTTCAACTTTAAAAAAAGGAACATTTTAATTATAAAATCACTGGTGAGGATGATGTTAATCACACATGCAAGCTCTAATCAAAAACAGTTGTCGTGTTTCACTCAATAGATTTTACAAAGCAATGCTTTTAAAATAAAAAAGTAATTTATAGATTTCAGCCTGTGAAACATGGAACAACTCGGGTGAGAAAGCAAAATTACAACACTACATACAGTTCACTCCACAGCAGCCTCCTTTAACCAGATTCTACTAATTAGTGATAGGTGTGCTTAAAATGCATTCAACTGAGCTTATTTATTATTTACAGGTAAATGTCAGAGACAGAAAACACATTTGAGTTTTCAGTAAGCAGCTGGGTTGTCAAAATAAAGCATCTGATGTTTTTTCATTTGGGAGTTATTCTTTTTTCGCTGTTTTGCAGCTGCTCATCCTCAGAGCAGAGCTCAGATGACTCCTGAGATGTGGTTATGACCAATAGGAATGTACTAGACAAAGGGAGATGAGCAGCTGCTCTATTTCCAATGAGAACCAAAACGAGAAGAGATTACAAAAGGACCCTGGTCAAGAAGGGTTACCATTTCTCTCCCAGGAAGAACTCTGACACTTGCAGTGGCTGGGAGCCATTAGAATGTTACAAAACAGACTCACTCATCTATCTTCCCTCTATACTGAAGAACATTTTTAAAAAACGAGAGGTGTACTGATTCTTGTAGCATCTGGAGTATGGGCTTATCCATCATGATTCCCAAAGTGTCTTCCAGGTCCATTTGAAGAAAAATACCTTAATTTAAATAGATTCCTGCTTGTAACCCAGACTTTGAAAAACCATAAATAGTCACTGATCAACAATGATTCCAGTAGAATTTAATTTCAGAAATTGGAGTCTGCCCTTTTACAAGCAATATTAAAACTAATTTAATTATCTTAAGTGTTCAGAAGCTGGCAATACACATAATACAGTATAGGTGAAGAGTTTAGAAATGTAAGGTCTCACTGAAGCACTGACACTAATTATCTGTATATAAAAATCTAAAAAAAAAGGAAAGTAATACACAATAAAAATCTAAAACAGAAAGGATAACCACTCTTATTAACTTAAACAAGTAAAATGATTTATATGCAAGTGTTTACCAAAGCACAAGACTCAAGGTTAATGGCACTGGCTTTTATATAATCACACAATGACAAAGCAAGAATAAGTCCATTTAAATGACTAAGGAATGACAGTAGCAGCTACTAAAACAAACGACAAACCAAAAACAATATCCTGTGCTTAACTATAACATTATATTTGTCCTTATGCAACACATTTTAAACCTCTGAAGACAAACTTTCTCCATGGATAGAGAACATATGTTTCCCTTTATTTTATTCACACTTGTTTTCTTCAGTTACAGTCTCTTTGCGACTCCATGGACGCAGCACGCCAGGCCTCCCTGTCCATCACCAACTCCCAGACCTCAAACTCATGTCCACTGAGTCAGTGATGCCATCCAACCATTTCATTGTCTGTAGTATCCTTATCCTCCAGCCTTCAGTCTTTGCCAGCATCAGGGTCTTTTCTAGTGAGTCAGTTCTTCACATCAGGTGGCCAAAGTACTGGAGCTTCAGCTTCAGTTCTTCCAATGAATACTAAGGACTGATTTCCTTTAGGATTGACTAGCTGGATCTCCTTGCAGTCCAACGGACTCACTAGTCTTCTCCAACACCACAGTTCAAAAGCATCAGTTCTTTGGCACTGAGTCTTCTTTATGGCCCAACTCTCATATCCATACACGACTACTGGAAAAACCATAGCTTTGACTAGATGGATCTTTGTTGGCAAAGTAATGTCTCTGCTTTTCAATATGCTATCTAGGGTTGGTCACAGCTTTTCTTCCAAGGAGCAAGTGTCTTTTAATTCATGGCTGCAGTCAGCATCTGCAGTGATTTTGGAACCCCAAAAAATAAAATCTCTGTTTCCATTGCTTTCCCATCTATCTGCCATAAAGTGATGGGACCGGATACCATGGTCTTTGTTTTTTGAATGCTGGGTTTAAAGTCAACTTTTTCACTCTCTTCTTTCACTTTCATCAAGAGGTTCTTTAGTTCTTCTTCACTTTATGCCATAAGGGTGGTGTTATTTGCATACCTGTGGTTATTGATATTTCTCCCAGTAATGTTGATTCCAGCTTGTGCTTCATCCAGCCTGGCATCTTGCATGATGTACTCTGCATAGAAGTTAAATAAGCAGGGTGACAATATAAGGCCTTGATGTACTCCTTTACCAATTTGGAACCAGTCTGTTGTCCCATGTCTAGTTCTAACTGTTGCTTCTTGACCTGCTTACAGGTTTTTCAGGAGGCAGGTCAGGTGGTCTGGTATTCCCATCTCTTTCAGAATTTTCCACAGTTTGTTGTGATCCACACAGTCAAAGGTTTTGGCATAGTCAATGAAGCAGAAGTAGATGTTTTTCTGGAATTGTCTTGCTTTTTCTATGATCCAACAGATGCTGGCAATTTGATCTCTGGTTCCTCTGCCTTTTCTAAATCCAGCTTGAACATCTGGAAGTTCTAGGTTCACATAGCCTTATTTGGGGAATCTTGAGCATTACTTTACTAGCGTGTGAGATGAGTGCAATTGTGTGGTAGTTAGAATATTATTTGGCATTGCCCTTCTTTGGGACTGGAATGAAAACTCACCTTTTCTGATCTCATGGCCACTGTTGAGTTTTCCTAATTTGCTGGCATATTGAGTGCAACACTTTCACAGCATTATCTTTGAGGATTTGAAATAGCTCAGCTGGAATTCTATCACCTCCATTAGCTTTGTTCTTAGTGATGCTTCCTAAGGTCCACTTGACTTTGCACTTCAGGATGTCTGGCTCTAGGTGAGCGATCACACCACTGTGGTTATCTGGGTCATGAAGGTCTTTTTTGTATAGTTTTCTGTGTATTCTTGCCATGTCTTCTTAATATCTTCTGCTTCTGTTAAGTCCACACCATTTCTGTCCTTTATTGTGCCCATCTTTGCATGAAATGTTCCCCTAGTATCTCTAATTTTCTTGACGAGATCTCCAGTCTTTCCCATTCTATTGTTTTTCTCTATTTCTTTGCACTGATCACTGAGGAAGGCTTTGGAACTCTGCATTCAGATGGGTGTATCTTTCCTTTTCTCCTATGCCTTTCACTTCTCTTCTTTTTTCAGCTATTTATAAGGCCTCCTCAGACAACCATTTTGCCTTTTTGTATTTTTTTTTCCCTTGGGGATGGTTCTGATCACAACCTCCTATACAATGTTACCAACCTCCATCCACAGTTCTTCACGCACTCTGTTTATCAGATCCAAACCCTTGAATCTATTTGTCACTTCCACTGTATAATCGCAAGGGATTTGATTTGGGTCATACCTGAATGGTCTAGTGGTTTTCCCTACTTTCTTCAATTTAAGTCTAAACTTTGCAATAAGAGTTCATGATCTGAGCCATAGTCAGCTCCCGGTCTTGTTTTTGCTGACAATATAGAGCTTTTTCATCTTCAGCTGCAAAGGATATAATCAATCTGATTTTGGTATTTACCATCTGTGATGCCCATGTGTAGTGTTGTCTCTTGTGTGTTGTTTTCTTCAGACTATGATAAACAAGGATTATATGTCCTCATAGTGTAGAGAATGCAGTTAATCCTCAACATATAAAAGGCATCAGTGGAAAACCAAATGTATAAATACAGTTCTCACAGACTTTTAATTAGAATTTTTCAAACCTTTAGAAGCTTATTTTTCACTCACCAGTATGTGAGAAATATGTTTTCCAGTATTTCACCACAACACTAATTTTTTCCTTTGTTAGTGGTTCGGTTAAAGCAATATCAGCTCCGTGACCTGAAATACAACCTAAGAATCTTTGTATTAAATATTGACCTTATGATTTCTACTTGGAGAAAAAAACAAATAATATACCCACTAGGCACATACCTTTAAAATTTTCAGGGATTATAAAAACAAACAGCAAATGTGTACTTTTTTTCTTACCAAATCTGAAAGAGAAAAAAGAAGTTTAAAATGAAGCAAAATCATCATTAAAAAACTTGGGATTCATACATTTAGCTTATTAGGAAGTAACTACACTAGGGTGATTTTCTTTATTTCATTAGAATTTAAAACGGTGGTGTTAATATGAAAATTTACTGACAGAAGCATCGTAAGTCAGTGAGGGAAAAGACTGCTGTTGTCCAGTTGCAAAGTCGTGTCTGACTCTTTGCTACCCGCCATGGGCTGTAGCTTGCCAAGATCCTCGTCCATGGGATCTTCCAGGCAAGAATACTGGAGAGGATTGTCATTTTCTTCTCCAGGGAATCTCTGAGCCAGAGATCAAACCCGAGTCTCCTGAATCTCCTGTACTGCAGGTGGATTGTTATTCCTGAGCCACCAAGGAAGCCCTAGAAATAAGGAGTTTTTTTCTTTTCAATTTACAAGAGAAGATGTTGCATTTTGATTTCACGCAATTGCATGAAGAGGGTTCTGCAGTATGTGGCTGAGGTAGACAGTACAGTTACAGATTATTTTAAAAATACAAGGGAAGGGGATATTCTGAAACTCATGCTTGCTCTGTTTAAAGTTTTATATATAATAGATGCTTTAGCTTCTCTGTTTCCTTTTAATGGGCAAGAAAATCCAAATTCTGAGTCATTAGCCAAAACCCTGGCTTCTCTTGAGTAGGAGTTCACTCTGTTAATAAGAACAGTCTTTTTACAGTTCATTTCTACAGCAACCACTAATGTCAGGCTGGTTAAAAATTGGGCAAGGGGTAAGTGAGAGAGAGGTGACTTTTTAAAAATAAAACTTTAACTTTAGATTAATTTTACATTTACAGAAAAAATATGAAAACAGCAGATTTTCTACATATTCCAAATCCAATTTTCCACACTGCAAATACCTTACATTAGGTTTAGCAAATTTCTTACAATTAATGAGCCAACATCGATACATTATTATTAATTTAAACTCATTCTTTGTTCCAATTTCCTTAGTTTTTCCTAATGTACTTTTTTTCCTATGCCAGGATCCCATCCAGGATCCTACATTACATTTAGTGATTAGGCTCTCTTAGGCTACTTGGCACTGTGACATTTTTGCTGACTTTTGTTTTTGATGATCTGGATAGTTGTAAGAATACGGCTCAGGAATACTGCTCAGGTATTAAGTAGAATGTAAGATTGACCACTTTTATTCTCACTTAAAAAAAAAAACAAAATGAGTCAAAATCTTATCCAGATTCTTGATCTAACTACAAGTTTACAAGACATTTAAAAGAAAGAGGAATATTTTTTAAGATGCTATGGGGATGAAATCAGAATGTGGGAAATTTATAAGACAAATGGCTCCTTTATAAAACACATAAAGAGAAGATAAAAAAATCAAAAGGAAAGGAAAATTGAATCTTCGTTTGTATAAAACTCACAGTTTAAAAAAGAAATCATAAGATAAACAAGAAATTTGAACACCAACTGGATTTTTAACAATACTAATGAATTGTTATTAATTTTTTAGGTGTGATTATTGGTATTGCTTTTTAAAGATTCCTTATCTTAGACAGGTACTTATTCAAGTTCTTATGGATAAAAGAAAATGATGTCTTAGATTTGCTTTGAAATAATCCACCTTGACTTTAAGATGACCTACCAGTGAGCAGGGATAGGAGGGTGGAGAAGGAGGTGTAGGAGAGGGTAGGTATGAAACAAGACTGGCTGTAAACTGATAACTATTAATATTATGGGCACTTGGAAGTTCATTGTACTATTCTCTCTAATACACTTGAAGATTTCCAACATAAATTTTTTTAAATTGTGGCATTATTGTTAACTAGAGTTAGGAATTCAGTAAGGCAGAATTCTGATAATTTGGTGAATACTGAGCATTGACATTAGCTAAAAGAAAATGATTTTCCATGGAGAATAATACTGTGAACCTGATTTTAAAGAGAACTGCTGAAGACAAACTATTCTTAAATATGTAAAGCATCATTTATTAGTATATGGTCATATATATGGTTATTATTGATTCCTTAAAACAAGACCTGGAAGAACCCCCACTGAATAATATTTTGTCATCTTATATCTGCATTTGAAAGTAAATATACTTTATTCTACATTCCAAATTACATTACACACAGTGTGTAGATCTGAGCCATACATACTGAGAATCTACTGTGTGCCAGATTCTGTGCTGGCTCTGGGGGATACTGTGAACAGACAGAAAGATCAGTTCCTGTCCTCGTGGAGTCAACATTTTGGGGGGGAGGACAGACACTGAGCAAATGCCTGTGGCTGAGTAATTCAGTGGCCAACGCTGTCCCCAGTGCTGCAAAGGAAGCCGAGGGGTCTGAGGGGAGCATGTGCCTGGGCACCAACCTGCTCTGCAGCTTCAGGCAGAGGTGCCCCACCTGGCTAGGAGGAACCACACGAAAGGCAGGGGCTACGGGAGAGTGGGAAGCAGACCAGCAGCAAAGGGTGGGAACAGCAGATGTACAGGCCTGGGAGTGCAACAAGCAGGCGAATTCCAGAAAGAAAAAGAAGTCCAGGATGGCTCTAGTACAGAGCTTCTGAAGGACAGACACTTAAGACAAGACTTGACAGGGGGGCAGCGCTGGAGTCTGCTTACTGTAGGCCTTTTAGGCCAAGTTAAAGATGCAGTATTTCATTAAAATAAGCAAAAAGTGAATAAAATAAGATGGACAATGGAAACTGTTAAGCTTGGGAGTAACATGATTATCTTAGTCCACTCTGCCTATAACGGAGTGAACTGACAGAGGGTGGCACAGAATACATTTACACAGTGTAAGCTAACCAGGCAGGAGTTGATAGAGAAAAAATTATTGAGATATACTAAGAACTTTCTTTAAATACTTCAGAATATTTACTAAGTTAATTATGTCAAACAAGTAGGATATTGCTAAAATGTGACAATCACTCAACTGAGATCTATTCAGGGTTGATTCTTTGCTATGAATTCTGAAAGAGAATGTGGCCTGAAAGAGAAGAGAGGAAAGAAAGGAAAGAAGAGAGGAAACCTCATACAGTTTCTATGAGGAAATGAAAAGCTCAGGAAGTTGTTCTACTGTCAAAATAGGCAAGAGTGGAAGGGAGGGTAGTAAAAAAGGCCCATTAGCACACAGTGTGGTGTGGACGGTGGGGGTGTGGTGTGGATGGTGGGGGTAGGGAGGAGAGAATAACCCCTACCATGATGTAAGCTTTTCATATCTATTTTGTAAGTGATGAAAAAGTGTAGAGTATACCAGGAGTATGGATAACAGGATGAGGTGGGAGGCACAAATGGACTGAACAGATAGAAACTTAGTGAGTAGTTTAGTCCAGCTTTCGAAATAAAAAATACTTTCTAGATTCATGAAAAATAAATCACTGTCAGTTAAAATATTCTAGAATTAGAGAAGTTTTAAAAAACAGATTCTTTCCTTTTAGAAATATTCCTGTGTCTACTTTTCAATTGATTTTACTGACCAGAAAACAGGTCAGATTTGGATATATGGATTTTTATACCCTGATGAATTTCAAGCTTTACAGACGGAGTTAGAATTCCTGGATTTTTGTCAAGAGAACAGGATCAATTACCAACCCAAACACTTCCCCTGCTGTGGAGCCCTAATTGTACAGGAACCCCAGCAATCAATAAGAGTTCCCAGAATCCACCACTCTGGTCCACAGATCAGCTTCTCAATCACATTCTGTACAAATCAATAAGCTGAAAGAGTTTCTAGTTTCCAGGGTCACCAAAAAAGGTCCTCTTTCCACTAAATGAATGTTCCTTAAAGCAAAACCAAGCAACACCAAAATACAATAAAAATCTCCTGCTTCCACCCCAACTGATACCACTCTTTCACTTACCAAAGCCAGACTCCAGGTTCTGAGACTTATCAACACCTTCTCAGTTGAGGTCTCCTGAGACTTTAAAAATCTGCAGCTTGCTGGCAGATAATTTATTTCCCCTTATGTTTCACCATATACACGGCTTAAATGACATGACGGTTCCTGAGACTACACTCATACACGAGACTGGGTATTGATGTTCTAGTGCCCACCCCTACATGGCCATCTCCAGCACCCTCTGGGACTACAGGCTGCTATAAGCTCACGCTGCAGCAGTGGCCACCCCTAGCCTGGTCCCCAACCCCAAGTCTGGTCCGCGGTGGCTGGAACAAAAAAATAAAAAGATCATACAAAGGTGTTTTGAGCCCAGTTGCACCCTCTGATGATCAAAGAACCTCAGGAAAGCCCAGCTGGCCTCTGAAATCTATCATCTAAAAGGAGAACCAAAAGGTTCTTATAAGTCCATATGAAGCCAGGAGACATTTTTAAATGCACTTCCTTTATAACACAAGGATTTAAAGGACAAAAGCCAGTGTCATTTTTGAGGAGCAGCCTCCCTGAATCCTGTTTGCATTATGCTGCCGGTGGGCCCAATGCAATCAAATTAACCTGGCGTGGTCTAGTTTGGTCTTTGTAACAAGTAATATCCTTTATTAATTAATTAAAACAATAACCAGTTTCAGTGAGTTTTACTATAAATATGAAAACTGTGAGTTTACTTGCTACTAATAGAGCTCCTGCAATAAAATGTAATGATTTCTTCCAGTCAACAGTGAAGGCTGGTGTGCCCTGTGCACAGTGTGCTTTTTGTCAGAAGAATTTCTGCTGCGACCCTAAGTCAGGTGCACCAGATGATGTGATGCTAGAAACAATAAACATCTAGAATGTTCCTCAGTTCTTATTTATAGAATAATGCTTTTAGAAAAACTACTTAAAATGTTTTGCAGTTATGGTGTTTACTGTCAAGAATTCAGGTCATGCAGACTGGCTAATTGGATTTTCTGAGCAGCACTGTCAAGTCAAGGATGTCCTGGAATTTGGGAACATAATAGGACAACCTGTAAAGCCCCTGTGGCTCATGAAATTGGGTTTCCTTAATGAAGTAATAAGTTAACGATCAGACAACTGGATCTACATGGGAAAAAATGAAATCAGAATCAAACTTGATTTGCTGACTGAGCAGATGGAAACACATTTTGTGTTCTGTACTGCTCTGAGCTCACAAGAATCATAGACTTTGAAGGACCTCCGATAAAGTTCATGGACTGGAAAATCACAATGCCAAACAGGACGCAAACACAGTGGATGGGTCTGCAACACACTCTGATGTTCTGTACTGGCCTTTGTAAGATAGGTTGTCTGGATGCATCTGAATTACCAAGTGTCTGCCTTTTGAATTTGGCTCAGTTTTGAGGACTGACCTGAGGCAAGGGCCAAACACTCCCAAAATTCTGGAACCAAGAATATGAATCTTGAGATCATCTTAAAATACCACTGGGTGGTATCTGAGTTCATCTGGCTCAATAAGAATTTATTCATGAAATGACATCAAAATAAAAAAGAACTAAAGAGCCTCTTGATGAAAGAGGAGAGTGAAAAAGTTGACTTAAAACTCAACATTCAGAAAACTAAGATTGTGGCATCCAGTCTCATCACTTCATGGCAAATAGATGGAGAAACAATGGAAACAGTGACAGACTTTTATTTTTTTGGGCTCCGAAATCCTGCAGATGGTGACTGCAGCCATGAAAGTAAAAGATGCTTGCTCCTTGGAAGAAAAGCTATGACCAACCTAGAAAGAATATTAAAAAGCAGAGACATTACTTTGCCAACAAAGGTCCTTAGTCAAAGCTATGGTTTTTCCAGTAGTCGTGTATGCATGCAAGAGTTGGACCATAAAAAAAGCTGAGCACTGAAGAATTGATGGTTTTGAACTGTGGTGTTAAAGAAGACTCTTGAGAGTCCCTTGGACTTCAAGGAGACCCAACTAGTCCATCCTAAAGGAAATCAGTCCCAAATATTCACTGGAAGGACTGATGCTGAAGCTCTCATACTTTGGCCACCTGATGTGAAGAGCTGACTCATTGGATAAGACCCTGATGCTGGGAAAGATTGAAGGCAGGAGGAGAAGGGGACAGCAGAGGATGAGATGATTGGATGGCATCACCGACTCAATGAACATGAGTTTGAGCAAGCTCCAGGAGTTGTTGATGGACAGGGAAGACTGGTGTGCTGCAGTCCATGGGGT
The DNA here is from genome assembly GCA_007570785.1 of Antilocapra americana. NCBI lineage: Eukaryota > Metazoa > Chordata > Mammalia > Artiodactyla > Antilocapridae > Antilocapra > Antilocapra americana. The sequence continues at coordinate 17,167,489 of ML661908.1, read as the reverse complement.
CACAACAAAGAGGTGGACATAACTGAACAACTGAGCTGAACTCAACTAGGAATGTCAACCTATAACTGAGATGTGCCATCATTCTTGAGGATGTCAGGATATAAAAAAGTACTATTGTTTTTATGAATATTTAAAACTATTTCATGATTAGTCCCAGGCCAAAACCATAGTTCTTCTGTAAGAATAAATTTTAAAATCCTTTTAATGAGCTTGCTTGCATTTTATCCTAAAAGCTTATACAGCTAACAGAGCACATTCATTCTTATTTTCAGTAGAAATCCACATGTATTATAGATATACATACATTTGTGATCATGTGCTCTGACACTGAAAATAAACATGGACCAGTTTCATTCCATAGTATGTTCTTTACTTACTGGCAGGGTACATAAGTGCCCAAAGAGAGAAGAGTAAGGTAAATACTTCTATATTTTCCTGAACCTATCCAGATTTTGAGATAGAACAACAAAGCTCTAAGGGGAAAAATCCAAAATACAGCATAAAAAAGCTAAGCTGAAACCTTTTGTCTTGGCTTAGTCATTTAATGTTAGCCCAAAACTCATGAGATAGAGTGTTCTAGGAAAGATAAAGACTTAATGCCTTATAAATAAGGCAAGATGTTCATAGACTCATTATCTTAAGAAAATATATAGCCTTAAAATATAAACACGGTCCATAAGGGTATAAATAAGTCATAAAGTCCTAACAGTTCTGAGGACAAGAAAGGGAATTTCAGAGACACTTCCAGCTACTGAGGTCAGTATCAAGAAACATAAAGCTTCCACAAAGAAAGCTTTGTCCCTTTTTCAAAGAGGAACACAAAAGTTAGGACTCATGGTCCTTCTGAGGTATGCTCACCCACCCATACCTAGAGCAAAGTACGGAATACCTGGTATTAGTCAATACCTAAACTGAATACTGAGGATAACATAATGAGACCCCAAAAAAAAAAAACAAATTCAAGTGTACTCGAAAAATTACCTATTTTTTTTCCTTTCCAAACAAATGATTTCACAGCAAAATAACCAAACTATCATGTACATGTCTGTATACTTAGCTCCTTTATCTGCCTTCTTCTCTCTGCTAACACATCTTAAGCTATGCTATTCAGAGCAGAGAAAGAATCCACAGAGGAAAGGATCACACAGAGGCTCTCTCCTCTGTCCTTGAAGCTTTTAACAAATGTGACTAGATGTAAAGCCTGTTCTTCAACACAACTTAAATCTTATCCTGTTCAAAATGTAGCCTCAATCATGAACATACACGAGGCCTTTACCACATTTGGAGGAGCATAGCTAGACTCTGGCCCCTGGAATGAAGTGAGATCAGCCACCCAGCTGGTCCCCTACTCTTCCAGAACAATATGTTTAGTTTAGAGTAAGTTTGGCATTTATGGGAACTCAGAGGTGTAAACAGCCAGATCATTACAGACTCTTAAAAGATAGGGCATGAAGGGAAGAATAAAGAATTCTAGTCTGAGCTGCGTGAACACAAGCCATGTGGTCTCATGCAAGTCACTTCAGCCTCAGGTTTCTAATCTGCTGAGCAGGAATGACGAAGCCCTGCCCTCATAAAGCTGTTGTAAATTCTTTAAAATGCTATATAAGTGAGATATTACTATGCACCTTCAATGAGATGTACACTGTGTTTAGGAGACTTTTTAAAAAGGTCTATTAGTAAAATAGGCATATCTTCAGAAAGAAGACTGTATACAACATGTTTTGGAAGTGAAATCCTCTTTGAGGAAATTTGCCTGGTTTGTTTAGTTCATAGTCTGAGTAGAAAGCCAATGAAATTCATAAGACCAAAAGTTCCAAGAAACTCCAGGAGCAGGGTCTGTCTTCTGTCTTGTCTTTAACAAGTAACCAGTGCCTCTGGCTTTTTCCCAGTCCTAGCTTTCTTTTCTCTTAATGTAATATTCTTGCTCCTTTTTATTCTAGGATTACAGTATTACTCCGAACTTCCTTCTTTGGTCTAGAAAGACCTCTCCTATAATGATGAGCAGTCCTTAAACATGTATCAGTATTATTTGCAGTTACACTTCATCAAGTCTCACAGAAGGGAAACACATTCAATCTCACCTAACCCTGTTTAAAAACATCCTAAATGACTCAAAATCGTATGTAATCAGGCAAGGAAGAACCTAACTCTTCACCTCTAGACTTGAGATCTCCAGAGTGAAGTGGGTCAAACAGAAGCAGAACGTCTATGGACCTGCTGGATGAAACAAGAGTAATGGATGCGGTATTGACTTGGACTCAGTGGAGAGAGCCTCATGGCTCTTTCACATCAGGACACTTCTTGAAAGAGACACCTTCAGCCCACAGCCATCATGACTCAGAGTGGTTACCTGCTTTAGTATCTGCTATAATAATTAATGAACTCTGAAAAGGTATGCCATGCTAATGACATCGTTATTAAAAAAAGGAGTGCCTATTGAATTAATGGAAGCATTATATATCAAATAAATTTCTACAACCAATTCATTCTTATACCCTCACCTTCACCTATTACTTTTTAAGTTAAAATGACAATTCTTATAACAGTATGCCAAACTGGCTGTAAAAACAAAGACATATATAGAGATTCTGCCCTTGAAAGTATCTCTCATCTTAAAAATTAAAGTAGAATAGTATCATCTTCTAAGGATTTTTATAGAAGCAAGTTTTAATTAAAAACTATTCTAAAGATATAGAGTCAAGATTTTACCTAATTAATTTGACCACTTCCAGCTCTTCGGCAGTTGGTGAAGAAGTCAGCTTCAGGAAAACCATGTCGAACCTGCAATCATTCACAAGTGCTGCTGCCTTCTGCACATCACTAATGATGATGGTGACTTTGGCTATATTTGAAAATAATTTCTGTACAGTATCAGCCAGGTACTGAACTGTGACGTCACCCACTAATAAGAGGTCTATATTTGCCTGAAAGAGAAGGAAAAAAGCAGATGTACAATTAATGTCTAGGCATAGAGAACAAGTCATCACGCATGAGAAAATAAATAAAGGTTACAAACAGCCAATGGCTGACTATTCAGCTGGACTGAATGGCCAACCATAAGCAAACATCAAGGGCAGGAGCTATTCATTTCATGTCCTTAGAACCTAGGTATTGAACACATCTGAAAAGAACACATTTTAAAAAGTTTTCACTTGAAAATGCCATTCTACAGGGGTTTTCCTACAAGTTTCTTTCTCATCCTATTAACAACAGATAAGATTCTGCTGGTCCAGTCCCCAACTGTCCACCCTGATGGAAAATCTGTTTATTAATGAAAGAACCAAGCTGGCGCCTCTCCCATATGATTTATGTATGTGTGTATGCATATATGTGTGTGTGTGTGCATATATATACATATGTAGATACATGTATATATGTACAAAATGTGCTTTTATTTAACAGAGCGATTACAATGTACAAGTTTCACATTTCAGAAAGAACTTGCCATAAAATTTTTACTTGAAGATGTTGAATGTCCTAGATGAAAGCATTTATTAGGTGCTTAGCAATTTTAAAGTTTGTTTCTCTCTTAATACTACTTTCTTGCTTGTTTATACAAGTTTATATGCTTATTTTATATGATTACTATTTAGAGGACATATAAATAAAAGGTATTAGTAGAAAACAAAATGTTTTTAGATAGAAAATTAATACTTCATAAAAGGCTCCAGGGGTTAGCAAATAGCATGGCCTTTGCAGTCTTGTTGTTGCGAAAATCTGATTTTTTTTTCATTTAAAAATTTTTAATTGGACTGAATCATTGATTTTGATGAAACACACATTTCAAAGAAAAGAGAAAGATTTAAATTCCCCAATTCTAAGACATACTCAAACCAAATCCTTTCTTTGAATGGAATATACATGCTATTCAAATTCCAAGATTAGGAACCAAAAAGGTTCTTTATTTTCATTTGGGAATATTTTCAAGCACATTTAGTTAGAAAAAATAGAATTTCCATCTTAATCTTTCATTTCTGTGTTTTATTCTACTCAGACATTTAAATACAACCCAATTAAAATGTCAAAGAACAGCATTAATTAATAAGCTAAACTTCTCTTAGTAGTTTCAAATGCCATTGATATGGATTATATAAGTATATATGTATGTAAATTTGGGGGGACTTCATTCTGATGCATTGATCTATTTGCCTATTCCTGGTTAATTAATTAGACAGATAGCACACTGTCTAATTACTAGCTCTTTATGTTTTATATTTGCTAGAGCATATGGTTCCCTCTTTACTATTTTTCAATTTGGTTCTTAGATATTTTCTCACAATGTCTCTTCCTACAGAATTTTATCATCAGCTTGTCAAGTTCCATAAGGAGTCCTGTTAAAATTTTGATTAAGGTTGGCATTTATCTTAAAGATTAATTAGGGACTATCATTACACATTACATCCCTCTATTTAGGAAGTATGACTCAGAAAAATCTGGTCTTATGTTGCTCATTTTTCTTGTTGTTGTTCAGTGGCTAAGTCATGTCTGACTCTGAAACCCCATGGACTGCAGAACGCCAAGATTCCCTGTCCTTCACCGACTCTCAATTTGTTCAAACTCATGTTTGTTGAGTTGGTGATGCCATCCAACCATCTCATCTTCTGTCCTCCTCTTCTCCTCCTGCATACAGTCTCTCCCAGCATCAGGGTCTTTTCCAGTGAGTCGGCTCTTCACATAGGTCGTCAAAATATTGGAGCTTCAGTTTTCTAGTTATCTACACATAGATTTTTTCAAGTGTCTTTACACACTGATTCCTAGATTTTTCAAGATTTCAAAATCACTGTAAAAGAGATATATTTTCTCACTATACTTTCTGATTGATTATAGCTGACAAAGAGAAGCACTATCGATTTCTGTATAAGGAATTTGCTTCAAGTACTTTAAGGTACTCTCCGTTTAGTTTCAATATTTTTTAGCTGATTCTTCTGAATTTCCTTCACAGGTTATCACATAGTTTTTAAAAATGACACCTTTATCCCTGTCTCCAGAATTTATGTCTTTTACTTATTGATCTTTTTTTTTTAAATTTTCTTTACTTTATTGCGTTCGTTTTGCCATACAATGACATGAAACTGCCATGGGTTTACATATGCTCCCCCTCCAGAACCCCCCTCCCTCCTCCCTCCCGATTCCTTCCCCCTGGGAAATCTCGGTGCACCAGCCCCGAGCATCAATCCTCAGCTGGCGATTGATTTCACATATGATAATTTACATGTTTCAATGCCATTCTCCCATATCATCCCACCCTTGCCCTCATCCACAGAGTCCACGAGTCTGTTCTATACATCTGCGTTCCTTTTGCTGTCTCACATGCAGGGTTCTCACTGCCATCTTTCTAAATTCCATATATATGCGTTAGTATACTATATTGTTGTTTTTCCTTCTGGCTTACTTCACTCATGGCTAGGACATTCAAAGGGCTTTCCAGGTGGCGCTAGTGATAAAGAACCTGCCTGCCAATGCAGGCGACATAAAAGATGGAGGTTTGATCCCTGGGTTGGGAAGATTCCCTGGAGGGCACAGGAACTCAATCCAGTATTCTTGCCTGGAGAATCCCACGGACAGAGGAGCCAAGAGGGCTACAGTCCAGAGAACTGCAAAGAGTCAGATACAACTGAAGCTACTTAACACACACACGCAGAACATTTAGAACAACAGTAAATATCAGGAATGAATTGAGCATGCTTGTCTTGCTCCTTTTCATACTGTTCATGGGGTTCTCAAGGCAAGAATACTGAAGTGGTTTGCCATTCCCTTCTCCAGTGGACCACATTCTGTCAGACCTCTCGACCATGACCTGTCTGTGCTGGGTGGCCCCACACAGCATGGTTTAGTTTCATTGAGTTAGACAAGGCTGTGGTCCATGTGATCAGATTGGCTAGTTGTTTGTGATTGTAGTTTCAGTCTGCCTGGCCTCTGATGCCCTCTCTCAGTGCCTACCGTCTTACTTAGGTTTCTCTTACCTTGGACGTGGGGTATTTTTGGAAAAGGTCAGTTTTAATTTCAATCCCAAAAAAAGGCAATGCCAAAGAATGCTCAAACTAGCACACAACTGCACTCATCTCACACACTAGTAAAGTAATGCTCAAAATTCTCTAAGCCAGGCTTCAGCAATACGTGAACCGTGAACTTCCAGATGTTCAAGCTGGTTTTAGAAAAGCCAGAGGAACCAGAGATCAAATTGCCAACATCCGCTGGATCATCGAAAAAGCAAGAGAGTTCCAGAAAAACATCTATTTATGGTTTATTGACTATGCCAAAGCCTTTGACTGTCTGGATCACAATAAACTGTGGAAAATTCTGAAAGAGATGGGAATACCAGACCACCTGACCTGCCTCTTGAGAAACCTGTATGTAGGTCAGGAAGCAACAGTTGGAACAGGACATGGAACAACAGACTGGTTCCAAATAGGAAAAAGAGTAAATCAAGGCCTTATATTGTCACCCTGCTTATTTAACTTCTATGCAGAGTACATCATTAGAAACGCTGGGCTGGATGAAGCACAAACTAGAATCAAGATTGCTGGGAGAAATATCAATAATCTCAGATATGCAGATGACAATAGCCTTATGGCAGAAAGTGAAGAAGAACTAAAGAACCTCTTGATGAAAGTGAAAGAGGAGACTAAAAAAGTTGGCTTAAAGCTCAATATTCAGAAAACTAAGATCATGACATCTGGCCCCATCACTTCATGGCAAATAGATGGAGAAACAGTGGAAACAGTATCCGGCTTTATTTTTCTGGGCTCCAAAATCACTGCAGATGGTGATTGCAGCCATGAAATTAAAAGATGCTTACTCCTTGGAAGAAAAGCTATGACCAACCTAGACAGCATATTAAAAAGCAAAGACATTATTTTGCCAACAAAGGTCCATGTAGTCAAGGCTATGGCTTTTCCCGTGGTCGTGTATGAATGTGAGAGTTGGACTATAAAGAAAGCTGAGTGCTGACGAATTGATGCTTTTGAACTGTGGGGTTGGAGAAGACTCTTGATAGAGTCTCTTGGACTGCAAGGAGATCCAACCAATCCATCCTAAAGGAGATCAGTCCTGTGTTCATTAGAAGGACTGATGTTGAAGCTGAAACTTCAATACTTTGGCCAACTGATGCAAAGAGCTGACTCATTGGAAAAGACCTTGATGCAGGGAAAGATTGAGGGCAGGAGAAGAAGGGGACAACAGAGGATGAGAAGGCTGGATGGCATCACCGACTCAATGGACATGGGTTTGGATGGACTCCTGGAGTTGGTGATGGGCAGGGAGGCCTGGTGTGCTGCGGTTCATGGGGTCACAAGAGTCGGACAAGACCGAGCGACTGAACTGAGCTGAACTGTCTTGTTCCTGACTTTGTATAATGGGAATATTTCAAATGTTTTTACTATTACTGAAGGTCAAAGCCCTTTACCAAGTTAAATAGTTCTCTATTTGGAGGCTACAAATTTTAAATTAGAAATGGGTGTTAAAATTTATCAACAGCTTTTTCAGTATCAACATGATTGTAATTAGTGAATTACATTAATAGATTTCCTAATGTTAAGTCATCATTGAATTACTGGGATAAACCTATGCTTAATGCAAACAGATTCAATTCATTTATTTTATTTTAGATTTTTGCATCTATGTTCATAAGCAAAACTGGATATAATTTTGTTTTATGGTACTGACTTATCTGGTTTGGGTATAAAGGTTATGCCAGCCTTGAAGAAACAGAAAACTTCAAAATTATTCTATGGTCTTGAATATTTTATAAAACAAGAAATTATCGACAAGTTTGAGTAAAACCTGTCTGTGAAATCTCGGCTTGAAGTCCCTTTATAAAGATAAGTTTTAGACTGCCTTTTTTGTTCCTTAATGCTTACTAGTAAAATAAGTGTTAAACACCTATATAATGAAGTTATTGTCAAATAGTTAGTGTTTTTTTCTTAATTTGGGGGGCTATTGACTAATTTCTTATTTCAGGGTATTGTCAACAGTGGATGTACCCAACATGACGTCTACCTTTTAGAACTGATTGGTATTTTCTCTGTGACTTAATATACGATGTTTAATGTTACATGGATACTTGAAAAAAACTGCATATTTTCTTCTGAGTATATAGTCTTTACATAGCTTTCAGATAAAACTTATTCATTGCTGTCTCACTTACTTTAGGTCTACTTGATGTTTCAGTTTATAAAACAGATGTATAAATTGTCCCTCTCTACATATGGTTTGTCAATTTATCAATTTCTCTAACTATACACTCTGTGTATAACTATGGATTAGGTAGATAAATGTTCCTAATGATTCCATACAAATATGTAACTGTAATACTTAATATATACTATATAGTGATCTATGTTATTCAGTATGTATTAACATATAAATATCATATATTGGTAACTATACTGAGAATAAACTATATATAGAATATATCTTTTTTTTAATGCTTTTCATCTGAAATTTTATTTTTTTCTGATATTCAGCAGTTAGTTTTTTGCATCCCTTTATTTTGAGGCTTTCTATATCATTTTGATTTTGCATAAATTTTGCAAGTAACATATATTTGAACTGTTTTTTCATCAGATTTCAGTTTTTTATATAATTACATTTTTAATAAGTAATTACATTAATGGCAGTAGTTAATGAGCATTAGATAATTAAAGTAATCAATATAATGTAATTAACTAACATTAATTAATTGTGAAACATTTATAACTTAACATAAAATGGTCTAATTCCTTTCACTTGTTATCTCAGGTTTTCCATTCACTATAATTTTGTTTCTCTTTTCCCAAGCTTTCTGTTAGGCTGAGCAAATTTTCCTTCTCCCTCCTGTTGCTCCTACAATGTTTTAAGAGTTAAAACTCCTTATTTATGTTCTTCAGTGGCATTAGGGCTCACAATTCAATGCTAGTTTTCTATCAAAATACTCCAACAAGTTAGAATCTCTTTATCTCTGAACTCTGAAGATACTGGGTCATTGCCTTCTTGATCCAGAGTTGCTGATGAAAAGAAAAGGCTGCCTTGCTTTTCTTTTAGTGCTTTTCTCTCATGCTGTGGACTCTGATAGTTTTCTAGGAAAACTCTAAGTGAGCTGGCACTTAGAAATTTACAAAGGTTTTCCTACCACCTTTGTCATCTATCCCTGGAACAGTTGTCTGCCATTCTTAGTTATCCAAACATAAATATGAATCAAGGACTCAGTTGACACAGTATGAGCAGTTTCCCCTGAAGGTGGGATGGTCTGCTTCCTCAGTCACTATTTCTTTTAAAGGAACCACCGACTGTGGGTTTGATGTGAGTGGGAGGGGTGGTTGAAGAAAGGCTGGACAACAAAGAGGCTGGGACTGGCTATTTGCCTAAATAAAGGCAGGCTTTACTCTAAAAAACAAGCACTTTGGTTTTTTTCCCCTCCGGGGTAGAGAGACCTGCCTTTCCTTCCATTCTTGTCAGCTGTAGACATCTGGAAACTACCAATACCAGGAGCCCATGGCTCAGACAGAGTTCATTTACTTTAGAAAAAGCAGTGCCTGGGTTTGGCACTTGGCTTGTAAGCCCCATGCTCTGGCTGCAGTAGGAATGAAGGCGGAAAGTCCCAAGTAAAGAACTCCAGGGCCCCAGTTGGCCCAGGGTTCTGCAGACAGCTAATTATTTACCAGGGAAGCACCCCTGGGCCCATTTCATGTTACTTTCTGCTAACATTCTGCCTGGACTGTCACTAGAATTGTTTTACCTGGGCATTTTTTCCCTTTTCCATGTCTTTTAAGCTGTGGGTGTTTTTTCTACATTTGTTTTAGTGGCAATTTGATTCCATCTGCTTTCTAAATTTCAAGCTTTCCTGTGGATTTTTTTTAAATGTTCAGATCTTCTTCAAATCAAGACCCCATCAGGGGCTAAGTATTGCATTTGATTGTTATTAATATATGTTTGAGCCACAGTCAGCTCCCGGTCTTGTTTTTGCTGACTGTATAGAGCTCCTCCACCTTTGGCTACAAAGAATATAATCAATCTGATTTTGGTATTGACCATCTGGTGATGTCCATGTGTAGAGTCTTCTCTTGTGTCGTTGGAAGAGGATGTTTGCTATGACCAGTGAGTTCTCTTGGCAAAACTCTGTTAGCCTTTGCCCTGCTTCGTTCTGTACTCCAAGGCCAAATTTGCCTGTTACTCCAGGTATTTCTTGACTTCCTCCTTTTACATTTCAATACCCCACAATGAAAGAACATCTTTTTTGGCTGTTAGTTCTAGAAGGTCTTGTAGGTCTTCATAGAACCATTCAACTTCAGCTTCTTCAGCATTATTGGTCAGGGCACAGACTTGTATTACTGTGATACTGAATGGTTTGCCTTGGAAACGAACAGAAATCATTCTGTCATTTTTGAGACTGTATCCAAGTACTGCATTTCAGACTCTTTTGTTGACCATGATGGCTACTCCATTTCTTCTAAGGAATACTTGCCCACAGTACTAGATATAATGGTCATCTGTGTTATATTCATCCATTCCAGTCCATTTTAGTTTGCTGATTCCTAAAATGTCGATGTTCACTCTTGCCATCTCCTGTTTGACCATTTTCAATTAGCCTTGATTCATGGACCTAACATTCCAGGTTCCTATGCAATATTCCTCTTTATAACATTGGACTTTACTTCCATCACCAGTCACATCCATAACTGGGTATTGTTTTTGCTTTGGTTCCATCTCTTCACTCTTTCTGGAGTTCTCCACTAATCTCCAGTAGCATATTGGGCACCTACCAGCCTGGGGAGTTCATCTTTCAGTGTCCTATCTTTTTGCCCTTTCATACTGTTCATGGGGTTCTCAAGGCAAGAAAACGAAGTGGTTTGCCATCCTCTTCTCCAGTGGACCACATTTTGTCAGAACTCTCTACCATGACCCATCCATCTTGGATGGCCATACAGAGCATGGATCATAGTTTCATTGAGGTAGACAAGGCTGTGGTCCATGTGATCAGATTGGTTAGTTTTCTATGACTATGGTTTTCAGTCTGTCTGCCCTCTGATGGAGAAGAATAAGAGGCTTATGGAAGCTTCTTGATGGGAGAGACTGACTGAGGGAGAAACTGGGTCTTGTTCTGATGGGTGTGGCCACCCAGAGTAAATCTTTAATTCAATTTTCGGTTGAAGGGCAGGGCTGTGTTCCATCCCAGTTATTTGACCTGAGGCCAAACTATGGTGGAGGTAATGGAGATAATGGTGACCTCTTTCAAAAGGTCCAATGCAGGCAGTGCTATGCTCAGTGCCCCCAACCCTGCAGCAGGCCAGCGCTGTCCCACGCCTCCACCAGAGACTCCTGGACACTCACAGGCAAGTTTGGATCTAAATTCCCCAACCTAGGCTTCAACAATACATGAACCGTGAACTTCCAAATGTTCAAGCTGGATTTAGCAAAGTAACCAGAGATCAAGTTGCCAACATCTGTTGGATCATTGATAAAGCAACAGAATATCAGAAAAACATTACTTCTGCTTTATTGACTATGCCAAAACCTTTGACTGTGTGGATCACAACAAAATGTGGAAAATTCTTCAAGAGATGGGAATACCAGACCACCTGACCTGCCTCCTGAGAAATCTGTATGCAGGTCTAGAAGCAACACTTAGAACTGGACATGGAACAACAGACTGGTTCCAAATCAGGAAAGGGGTATGTCAAGGATGCATAGTGTCATCCTGCTTATTTAACTTATATGGAGAGTATATCATGAGAAAATGCTGGGCTGGAAAAGCACAAGCTGGAATCAAGATTTCCAGGAGAAATATCAATAACCTCAGATATGCAGATGATACCACCCTTATGGCAGAAAGCAAAGAAGAACTAAAGAGCCTCTTGATGAAAGTGAAACAAAGTGAAAAAGTTGGCTTAAAACTCCATATTCAAAAAACTAAGATCATGGCATCTGGTCCCATTACTTCATGGCAAATAGATGGGCAAACAGTGGAAACAGTGACCGACTTTATTTTGGGGGGGCTACAAAATCACTGCAGATGGTGACTGCAGCCATGAAATTAAAAGATGCTTGCTCCTTAAAAAAACAGTTATGACCAATCTAGACAGCTTATTAAAAAGTAGAGATATTACTTTGAGAACAAAGGTCCATCTCATCAAAGCTATGGTTTTTCCAGTAGTCATGTATGGATGTAAGAGTTGAACTATAAAGAAAGCTGAGTGTTGAAGAATTGATGCTTTTGAACTGTGGTGTTGGAGAAGACTCTTGAGAGTCCCTTGGACTGTAAATCAGTCAATCCTAAAGGAAATCAGTCCTGATTTTATACCATTACAATCCCTTGTGAATCAAATGCCAAGCAGTGAAACAATCATTAACAAGGGGTCCTAAAATAAGTAACTATATTTTTGTTTTCAATTAACCAGGTTAACTGAAGCAACCTATGAATGTCCAAAAGTAACGTGCCTGCTACAGATGGGGTTACCATTTAATTTACCTTCCAAACTGAGACTCATAAGAACAAAAGGGGTGCTATTAATCATTATATTAAAAAACACATATCGACTAGAATGTCCTGAGCTAGGAATCATTTGCAAACCTTTCTGGTAGTAAAGTTTCTTTTTTCCTTTAAGACCTCCTGCCACTTTTTTTTGTATCTGCTTAAATACACTTGAAAGTGCTTAAAAGTGAAAGTGAAGCGCGGCGGCTTCAACAGACTATGCAGAAGCACGGCAGAGAGGAGCCACCCCACACCCGAGGTCAGGGGCTGCGGCCAAGAGGAGCTACCCTATGTCAAAGGAGTGGCAGCTGTGTGGCCGCAGGAGGGCCAAGAGGAGCTACTCCACATTCAAGGTCAGGAGTGGCGGCTGTGAGGAGATATCCCTCATCCAAGGTAAGGATCAGTGGCTGAGCTTTGCTGGGCCCCCCATGAAGAGATACCCCACGTCCAAGGTAAGAGAAATCCAAGTAAGATGGTAGGTGTTGCAAGAGGGCATCAGAGTGCAGACACAGTGAAACAATAATCACAGAAAGCTAGCCAATCTGGTCACACGGACCATGGCCTTGTCTAACTCAATGAAACTAAGCCATACCGTGTGGGGCCACCTAAGATGGCCAGGTCATGGTGGAGACATCTGACAGAATGTGGTCCACTGAATAACAGAATGGCAAACCACTTCAGTATTCTTGCCTTGAGAACCCCATGAACAGTATGAAAGGGCAAAATGATAGGATACTGAAAGAGGAACTCCCCAGGTCAGTAGGTGCCCAATATGCTACTAGAGATCACTGGAGAAATAACTCCAGAAAGAATGAAGGGATGGAGCAAAAACAATACCTAGTTGTGGATGTGACTGGTGATGGAAGCAAGGTCCAATGCTGTAAAGAGCAATATTTCATAGGAACCTGGAATGTTAGGTCCATGAATCAAGGCTAATTGGAAGTGGTCAAACAGGAGATGGCAAGAGTGAATGCCAACATTCTAGGAATCAGTGAACTAAGATGGTCTGGAATAGGTGAATTTAACTCAGATGACCATTATATCTACTACTGTGGGCAGGAATCCCTTAGAAGAAATCGAGTGGCCGTCATGGTCAACAGAAGAGTCCAAAATGCAGTACTTGGATGCAATCTCAAAAATGACACAATGATCTCTGTTCGTTTCCAAGGCAAACCATTCAATATCAAGGTAATCCAAGCCTATGCCCCAACCGTAACGCGGAAGAAGCTTAAGTTGAACAGTTCTATGAAGACCTACAAGAACTTTTAGAACTAACACCACCAAAAAATGTCCTTTTCATAATAGGGGACTGGAATGCAAAAGTAGGAAGTCAAGAAACACCTGGAGTAACAGGCATTTGGCCTTGGAGTACAGAATGAAGCAGGGCAAAGGCTCATAGAGTTTTGCCAAGAGAACACACTGGTCATAGCAAACACCCTCTTTCAACAACACAAGAGAACACTCTACACATGGACATCACCAGATGGTTAACACCAAAATCAGATAGATTATATTCTTTGCAGTCAAAGATGGAGAAGCTCTATACAGTCAGCAAAAACAAGACCGGGAGCTGACTGTGGCTCAGATCATGACCTCCTTATTGCCAAATTCAGACTTAAATTGAAGAAAGTAGGGAAAAACCACTAGACCATTCAGGTATGACCTAAACCAAATCCCTTATGACTATACAGTGGAAGTGAGAAATAGATTTAAGGGACTAGACGTGATAAACAGAGTGCCTGATAACATTGTACAGGAGACAGGGATCAAGACGATCCCCAAGAAAAAGAAATGCAAATAAGCAAAATGGCCATCTGAGGAAGCCTTACAAATAGCTGTGAAAAGAAGAGAAGCGAAAAGCAAAGGAGAAAAGGAAAGATAAACCCATTTGAATGCAGAGTTCCGAAGAATAGCAAGGAGAGATAAGAAGGCCTTCCTCAATGATCAGTTGAAAGAAATAGAGGAAAGCAGCTGAATGGGAAAGACTAGCGATTTCTTCAAGAAAATTAGAGATACCAAGGGAACATTTCATGCAAAGATGGTCTTGATAAAGGACAGAAATGGTATGGACCTAACAGAAGCAGAAGATATTAAGAAGAGGTGGCAAGAATACACGAAAGAACTGTACAAAAAAGATCTTCACAACCCATATAATCATGATGCTGTGATCACTCACCTAGAGCCAGACATCCTGGAATGTGAAGTCAAGTCAGCCCTAGGAAGCATCACTATGAATAAAGCTAGTGGAGATGATGGAATTCCAGTTGAGCTATTTCAAATCCTCAAAGATGATGCTGCGAAAGTACTGCACTCAATATGCCAGCAAATTTGGAAAACTCAGCAGTGGCCACAGGACTGGAAAAGGTCAGTTTTCATTCCAATCCCAAAGAAAGGCAATGCCAAAGAATGCTCAAACTACCGCACAAATGCACTCATCTCACATGCTGTAAAGTAATGCTCAAAATTCTCCAAGCCAGGCTTCAACAGAACATGAACCATGAACTTCCAGATGTTCAAGCTGGTTTTAGAAAAGCCAGAGGAACCAGAGATCAAATTGCCAACATCTGCTGGGTCATTGAAAAAGCAAGAGAGTTCCAGAAAAACATCTACTTCTGACTTGTTGACTATGCCAAAGCCTTTGACTGTGTGGATCAGTATAACTGTGGAAAATTCTTAAAGAGATGGGAATACTAGACCATGTGACCTGTCTCTTGAGAAACCTGTATGCAGGTCAGGAGGCAAGGGTTAGAACTGGACATGGGAGAGAGAGGAACTAAGATGGTGGAGGAATAGGACGGGGAGACCACTTTCTCTCCAACAAAAACACCAAAAGAATATTTAAAGCTGAGCCAACTCTACAAAACAACTTCTGAATGCTGGCAGAGGACATCAGGCACCCAGAAAGGCAGCCCATTGTCTTCAAATGAATGTAGCACAAAATATAAAAAGTAAAAAGAGAGGCGAAAGAGGTAGGGATGGAGATCCATATCGGGAAGGGAGTGTTAACAAAGAGAGAGGTTTCCAAACACCAGGAAACATTCTCCCTGGCAGATCTATGGCGAGTCTCAGAGGGCAAAATAACCCAGAGCAAAAATAGATAAATAATTAAACCCCACAGATTACGTGCCTTACTGTTACTCCCAGCGGAGCGGCGGCCCAGACGCCCCATTCAGTACTAGCAAGTGCAGGCTGCTAGTGCTGGGAGGGGCAGGCTGCACCACTTTGGGTGAGGACTGGGACTGACTGCCCTGGGGCAGCCCGAGGGAACCAGCCTGAGACAACGGCAACCTAGGCTGTGGACTAGCCTTCCCGGGAAAAGCCACCCCCGGCCCGCTGGTCGGCTGCGGAATGGCCCATCCCCCACCAGAGACTGGCAGGTGCAATCTCGGCCCCAGAGAGGCCTCCTCTACCAAACCGCTGGCAGACTTTGTTGCTAACCAAGACTTCTTGGGATTCTGGACAGTCGCCGCCAGAGATCCACTCTCCACACACCTGAGAAGGCGCGCCCAGTTGCACACCCAGAAAACGGAGTGGCTGGGACGGTGGAGGGGAGAAGTTGCAGCCCCCAACCACGCTGGGCGGCTCGGCCCTGGGAAGTGCAGGCAGCCCCAGCGGCCACCTCAGGCTGCTCCTGGCTGAGCGACCGAGAGCCTGAGCAGTGTGGGCAGGGAAAGCACACATGCCGGGAGCGAGACAAACCCCAGAGTGGCTGAATAGACACTGAAGAGACCAGCAAACAGAAGACACTAAAATAATCAGAGGGGAACCACTTTGGAACAGATTAAGTCCCTGTAGTTAGCATCGACTACATAGGAAAGAGCCTATAGACCTTGAGAAGTACAAACTGGACCAAGGAACTACCTGAAAATGAACTGATCCCACACTCTAAGCAACAGCTGAGAGAAAGCCCTAGATATATTTTTACTATGATCATTTTTTATATTTTTAAAACTTTTTATTACTATTATCTTAATTTTTATATTTAAATTTTTATTTTTAAGTCCCCATAACTCCTTCAATTTTCATTTTTACAACCATCTATTACCTAGCCAAAAAAAAAGAAGACCCTATTATTTTAAGCAAACTTCATATATATATGTAAGAATTTCAGTGACTGTTTTTTTATTGTTGTTCACTTTTTTTCTCTTTTTTCCTTTTATTATTTTTCTTTTCTTTTTTTCTTCTTTTGTAATTGTATTTTTGAGAATCTAACCTTTACTCTAGATTTTTAATCTTTGCTTTTTAGGATTTGTTATCAACTTTGTATCTTTAAGAACCCAATGTTCAGTACCCATTTTTACTTGGGAGTGAGATCACTGGCTCAATTGCTCTCTCCCAATTTTTGACTCTCCTTTTTTCTACCAGGTCACCTCTATCTCCCCCCTCCCCCTTTTCTTCTCTACCCAACTCTGTGAATCTCTTTGAGTGTTACAGAGTTGTGAAGAACACTTAGATAACTGATTACTGGCTGGATCTGTCTCTCTCCATCTGACTCCGCTTTTCTCTCCCTGGCCATTTCTGTCTCTTTCCTCCCGCTTCTCTTTTCAGTATAACTCTGTGAACATCTCTGAGGGATCCAGACTGTGGAGAGCACATAGGGAAGTGATCACTGGCTAGCTCACTCTCTCACCATTTGATTCCTCTCTTCTCCTTGTGGTCACCTCTATCTCCCTCCTCCCTATTCTCCTCTCCATGTAACTCTGTGTACATCTCTGGGTGTCCCTCACTGTGAAGAAACTTTTCATCATTAACCTAGATGTTCTACAATCAGTGCTGTATAGATGGAGGAGTCCTGAGGCTACTGTAAGAATAAGGCTGAAAACCAGAGACAGGAGGCCTAAGCCCAAATCCTGAGAACACCAGAGAACTCCTGAATACAGGAATTAATTAATTGATAGGGGCTCATCAAATGCCTCCATACCTATACTGAAACCAAGCACCACCTAAGGGCCAACAAGCTCCAGAGTAAGATATACCATGCAAATTCTCCAGCAACACAGGAACATAGCCTGGAGCTTCAATACACAGGCTGCCCAAAGTCACACCAAGCTCACTGTTATCTCAAAACTCTTTACTGGACACTTCATTGCTCGCCAGAGAGAAGAAATCCAGATCCATCCACCAGAACAGTGACACAAGCTTCCCCAACCAGGAAACTTTGACAAACCACCCATCCAACCCCACCCACAGTGAGGAACTTCCACAAAAGAGGTAACACAGCAATATAAACAAGATGAAAAGGCAGAGAAATACACAGCAGGTAAAGAAACAGGATAAATGCCCTCCAAACCAAACAAAAAAGGAGGAGATAGGGAATCTATGAAAAAAAATTCTGAATAATGATAGTGAAAATGATCCAAAATCTTGAAAACAAATTGGAGTTACAGATAAATAACCTGGAGACAAGGATTGGGAAGACGCAAGAAAGGTTTAACAAGGACTTAGAAGAAATAAAAAAAAGTCAAAATACAATGAATAATGCAATAAATGAGATCAAAAACACCCAGGAGGGAACTAACAGTAGAATAACAGAGATAGAAGATAGGATAAATGAGGCAGAAGACAGAATGGTAGAAATAAATGAAACAGAGAGGAAAAAAGAAAAAAGAATTAAAAGAAATGAGGACAACCTCAGAGACCTCTGGGACAATGTTAAACACACCAACATTCGAATCACAGGAGTCCCAGAATAAGAAGACAAAAAGAAAGACCATCAGAAAATTCTTGAGGAGATAACAGTTGAAAACTTCGCTAAAATGGGAAAGGAAATAATGACCCAAGTCCAAGAAACCCAGAGAGTCCCAAACAGGATAAACCCAAGGCGAAACACCCCAAGTCACATATTAATCAAATTAACAAAGATCAAACACAAAGAACAAATATTAAAAGCAGCAAGGGAAAAACAACAAATAACACACAAGGGGAATCCCATAAAGATAACAGCTCATCTCTCAACAGAAACACTTCAGGCCAGAAGGGAATGGCAGAACATACTTAAAGTGATGAAAGAAAATAATCTACAACCCCGATTACTGTCCCCAGCCAGGATCTCATTCGTACCCAGCCAGGATCTCATTCAAATTTGAAGGAGAAATCAAAAGCTTTATAGACAAGCAAAAGCTGAGAGGATTCAGCAACACCAAACCAGCACTCCAACAAATGCTAAAGGATCTTCCGTAGACAGGAAACACGGATAGAGTGTATAATCTTGAACCCAAAACAATAAAGTAAATGGCAAGGGGATCATACTCATCAATAATTACCTTAAATGTAAATGGGTTGAGTGCCCCAACCAAAAGACAAAGATTGGCTGATTGGATACAAAAACAAGACCCCTATATATGTTGTCTACAAGAGACCCACCTGGAAACAAGGGACACATACAGACTGAAAGTGAAGGGCTGGAAAAAGATATTCCATGCAAATAGAGACCAAAAGAAAGCAATACTCATATCAGATAAATTAGACTTTAAAATAAAGGCTGTGAAAAGAGATAAAGATGGACATTACATAACGATCAAAGGATCAATCGAAGAAGAAGATATAACAATTATAAATATATATGCACCCAACATAGGAGCACTGCAATATGTAAGGCAAATGCTAACAAGTATGAAAGGGGAAATTAACAATGACATAATAATAGTGGGAGACTTTAATACCCCACTCACACCGATGAATACATCAACTAAACAGAAAATTAACAAGGAAACACAAACTTTAAATGATACAATAGACCAGTTAGACCCAAGTGACATCTATAGGACATTTCACCCCAAAACAATGAATTTCACCTTTTTCTCAAGCACACATGGAACCTTCTCCAGAATAGATCACATCCTGGGCCATAAATCTAGCCTTGGTAAATTAAAAAAAATTGAAATCATTCCAAGCATCTTTTCTGACCACAATGCAGTAAGATTAGATGTCAATTACAGGAGAAAAACCTTTAAAAATTCCAACATATGGAGGCTCAACAATATGCTACTGAATAACCAACAAATCACAGAAGAAATCAAAAAAGAAATCAAAATATGCATAGAAATGAATGAAAATGAAAACGCAACAACCCAAAACCTATGGGACACTGTAAAAGCAGTGCTAAGGAGAAGGTTCATAGCAATACAGGCTTACTTCAAGAAACAAGAAAAAAAATCAAATAAATAACCTACACAACTAGAAAAGGAAGAAATGCCAGACCCCAGGGTTAGTAGAAGGAAAGAAATATTAAAGATCAGGGCAGAAATAAATGCAAAAGAAACAAAAGAGACCATAGCAAAAATCAACAAAGCCAAAAGCTGGTTCTTTGAGAAGATAAATAAAATTGACAAACTATTAGCCAGACTCATTAAGGAACAAAGGGAGAAAAACCAAATCAACAGAATTAGAAATGAAAACAGAGAAATCACAACAGACAACACAGAAATACAAAGGATCATGAGAGATTATCATCAGCAACTATAGGCAAATAAACTGGACAACTTGGAAGAAATGAACAAATTTTTAGAAAAGTACAACTTTCCAAAACTAAACCAGGAAGAGATAGATAATCTTAACAGACGCATCACAAGCACAGAAATTGAAACTGAAATCAGAAATCTTCCAACAAACAAAAGCCCAGGACCAGATGGCTTCACAGCCAAATTCTACCAAAAATTTAGAGAAGAGCTAACACCTATTCTACTCAAACTCTTCCAGAAAATTGCAGAAGAAGGTAAACTTCCAAACTCATTCTATGAAGCCATCATCACCCTAATACCAAAACCCGACAAAGATGACACAAAAAAAGAAAACTACAGGCCACTATCACTGATGAACATAGATGCAAAAATCCTTAACAACATTCTAGCAAACAGAATCCAACAATACATTAAAAATATCATACATCATGACCAAGTAGGCTTTATCCCAGGGATGCAAGAATTCTTCAATATCTGCAAATCAATCAATGTAATACACCACATTAACAAACTGAAAAATAAAAAACACATGATTATCTCAATAGATGCAGAGAAAGCCTTTGACAAAATTCAACATCCATTTATGATAAAAACCCTCCAAAAAGCAGGAATAGAAGGAACATACCTCAACATAATAAAAGCTATATATGACAAATCCACAGCAAACATTATCCTCAATGGTGAAAAACTGAAAGCATTTCCTCTAAAGTCAGGAACAAGACAAGGGTGCCCACTCTTACCACCACTATTCAACATAGTTTTGGAAGTCTTGGCCACAGCAATCAGAGCAGAAAAAGAAATAAAAGGAATCCAGATTGGAAAAGAAGAAGTAAAACTCTCTCTGTTTGCAGATGACATGTTCCTCTACATAGAAAACCCTAAAGACACCACCAGAAAATTACTAGAGCTAATCAGTGAATATAGTAAAGTTACAGGATATAAAATCAACACACAGAAATCCCTTGCATTCCTATACACTAACAATGAGAAAACAGAAAGAGAAATTAAGGAAACAATTCCATTCACCATCGAAACAAAAAGAATAAAATACTTAGGAATATATCTACCTAAAGAAACAAAAGACCTATATATAGAAAACTATAAAACACTGATGAAAGAAATCAAAGAGGACACAAATAGATGGAGAAATATAACGTGTTCATGGATTGGAAGAAGCAACATAGTGAAAATGAGTATACTACCCAAAGCAATCTATAGATTCAATGCAACTCCTATCAAGCTACCAGCGGTCTTTCTCGGAAAACTAGAACAAATAATTTCACAATTTGTATGGATACAAAAAACCTCGAATAGCCAAAGCAATCTTGAGAAAGAAGAATGGAACTGGAGGAATCAACCTGCCTGACTTTAGGCTATCCTACAAAGCCACAGTCATCAAGACAGTATGGTACTGGCACAAAGATAGAAATATAGATCAATGGAACAAAATAGAAAGCCCAGAGATAAATCCATGCACATATGGACACCTTATCTTCGACAAAGGAGGCAAGAATATACAATGGAGAAAAGACAATCTCTTTAACCAGTGGTGCTGGTAAAACTGGTCAACCACTTGTAAAAGAATGAAACTAGAACACTTTCTAACACCACACACAAAATAAACTCAAAATGAATCAAGGATCTAAACATAAGACCAGAAACTATAAAACTCCTAGAAGAAAACATAGGCAAAACACTTTCCAACATAAACCAAAGCAGGATCCTCTATGACCAACCTCCCAGAATATTGGAAATAAAAGCAGAAATAAACAAATGGGACCTAATTACAATTAAAAGTTTCTGCACAACAAAGGAAACTAAAAGCAAGGTGAAAAGGCAGCCTTCAGAATGGGAGAAAATAATAGCAAAAGAAGCAACGGACAAACAGTTAATCTCAAAAATATACAAGCAACTCCTACAGCTCCATTCCAGAAAAATAAACAACCCAATCAAAAAGTGGGCCAAAGAACTAAACAGACATTTCTCCAAAGAAGACATACAAATGGCTAACAAACACATGAAAAGATGCTCAACATCACTCATTATCAGAGAAATGCAAATCAAAACCACAATGAGGTACCACTTTACACCAGTCAGAAAGGCTGCCATCCAAAAGTCTACAAGCAACAAATGCTGGAGAGGGTGTGGAGAAAAGGGAACCCTCTTATACTGTTGGTGGGAATGCAAACTAGTACAGCCACTATGGAGAACAGTGTGGAGATTCCTTAAAAAGCTGGAAATAGAACTGCCATATGACCCAGCAATCCCACTGCTGGGCATACACACCAAGGAAACCAGAATTGAAAGAGACACGTGTACCCCAATGTTCATCGCTGCATTGTTTACAATAGCCAGGACATGGAAGCAACCTAAATGTCCATCAACAAACAAATGGATAAGAAAGCAGTGGTACATATACACAATGGGATATTACTCAGCCTTAAAAATGAATACATTTGAATCAGTTCTACTGAGGTGGACAAAACTGGAGCCTATTATACAGAGTGAAGTAAGCCAGAAGGAAAAACAACAGTACAGTATGCTAACACGTATATATGGAATTTAGAAAGATAGTAACGATAACCCTGTATGCAAGACAGCAAAAGAGACACAGATGTATAGAACAGTCTTTTGGACTCTATGGGAGAGGGCAAGGGTGGGATGATAAGGGAGAATGGCATTGAAACATGTAAATTATCATATGTGAAATGACATATGATATGCCCAGGTTTGATACATGATACAGGGTGCTCAGGGCTGGTGCACTGGGATGACCCAGAGGGATGGAATCGGGAGGGAGGAGGGAGGGGAGTTCTGGAAGGGGAACACATGTATACACATGGCAGATTCACGTCAACATATGGCAAAATCAACACGATAATGTAAAGAAAAAAATTAATTAATTAATTTAAAAAAGAAAAAGAACTGGACATGGAACAACAGACTGGTTCCAAATAGGAAAAGGAGTTTGTCAAGGCTGAATACTGTCACCCTGCTTATTTAACTTACATGCAGAGTACATCATTTGGAACTCTGGGCCGGAAGAGACACAAGCCAGAATCAAGATTGCCGGGAGAAATATCAATAACCTCAGATATGCAGACGACACCACCCTTATGGCAGAAAGTGAAGAGGAACTAAAAAGCCTCTTGATGAAAGTGAAAGAGGAGAGTGAAAAAGTTGGCTTAAAGCTCAATATTCAGAAAACTACGATCACGGCATCTGGTCCAA
Source organism: Antilocapra americana (assembly GCA_007570785.1). NCBI lineage: Eukaryota > Metazoa > Chordata > Mammalia > Artiodactyla > Antilocapridae > Antilocapra > Antilocapra americana. The sequence goes on along the minus strand of ML661908.1, from coordinate 17,144,350 downwards.
TCACTTCATGGGAAACAGATGGGGAAACAGTGGGAACAGTGTCAGACTGCGGATTCCCTTCCCCAAGGACAAAGGAGGAATAAAAGGGACATTTAAATAGATTACTACACCTCCTACTGGTTAGTGGAGAGTTTACCAAGGGTTCTCTGGGGGTCATGGCAAGGCAACCACCAGAAGGGCTCGTACATGGGTCACCTTTCCACCTCCTACTCCCCCAGACCACTCCACGG
>ML661908.1:16718926-17129504 GCA_007570785.1 Antilocapra americana | reverse complement strand
TATCCTGAAACTTTGCTATATTCACTGATTAGCTCTAGTAATTTTCTCGTAGAGTCTTTAGGGTTTTCAATATAGAGGATCATGTCATCTGCAAACAGAGAGAGTTTTACTTCTTCTTTTCCAATATGGATTCCTTTGATTTCTTTATCTGCTCTGATTGCTGTGGCCAAGACTTCCAAGACTATGTTGAAAAGTAGTGGTGAGAGTGGGCACCCTTGTCTTGTTCCTGATTTCAGGGGGAATGTTTCCAGCTTTTCACCATTGAGGATAATGTTTGCTGTGGGTTTGTCATATATAGGTTTTATTATGTTGAGGTATGTTCCTTCTATTCCTACTTTTTGGAGGGTTTTTATCATAAATGGATGTTGAATTTTGTCAAAGGCTTTCTCTACATCTATTGAGATAATCATGTGATTTTTATTTTTCCACTTGTTAATGTGGTGTATTACATTGATTGATTTGCGAATATTGAAGAAACCTTGCATCCCTGGGATAAAGCCTACTTGATCATGATGTATGATCTTTTTGATGTGTTGTTGGATTCTATTTGCTAGAATTTTGTTGAGGATTTTTGCATCTAAGTTCATCAGTGATACTGGCCTGTAGTTTTCTTTTTTTGTGGCATCTTTGTCGGGTTTTGGAATTAGGGTGATGGTGGCCTCATAGAATGAGTTTGGAAGTTTACCTTCCTCTTCAATTTTCTGGAAGAGTTTGAGTAGAATAGGTGTTAGCTCTTCTCTAAATTTTTGGTAGAATTCAGCTGTGAAGCCACCTGGTCCTGGGCTTTTGTTTTTTGGAAGATTTCTGATTACGGTTTCAATTTCCGTGCTTGTGATGGGTCTATTAATATTATCTATCTCTTCCTGGTTTAGTCTTGGAAAGTTGTACTTTTCTAGGAATTTGTCCATTTCATCCAGGTTGTCCAGTTTATTTGCATATAGTTGCTGATAATAGTCTCTTATGATCCTTTGTATTTCTGTGTTTTCTGTTGTGATCTCTCCGTTTTCATTTCTAATTCTGTTGATTTGGTTCTTCTCCCTTTGTTTCTTGATGAGTCTGGCTAATGGTTTGTCAATTTTATTTATCTACTCAAAGAACCAGCTTTTGGCTTGGTTGATTTTTGCTATGGTCACTTTTGTTTCCTTTGCATTTATTTCTGCCCTGATCTTTAAGATTTCTTTCTTTCTACTAGACCTGGGCTTCTGCATCTCTTCCTTTTCTAGTTGCTTTAGGTGTAAAGTAAGGTCATTTATTTGATTTTTTTCTTGTTTCCTGAGGTGAGCTTGTATTGCTATGAACTTTCCCCTTAGCATTGCTTTCACAGTGTCCCATAGGTTTTGGGCTGTTGTGTTTTCATTTTCATTCGTTTCCATGCATAACTGAATTTCAGTTTTGATTTCTTCTGTGATTTGTTGGTTATTCAGCAGTGTGTTGTTGAGCCTCCATATGTTGGAAGTTTTGAAAGGTTTTCTCCTATAATTGATATCTAATCTCACTGCATTGTGGTCAGAAAAGATGCTTGGGATGATTTCAATATTTTTGAATTTATCAAGGTTAGATTTATGGCCCAGGATGTGATCTATCCTGGAGAAGGTTCCGTGTGCACTTGAGAAAAAGGTGAAATTCCTTGTTTTGGGGTGGAATGACCTATAGATATCAATTAGGTCTAGTTGATCTATTGTATCATTTAAAGTTTGAATTTCCTTGTTACTTTTCTGTCTAGTTGATCTATCCATTGGTGTGAGTGGTGTATTAAAGTCTCCCACTATTATTGTGTTGTTGTTGATTTCCCCTTTCATACTTGTTAGCATTTGCCTTACATATTGTGGAGCTCCTATGTTAGGTACATAAATATTTATAATTGTTATTTCTTCTTCCTGGATTGAGCCTTTGATCATTATGTAATGTCCATCTTTATCTCTTTTCACTGCCTTTATTTTAAAGTCTACTTTATCTGATATGAGTATTGCCACTCCTGCTTTATTTTGGTCTTTATTCACATGGAATATCTTTTTCCAGCCTTTAACTTTCAGTCTATATGTGTCCCTAGGTGTGAGGTGGGTCTCTTGTAGACAACATATATAGGGATCTTGTTTCTGTATCCAATCGGCCAATCTTTGTCTTTTGGTTGGGGCATTCAGCCTGTTTACATTTAAGGTAATTATTGATAAGTATGATCCCGTTGCCATTTATTTTATTGTTTTGGGTTCCAGATTATCTATCCCATCCGTGTTTCCTATCTAGGCAAGTTCCTTTAGCATTCGTTGGAGGGCTGGTTTGGTGTTACTGAATTCTCTCAGTTTCTGCTTGTCTGAGAAAATTTTGAATTCTCCTTCAAATTTGAATGAGATCCTTGCTGGGTACAGTAATCGGGGTTGTAGATTGTTTTCTTCCATGACTTTAAGAATGCTCTGCCATTCCCTTCTGGCCTGAAGCGTTTCTATTGAGAGATCAGCTGTTATCCTTATGGGATTCCCCTTGTGAGTTATTTTTTGCTTCTCCCTTGCTGCTTTTAATATTTGGTCTTTGTATTTGATATTTGTTAATTTGATTAATATGTGTCTTGGGGTGTTCCGTTTGGGTTCATTCTATTTGGGACTCTCTGTGTTTCTTGGACCTGAGTGGCTATTTGCTTCCCCAATTTAGGGAAATTTTCAACAGTTATCTCTTCAAGAATTTTCTGATGGTCTTTCTTTTTGTCTTCTTCTTCTGGGACTCCTATGATTTGAATATTGGTGCATTTAATATTGTCCCAGAGGTCTCTAAGATTGTCCTCATTTCTTTTAATTCTTTTTTCATTTTTCCTTTCTGTTTCATTTATTTCTGCCATTCTGTCTTCTACCTCACTTATCCTGTCTTCTATCTCTGTTATTCTACTGTTGGTTCCCTCCAGGGTGTTTTTGATCTCATTTATTGCATTATTTATTGTATTTTGACTCTTTTTCATTTCTTCTAAGTCCTTGTTAAAGCTTACCTGCATCTTCTCAATCCTTGCCTGCAGGTTATTGAACTGCAGCTCCAACTTATTTTCCAGGTTTTGGATCATATTCACTATCCTTATTCGGAATTCTTTGTCAGGTAGACATCCTATCTCTTCGTCTTTTGTTTGGTCTAGGGGGTATTTATCCTGTTCCTTTACTTGCTGGGTATTTCTCTGCTTTTTCATCTTGTTTATCTTGCTGTGTTGCCCCTTTATTGTGGGGATTCCTCACTATGGGAGGGGTTGGATGTGTGGTTTGTAGAAGTTTCCTGGATGGGAAAGCTTGTGTGGTGTTCTGGTGGGTGGATCTGGGTTTCCTCACTGTAACTAACAATGGAGTGTCCAGTAAAGAGATTTGAGGTGTCGGTGGACTTGGTTTGACCTTGGGCAACCTGTGTATTGAAGCTCCTGGCATTGTTCCTACGTTGCTGGTGAATTTGCTTGGTATATCTTACTCTGTAGCTTGTTGGCCCTTGGGGGTTGATTAATTTCAGTTTTGGTATGGAGGAGGTTGATGAGTTCCTATCGATTAATTAACTCTTGGATCCAGGAGTTTTCTGGAATTCTCAGGGTCTGGGTTTAGTCTCCTGTCTTCCAGTAGCCTCAGGGCTCTTTTATCTCTGCGCTGATGGTGGCAGAACCTCTAGTTTAGTGATGAGAAGTTTCTTCACAGTGAGGGACACCCTGTCAGGTACACAAAGTTACATGGCATGGACCAGAAGGAGAAGAGAGGAATCCGATGGTGAGGGAGTGAAGTGGCCAGTGATTGCTCCTCTGTGTGCCCTCCACAGCCTGGATCCCTTGGAGATGTTCACAGAGTTATATCGAAATGTGAAGAGTGTGGAAGGAGACAGAATTGACCAGAGAGAGAAAGGAGAGAGTCAGATGGATAGAGACAGATCCAGCCAGTGGTCAGTTATTTCAGTGTTCTTCACAGCTGGTAACTCTCAAGCAGAGTCCCAGAGTTGGGTAGAGAATATACAGAGGAAGAGGACATTGAAGGTGTCTTGGTAGGAGAAGAAAAGAGAAAAGAAAAAGAAAAAGAAAAAGAAAGAAAAAAGGAGAGACAAGAATGGGGAGAGAGCAGTCAAGCCACTGATCTCACTCCAAGGTAACGATGAGTATTGGAGCTTGGGTCCTTAAAGGTACAAAGTTGATACCCAATACTAATTGGCAAAGATTAAAAATCTAGAGTAAAGACGGGATTCTCAAAATACTATTACAAAGAAAAAGATAGAAAGAAAGATAAGGAAGAGAAAGAAAAACAAAAACAAAAACAAAAACAAAAAAAAAAGAGGAGAAACAAGAATGGGGAGAGAGCAGTCAAGCCAATGATCTCACTCCCAGGTAGCAATGGGTACTGGAGCTTGGATCCTTAAAGGTACAAAGTTGATACCAAATACTAATAAGCAAAGATTAAAAATCTAGAGTAAAGACTGGATTCTCAAAAGTACTATTATGAAAAAAAGAAAGAAAGAATGATAAAGAAGAAAATACAACAACACCAACAACAACAACAAAAATCAGTAAAAAAAAAATTTTTTTTTAAAGGGGAATAAAGTGGAGATATAAAAGGTAAGAAAGGAGATAGGACGGAGAATGCAATAAGGGAGGAAGAGGAGATTGAAAAAAAAGGGAAAATAAAAATAAAGGAAAAAAAAGAAAATAACAAGGTTATAAGGGACTTAAAAATTCTAAAAAAAAAGGGAAAATAAAAATAAAGGAAAAGAAAGAAAGAAAAAAAAGAAAATAAAAAGGTTATAGGGGACTTAAAAATTCTAAAAAAAAATTCTAAAAAAAAAGGGAAAATAAAAATAAAGTAAAAGAAAGAAAGAAAAAAAAGAAAATAACAAGGTTATAGGGGACTTAGAAATTCTAAAAAAAAAAGGGGGGGTATAAAAAAGTTTTAAAAATTTAAAAGATGTTCCTAGTACAGTTATAACTAAGGCTTTCTCTGGTGCTGGTGCGTACGGCGAGGGGTCAGTTTATTTTTCAGACAATTCCTTGGGTCCGGCTTGTACTTCTCATGGTCTATAGACTCCAAAGCTGTTGCCTCTGCTAGCTTAAGCGTCTTCTGTTTGCTGGTCTTTTATGTGTCTATTCAGGGCTCTGGAGTTTGCCCTGCTCCTGCTGAGTGCGCTTCCCCCGCCCCTTCTGCTCAGCTCTCTGTCGTCCGCCCGGCGCAGTTGGGGAGTGCGGCTTCTCCCCTCCCCTGGCCCAACCGCTCGGCTTTCCCGAGGTGCAGCTAAGCACGTCTTCTTAGGTGTGCAGAGCGCCGATCCGTCCAGAATCCCCAGTAGTCTTGGTTAGCACCTAGCTCTGTGCGCAATTTGGCCGCGGAAGCCTCGCCGGGGCTGGTCTATGCCCGCTGGTCTCGGGCAGGGGTTGGGTCTGTCCGCAGCCTGAAGGCGCCCAGCTCCGCCCAGCTGGCCGCCTCCCTGCCGACTCCACCTCACCCTTTGGTCTCGCTGAGGCTGAGTTATGCCCGCTGCACTCGGGCGGGGGCTGGGCCGGTCCGCAGCCCACAGGCGCCCAGATCTCCTCGGCTGGCCGCCTCCCTGCCGACTCTGCACGCCCTTTGTTCTGTGCCACCCGGCCGGCCACCTCTCTGCCGACTCCACACGCCCTTTGTTCTGTGCCACACGCCCTTTGTTCTGTGCCACCCGGCCAGCCGCCTCTCTGCCGACTCCACACCTCTCCTTGTTCTGCGTGGGCCTGGCAGGGGGGCTCTTCCAGGGGAAAGCTACTTCTCAGTCTATCTCCGGTTAGCCCCCTGGGTTGGGTCGTTCAGGCTGCTCCGTTCCCTGAGCGCGCGGCCCGCCCCTCCCTGAGCAGTCCGCTTTGGCTAGTGGGGGGTGGGGCGTCCACCGCCACTTCCCTGTGCCTTCCAGCCAGAAATGTAGCTTGCAGGGCTTAATTATTAATCTGCTTTTACTCCCAGCTATCTTGCTCTCCAAGATTCACCGAAAATCCGCCCGAGAGAATGCTCCCTGGTATTCGGAAACCTTTCTCCTCTTTTTTTTTTTTTTCCCTCTTTATTCCAGACTCCCCTTCCGGGACGGATCCCCGCCAACTCTGTCTCTCCCTTTACTTTTTTCTCTCTCTTTTTTCTTTTGTCCTACCTCCTCTCGTCAGCAATGGGCCGTCCCTTCAGATGCCCGATGTCCTCTGCCAGCATTTAGATCCTGTTTTATGGAGTTTGCGCGGTCTTTAAAAGTTCTTTTGGTGTATTTATTGGGGAGAGAGTGGTTTCCCCATCCTATTCCTCCGCCATCTTAGTTCCCCTCTCCTGGCTTAAATTTCAACTGTAATAGTATATGCTTTACAATGACATTCCTTTAAATAATATGATAAAAAAAATAATGATTAAGAACAAAGGAAATAATGGTTATCTGTGAAAGAATAACTGTATATATATAATTGATTCACTTGATTTGCTTACAACAGAAACTAATATTGTAAATCGACTACACTCCAATAAAATTATTTTTAAAAAGCCTTGATATTTGCCTAAGCCACTGAAATGCTAGAGGAAAAAAACAAAAAAAAATCTTTATAATACAAAGTAACTTTAAAAAAATAATTTTTATTTAAATTTTATTTTATATTGGTGTTAAGTTGTTTAACAATGTGTTAATTTCAGGTGTACAGCAAAGTGGTCCAGCTATACATATAAAATAACACATTTTGACTTTATTGTGAATATTTTTTCACAGAGATTTCTTTACTACATTTGGTATTCTAGTATGCAGCATATAGAGGGTGATCAGTACATATGTTTTCCCCAGTGAATTAGGAACCATTGCCCTTAGGCAGTGAAGGTCAAATAATAGTATCAACTGTTAATGATGCCTTGCAGCCATTAACACTAGGATGTGACAGTTTTCTCATCAGCCAGTATACTGATATACTTTCAACAACAGAGTTTAGTTTTAATGAAGAGTCTTTACTAGGAAATGTGGAGCTAAACCAAAGTGGTACTCTTAACTATGGATGAGGGGGGCTGCGTCACTCAGGGTCCAGAGTGAGGCTAGGCACTGCCACAGTGCTAGTTCTGAGGGCGTCCCTCCAGGTAACCACACAGCAGAACCATTAAAAGCAGCTTCCCTGGAGTCACTGATTATGGCACTATTGCCTGAGGAGATCAGTAGTTACAAAGTCAAAAGGCCTCCTTTAAGCCACAAAGACTGCAGACTTAAAGTCCTGTGGAATTTCTACATCACAAACATGCCAGACAATTTTAAAGAAGTCTCTGGTATTGTGAAGGTGGCTGATGAGGTGAAAGAGAAAAAATGATGTTCATACTTTCCTTGTAAATACTTACATGTATACTAACAGGAGTTAAGAGTCCAGCTGGAGAATTTCTTTTTATTATGAAAAATTTCATACACATATGTATGTAATAGATGTACAACATAAAGTATATGAATGTATATGCACCTACCACCCAGCCTAACAGACACTCAATAATTCTAAAGTTTTTGAAGTGCCTCTCCCATTCCTGGTCTCCTTTGTCCTTCAAGATATAAAGATTATTTATCCTTTTTTTTTAACTGCTGAAACCTGAATGGATTGTACTGAGAGAAAAACAAGCTTCTGTGTGAAGCCCCTGAGGTCTAGAGGTGTTTCTTATGCTCATAAAACAGATATTGATAACTTGAAATTAAGTGCTGTATTAACAAAATATTAATACTAAACAACTGGCATGGCATTAACTTAGCAGGCCTGCAGTGGGAAGGAGGGACACCAAGTCTGGGGACCCCTATTATACACAGCAGATTAAGTGCTTCCCAAAGCTGTGGGTGAAGGAAAAGAGGTGGGAAAACTAATAATGATGCATGCCTTATGTTACTGGCTGCCTTTGACAAGGCAGACAAAATGAGCTTGGGATATCATCAGCCAGTTTGCAAGGAACAAGATATAAAGAGAGTCTCAAGGAGAAACAGAAATTTGGGGGCATGAAAGGGTTGGAAAGGCCAACTACTTTTAGACCCCAAAAACAAGAGATAAGACCTAGAAGGGTTGTGTGCAACAAGAGGCCACTAGGACAGCCTGTGGGAAAGATCAGACTATGGGTATTAACTTATGTCCAACCATAGATGCAAGGTAGCTGCCATTCGGTAGGTAGAGAGATACAGGCCAAAGAAACAAATCTCACTCTAAAATTGTCATTATTATTCATGGAATTGACTACTATTTTAATGGAGCTATATTATCCAAGAAACTATAAACGTGGACTAAAAGGCTTTTGACTACTTGAACTAAGAAGCCACTGTCTATGGGAACCCAAGTTTGTTCTAACAGAAAATGAGCTCTAAAAGCTGTGCATCTCTAAAAGGGGGTCTAACTCCCAAAGCCCACTTCAAATATGAACAAGAAGATTGAAAGGGGAGAATCTTTCAGGGAGTAGAGTTAGAGGCCATTGAGAAAAATAAACAAGGACATTCCTACCAGGAAGCGTAATCACAGACTGATCCAGGAACCTACCCCATTAATAGGATTCCATAAATGCTATGGACCAGAGATGGTGTGCGAACTTCCTTTTCTGGGTGGAAGTGCTTATGGGTTCCCCTCAGACACAGATTGGTATATTCCACGGTTGTTTGGGCCCAACCTGTATTTGGCTTGGACTGTACACCATTTGCACAAGGCTTTATGAGCCTCCCTTGTGGCTCAGCTGGTAAAGAATCTGCCTGCAATGCGGGAGACCTGGGTTTGATCCCTGGGTTGAGAAGATCGCCAGGAGAAGGGAAAGGCTACCCACTCCAGTATTCTGGCCTAGAGAATTCCATGGACTGTATAGTCCATAGGGTCACAAAGAGTCAGACACAACTGAGCAACTTTCACTTAAAGGGCAGTATCTTAGAAACCAATGGATGAAAGAGCAAGAGATTCTGTTTAGTGAAAAAAAAAGAAAGAAAACGATTTTGGTTCTGTTCAGTGGACTGGAAAATACACTGAGTTAGAATCACTTTAAAAATACGAACTGAAATTCTAGAATCCAACTCAATGATGAAGGCAGGCCAGGGGCCATCACTATCAACAAAAGGTTGAATTTATCTCTAAGTAGTTTCAAAGAGAGATATCATTATCTGCTGAAAACGATATCCAAAGACTTTCAAACTTTACTAAAAATATTGTTTGATACTGTATTAGTGAGCATAGGCTGCTGGAACAAGTAAAATCTAAATCTCAGTAATTCCACATACTCACTCACTCACAGAAAGATTTACTTTCCATGTACCACATAATCAAATGAGAGCTAGCAAAGTAAGAGAAATGGATTTGCTACATGATTTTAGTACTTACTTTTACCACATTAAGATATTAGAATTGTCTCAAATAAAAAAGGTTTCCCCATCCCCTTCCCTATCACATACTCATAGAGTTACCTTTGAAATCCATTAGTTCTTTTTTTTTTTTTTTAAGATTTAACCAAAATCATGATTTTTATATTGGGGAGTAGCAAAAGGATAAAGAGAGAAAAAAATCCTTATGTTCTCTTGCCTGAAAAATGCCATGGATGGAGAAGCCTGGTAGGCTGTAGTCCATGGGGTCGCGAAGAGTCAGACACGACTGAGGACTATAATAAAAAAGTCAATCAATAATGTTTTAAAACTTCAGAATCTAGAGGAACAGTTTGTACATATTTAAAAATATGGAAATAAATGTCCCAAAGGTTGAAAAAGTAAAATAAGTGACCCAAGAATAGCAAGGTGGAAAATAAAGGGCACAGGGAAATGATACAAGGAAGTTTTAGAGATTCTGGGATAGTAAGTAAGGTGACTGTGATAGTCCTAGTTTATGGGTGGTTTTTCCCCAGCATCCTGCCCAATTTAGCAGTTTTTCTTGTGAAATCAATTAGTTCCATCTTCATTCTGCAGAGAAGACACTTCAGACAGCAAAGTGATATAAACTTTCCTAAGTTAAACAGCTTGTTAAAACATGCTCCCTTCTAGTACTCCACAAGGCACTCTCCCTCTCCACCTATATTTGAATCATCACTTGAAGCCTACCTCATCTGCCTCTGTAGAGCTGGACAGGAAATTTGTGTAACAGAACACATTTTTGGCACTTTCAGTAGACTAAAGCCCCATTTTTGTAGCCTCTCCTATATTTTCCAATCATTAAAATCATATTTTATGTATGACTTTGCATCACTATGTTAACTTTCTAGCATTAAGTCCTCCCATGGTCTGTTTTGAAAACTCCATTGAAATCAAACAATAGGTATTGCATGCCTGTCATATACTAGGTAATAAGCTAGCTGGTGACAAATGATGAATAAAGTGTTCATTATATTAAAGTGCTGGAGATAAAGTACACTGAAGTACGCCAGAATGGAGATATATGAGAAGAAAGAATTTTAATATAAGATAGCAAATACTAACCACTGAACAATATTTAACCATGTGGAAGAAGCACAGTCCACTTATGCATTTCCCTTTAATTATACATTTTTTGGTATGACAAATAATACCATTAAGTAATTGTCCTTGCCTGTTTTCTATGTGCAGGGTTTTTCATTAGACTTGATTACCAGAAGTACAAACATTAAGTCAACATAACATTGTCTTCCAAAAGAATTATATGAATTTATATTCCCAATTGCAGTATATTAGAACTTCTTAACTTCAGCTCTATTAGCATTGAAAATTGTCTTTTTGAAAAACCATTGTTTATTTTACAGATGAAAAATGGTATCTAATTTTAGTTTACATTTAACAAATGGACATTAATAATATTACTCCTAATTTTCCTAGTTTTGGCTACTGGTAAAGCAACAACATTTTTGAAAGTCCATATTTACAGCCTGTAGACACACAGCCTATAAGATAAAATTAACATATATTTTAGGAAGCCATTTTTGGGTCTGATAATGGACAGGGATGCAAAGAAATAGATAAAAACAATAGAATGGGAAAGACTAGAGATCTCTTCAAGAAAATCAGAGATACCAAGGGAACATTTCATGCAAAGATGGGCTTAATAAGGGACAGAAATGGTATGGACCTAACAGAAACAGAAGATATTAAGAAGAAATGGCAAGAATATATAGAACTATACAAAAAAGATCTTAATGACACAGATAACCACGATGGTGTGATCACTCACCTAGAGCCAGACATCCTGGGCCTTAGGAAGCATCACTACGAAACAAAACTAGTGGAGATGACTGAATTCTAGTTGAGCTATTTCAAATCCTAAAAGATGATGCTGTGAAAGTACTGCACTCAATATGCCAGCAAATTTGGAAAACTCAGCAGTGGCCACAGGACTAGAAAAGGTCAGTTTTCATTCCAGTCCCAAAGAAAGGCATGCCAAAGAATGCTCAAACTACCACACAGTGGCACTCATCTCACATGCTAGCAAAGTAATGCTGAAAATTTTCCAAGACAGGCTTCAACAGAACATGAATTGTGAACTTCAAGATGTTCAAGCTGGATTTAAAAAAGCCAGAGAACCAGAGATCAAACTGCCAACATCCACTGGATCATCAAAAAAGCAAGAGAATACCAGAAAAACATCTATTTCAGCCTTATTGACTATACCAAAGCCTTTGACTGTGTGGATCACAACAAACTGTAGAAAATTCTTAGAGATGGGAATACCAGACCACCTGACCTGCCTCCTGAGATGTCTGTATGCATGTCAAGAAGCAACAATTAGAACTGGACATGGAACAACAGACTGGTTCCAAACTGGGAAAGGAGTACGTCAAGACTGTATATTGTCACCCTGCTTATTTAACTTCTATGAGAAATGCTGGGCTGCATGAAGCACAGCTGAAATCAATGCTGCTGGGAGAAATATCAATAACCTCAGATAGGCAGATGACACCACCCTTATGGCAGAAAGCGAAGAAGAACTAAAGAGCTTCTTGATGAAAGTGAAACAGGAGAGTGAAAAAGCTGGCTTAAAACTCAACATTCAGAAAACCAAGATTGTGGCATTCTGTCCCATCATTTCATGGCAAATAGATGGGGAAACAATGGAAACAGTGACAGACTATTTTGGGGGGCTCCAAATCCAGTACAAATGGTGACTGCAGCCATAAAATTAAAAGACACTTGCTCCTTGGAAGAAAAGCTATGACCAACCTAGACAGCATATTAAAAAGCAGAGACATTACTGTGCCAACAAAGGTCCATCTGGTCATAGCTATGGTTTTTCCAGTAGTCATGTATGGATGTGAGAGTTGGACTATAAAGAAAGCTGAGTGTCAAAGAATTGATGCTTTTGAACCTGGTGTTGGAGAAGACTCTAGAGAGTCCCTTGGACTGCAAGGGGATCCAATCAGTCCATCCTAAAGGAAATCAGTCCTGAATATTCATTGAAGAACTGATGCTAAAGCTGAAACTCCAATACTTTGGCCACCTGATGTGAAGAACTGACTCAATGGAAGAGACCCTGATGCTGGGAAAGATTGAGGGTAGGAGGAAAAGGGGACAACAGAGGATGAGATGGTTGGATGGCATCACCAACTCAATGGACATGAGTCTGAGTAAGCTCTGGGAGTTGGTGATGGATAGAGAAGCCTGGCATGCTACAGTCCATGGGGTCGCAAAGAGTCAGACATGACTGAGTGACTGAACTGAACTGACTGAATGGACAGGGAATCAGAGTATCTTAGTATCAGAAGGGATACTGGTAGTCATCAAATTCACCCAACTGCAGAGTGCTTTCTGTAACATCCCTGACAAAGGGACACCTAGACACTGCACAAACAATTTCAATGATGATAATAAACTCACTGTTGGGTAGCTCTCTGGACAGTAACATGCTCTCTGTAACTGATACAGAAAGATGAAATTGCTTTATAAAGTGAAAAGGATGCTCTATAAATTCAGGCCTTTTTTCTAATTCATATGCTGGATTAATCCGTTAACTTATTTTAAAAATTGTGTTCTACTGTAAAACGGTATGATCTTGCATTTAAATACAGCTTTATTATTTAAATGTTAGTTGCTCAGTTGTTTACGACTCTCTGCAACCCCATGGACTGTAGCCCTCCAGGCTCCTCTGTTCATGGAATTCTCCAGGCAAGAGTACTGGAATGGGTAGCCATCCCTTTCTCCAGGGGATCTTCCTGACCCAAAGATCATGCTCAAGTGTCTTGCACTGCAAACAGATCTTTACTGTCTGAGCCATGTGAAGTCCTATTTTAAATATACTTTCATATCTCAATCACACTGAGTGTTTTTAATAGCAACTTTTAGTATTCTGGTATACTTACTCTCTTTAAATGCCAAAATTGCAGTATCTTTGTTGTCATAAGTCTGTTATTCTGCTATTTAAAAATAAAAAATCTATATTATTTACATATTGAAATAACTGTTATTCAATTACTCAATTTATCCAAGAAATGACATGTTATATGTGGTCTAGACAGGCCCTCATCTGATGCACAAAGCAAAAAGTGTTAAGCTTCTGTTGCAAGATATAATTCTTAGTCCAAAATAATTTCTTATGCAGTGGATTATCAGTACTAAAACTGATATAGGTAACTTCACATTGGAATCTCCAGCTATACATGATAAAACTAATGAAGATGATGAAAACTAGAAAATGTCTTTGAAACAAAACCTATATATAGCTCTCTATAAATTAGAGGGAAGAAAACCTAACCCTAGTCAAATGTCAAAAGATGCTTTCTTAATATTTCTACAAGGTTATCAAACGAGATAGGATTATTCAAAATAAGTCAAGAAAATACTGGGAAGGAGTATATAAGCTTCATCATCCTTCTGACTAGTGTAGTACCTGAAAGAGCTTCTTCATTCGAATATTATGCTAAAAATATACTCTTGACTCTGTAATGGCACTAATGACAATGCATTTTAATGTTTAAGATCATATTTTCTAAGATCAAATAAAATCACATTAAAATTCATCTGCCAATTTAAAAGGTTAACATATATTTAATATTTGTTTTTTAAAAATAGTTTTATTAAGGTATAAATAACATAACATGCAATTTACCCATGTAAAGTGCTTTCAGTATTTTTTAGTTCATGAAGTTGTATAACCATCACCACGATTAGTTTTAGAACATCTGCATCAGCCCCCAAAGAAACCCTATACACATTAGCAGATCTTCTCCATCACCCATCGTCCCCCTTCAGCTGATGCTGAAGCCCCATCAGCCTTCAGCAGCTATATTAATCTACTTTCTGTCCATACAGATTTGCCTATTCTGGACATTTCATATAAATAGAATTATATAATATGTGATCTCTTGTGACTGGCTTTGTTCATTCAGGATAATGTTTTCAAGGTCCATCCATGTTGTACTTCGTTTCTTTTTACTGCTGAATACTATTCCATCATTTGGATATACCAGAATTTATTTATTCATTCATCAGCTGATGAATATTTGGGTTGTTTCTACTTTTTAGCTATTATGTAGAACAGTGCTATAAATACTTGTGTACACATTTTTATGTGCACCTTGGTTTCCATTTCTTTGGGGTGTATCCAAAGGAGTAGAAATGCTGGGTGACATGGTAACTCTGGTTAACCTTCTGAGGAACTGACAGACTGTTTTCAGAGCAGTGGTGCAGTTTTACATCCCCACCAGGGGATGTAAATTTTTTTAATGCCTTAAAAGAACACTTTTCTGACTCTTGTTCTATTTCCACTCTAGACTAGAGTACTGTGAACACTTGGCCAGTGTATGAGGGTTCCAATTTCTCCACATCTTATTACTTGTTCGTTATATCTGTCTTTTTTATTACAGCAACTTTTTTTTTTATAAATGGTACTTTTTAACATTTTGTAATACATTTATAGGTGCTAAAAATTTTGAAATAAACATTGTTTACTGGTATTTTGCTTCCGGAATTGTGAACGCTTCAGAAAAACTTCAATACTGATATTAATACATACTTCAGTATTAAATAAGGACTCCAAAGTATAAATTTTATACTGATTATTTCAGTAAATAATTACAACTTTGAATAAAGCTTTACATGACAAATTATCTTCAGAGCTCAGAATTAAGTATAACTTTTTCTCAACTTGTATATCCCTTCCATTAAAAAAAAGAGAAAGAGAGGTGTGTAATTAACTCTTTCTTTGTGCTGATTACTAGGATGCTTAAAATAGAGCTTTTGCTTAGTTGGGAATCTAGCAAAACTAACTTTTATTTTTATCTTTCATCTATGAGTCTTGTTCAATTTATAGATATATCTCTATATTTAGTAAAAAGTAACACAATAGTATATACAGAAATAAATAAATAAAAATGTAGTATCTAGTAATTATTTAATGAGTCATGCTACCTGATCTAGCTTAAACACAGGTGAAAATATTTTCAAATGGTTTCTATTTAGAATAATTTACAGGAAGTTACTTTATGTTTCTCTGCATTACTTTTTAAAGTCACATAAAATATTTGTGTATATGAAATGTGTGTATTCTAACTTAAAGAAAGTTAATATCTATAAATAGTTAAAGAAAAGCATTTGGCATCTATTATTGGTGATACTGAATAGAATTTAGGTTTTGGTGCCAGATATAAGGTAACAATACCTGAAACTATACTTACCTCTGAGTGATTTCTGTAAAATCCAATAATTTAACTTATTAAGCAGGGGGAATAAATCATACATATCTTCCAGACCTAGGTGACAGTAAGAAAACAATCTAAATATAAATAAGAGAATTTGTAAATTTTTTTAATGCCTTAAAAGAACACTTCTCATACCCTTGGTCTATTTCCACTCTAGACTTGAGTATTGTGAACACTTGGCCAAAGTATGGCCCAAAGAACTAGGCCATCCCCATAAATTAATATACGTCATAAAATGACTTAAATTGCCATGTGTTAAGTGGCAGGATCTTACAGATGAATAAGTACTGGCTTTCTAGAATGGTAAGAAACCTTAGGAATTGTATAGTTTGCTTCAGTTACAGATGTGGGAAATGAAGATGAGGTGAAAGAATTTGCTCCAGATCTCTTGAGTTCACAGCAGGGTGGGAACTATACCTGAGCTGATTCCCGATTGAAGGCTATTTCCACAACACCATGATAGTTCAAGTCAAAGTTTAAAATGTATTTGATTTCCAGCTTTGTTTAAACCTTGAGTTTTAAAAAGCTGAACATGATATAGCCTAAAATAGCATACAAGTTCTCATGAACTCACATTTTTAGCTAACAGTTAACTAGAATTCAAATAAAATAGCAATGTTACTATCAGAACAGATCATGAGTATATCATTAAAAGCAAGTGTAATGATGCCAACCTTAAGGCTTACTAGAATATTTTAAAAGTCATAAGAATGCTATTAGATGGTTTATGGTCACTTGAGAAAATTACTTTCATACAGACAAAAGAACAAACTTCTAGAAGAAAAGCTAAAGATAAGATTGATAGCTCTCTCTTATCTATTTCATTCTCTGAAAAGTATGTGAAACATTAAGTTCACAAGTTAAATATTAAAATGAAAAAAGGGAAGAAATAGTAAACTATCCAGTTCAGGAACCACAGATTGAGTTTTGAAAGACGGTTTGATCTTGAAATCTTTTTTACTGGTCCTCTCATGGCATTCACTGTCTTCTGATTCACTGAATTACATCTTACCCTGAAATAAAATAAGCATTAATCATGATTTTTCAGTTACCATTGTGTACAACAAAAACACTAGTAAGTCACTTGGGGAGAACTACCTAGTTCTCCGAGTTTCCCCAGCCCACAGTCCTTCACAGAGAAATCTCTCTATGCAGATCTGTTTACTGTATAATCCTAAACAGCCATATGTTACAGCATATCATATCATCTTGTCAAGCTACAGAGGCAACTCCCTCAAGGGCAAATAATCCAAAGGCCTAGAAGTAGCCCATGAGGTGGCCTAATGTGGAAAGTTTTGTCCAAAGAAAGATGAGATGGACCAATCTGATGCTTGTCTCTGGAAATTTGAGTTAAAGCTAAGAAAATACAATCCATGAGGTAGAGCATGGACAAGCTAGAAATAAGAATCCATGAGTAAGCTAAAGATACGTGACCTAAAATTACAATAAAATTGAAACTATGATATATACCAGAGTCTGTAATGTAAAAGTGTAGAAAGTGAAATTGGCAGTTGGTAATGAGAAGAAAAATGAAGCAGAGAATAAACTAGTGGGTCTATTACACTACAAATAATAATAGCAACATTCTTAGAGCTCATAATCTGAGTCAGGGACTGTTCTAAATTTTATTTATTTATTTACTCATTATCAACTTCACAAAATCTCTATGATGCAGATTCTATGATTAGCTCTGTTAGCTCTGACAGAAGACAGAAACAAGTTAAATAGTTAGTAAGTAGATATGGAATTTGAATCCAGGAAGTCAAAGTTCAAAGTCTGTGCCTTTAATTACTATCCAATGCAGCAAACCACTAAAGTGATGATCCATGAACATCTGCTGAGGTCCTTAAGGCTTCTCTGAGTTCAAATTCTAGTATCTGTGGATCCAGTTATATTGGAATTCCTGTTCTTGGATTTCCATGAGACTGTCTTTCCCGTATTGACTTATACGTCTTTAAAAGGACAACTTCCCGCGTGCTCACTTGATAAAGTAAGAGACACCTTTAATTCCCTGCAGGTGCTTAAAAATATTTTACTCAGAGAGTGATGTCAGCTAAAATGACAGAATAGGGACCTCCAAAAAATAATTTCCTCCTTAAAAACAATGAGACAATTTGCAAAAAAAAAAAAAAAAGGTTAGAAGCAAGTTTTTAAAACTCTAGAAATTATCCAAAGGCTTGCAGCAATCCTGGAGAATTTAATACAGACACACCCACACACATACCCATGGCAAAATCCAGTAAGAACACTGAACCTTGTAGCATTTTAACTTGTCCTACCCCACTCTTTCCTCAACTCTGTGGTGAAATTCCTATGATGAAACTGACAAACTAATCCTAAAATGTATATGGAAAATAAAGGGATTCTGAACAACCAAAACAAACTTGAAAAAGGAGATTAAAGTTAAAGGACTCACTCACTGATTTCAAAACTTTATGAAAAGTAGTAGTCATCAAGACAGAATGGTACTGACATAGGGCAGACTTACAGATCAATGGAATAGAGCTGAGAGCCTAGAAATAAATATATTTGTTTACGGCTAATTTTTAAAAGGATGCCAAGGCAATCTGATTGAATAAGTATAGTCTTTTCAGCAAATGGTCTAGGATAATTGAATAGACACATGCAAAAGACTAAAATTAGACGTATCTCACATCCTATACAAATATTAACTCAAAATGGGTTGAAAAAGAGCTAACACTATAAAACTCTTGGATGAAAATATGTATAAATTCATATGTTCTCAGATTAGGCAATGATTTCTTATATATGATACCTGAAGCACAAGCAACTGAGAAAATATAATCCTAGGAAGCCAGTATCAACGGGACTTCATCAAAATCAAAACTGTCTTCTTCAAAGAACATCATCAAGAAAGGAAAAAAAACAATAAATAGGAGAAAATATCTGCAAATCATTTATCTGATAAGGTCCAATAACCAGAAAATACAAAGAACTCTTATAATGCAACAAAAATAACACAAACAACCTTTTTAAAGTGGGCAAAGGATTTAAATAGCTATTTCTCCAAAAAAGATATACAAATGGCCAGCAAATACATGGGCACTAAACATCTAATGTGGGCCCCTGGAATAAACCTTCACATGTTGTCACAGCTCATTGCGGAAGAACTAAGTTTCTGTGAAACTCCACTGGGGGAACTTTTAGAAGCTTGTGTCTGGTTCCCTCCAAAATTCATCTCACACACCTCTTTCCTTTGATGGTTTTGCTTTCTATAATTTTACTGCAATAAATCTTAGCTGTGTGCACAAATAGATGCTGAGTCCTGTGAGTAGTTCTAGTGAACCACTGAATATAGGAGTCGTCTTGGGGTCCTCCCAACACAGAAGGACCTTTTTCAGAAGGAAATCCTTTTCTAGGATTTACTTCAGTGCTTTAACTTGATTGTATTTCCATTGATTATTCCTTATCTTGTACACTTCAAGTATTTATCATTACTCAAGGAAAAATCAATACATTCTTATCCATCTGGGCAAATAATGAGCAGATCATTGCTGTTCTATGAATTTCCACCAAAGAAATCTGTTATACTACATGCACTTTGAGTGCCTGTGTTTGAAAATAATTCTGACCTATAGGCGCGCCGCACGGCCGGGCATGGAGGAGCGCGGCGAGTCCCAGCCGGCCGCAGGCTGCGGCGATGTGCGCCCGGGCGGCGATTGTGGCGGCGGTGGCGGCGCCCACCCGTGGGCCCCCGAGGACGCCTGGATGGGCACGCACCCTAAGTATTTAGAAATGATGGAATTAGATATAGGAGATGCCACCCAAGTTTATATAGCATTCTTGGTTTACCTGGACCTTATGGAGAGTAAAAGCTGGCATGAAGTAAACTGTGTGGGATTACCAGATCTCCAGCTCATCTGCCTTCTCGGTACTGAGATAGAAGGAGAAGGGTTACAGACTGTGGTACCTACGCCCATCAGTGCTTCCCTCAGCCATAACAGGATAAGGGAAATCTTGAAGGCATCTGAAAATTGCAAGGTGACCCCGACTTGCCCATGTCGTTCACTTTGGCCATAGTGGAGTCCGACTCTACAATAGTCTACTACAGACTCACTGATGGATTTATGCTGCCAGATCCTCAGAATATTTCCCTTAGAAGATGACGCCTATACTTCCTGATGCTTACTTTGTTCACACAAGACTGGATTAAGAACCATCAGCCTGGTTCATCTTTTATCTCAGAGATAGTCAGGGCTGACTTAGCTGGTCCCATTCCAGAAGTTTTCTTTTTTGAAGAATAAAACTTCCCCATATAGAAGAATTTATTTTGTTAAAAAAATAGTAAGATAGTTGCTCTAGAACTTTCTCACCTGGAGACAGTTTGATTATAGTCATATGCAAGTTTATGCCTATGGTATGTTCGGAAGGGTAGGAAATTCTTGAGACCACCATCTCTTTCCCTTACCCAGCTCTCTCAGTGCCTTTTGGTCACTATAGTGTGCAGAAATGGAGAATTTATGTTAGTCTGCTTTTTCATTCCCAGTAGAAAGTGTTCTTTTGATTGGTTTTCATGGTACAATTAATATTACTTCCTTCTTTGGTTAACTTTAAATCAAAATTAAACATACACTCATCCAGAGTGTAAAATTGCATATCTAGATTAATAGGGACTGGAGAAGTGTCACCCACAAGAGCACTGGGCCTTTTTTTTTTTTTCTCATTCTTACTAATACCACCATACTGTATCATAGCTATTGTAGCTATATTGTAGGAGAGATATTAATAGTAGCAGACAGTGTGAACCTTAAAAACATCTTTCTTCAGTAGACCTAGTTTTTCCACTTTTTCTTAACTAATTGCCTAGAAAGGTGTTTTAAAAGTTAAGGCAAGAGTCAGAAAAATTTTTCTGAAAAGTGCCAGAAAGGAACTATTTTAGTTTTTTCAGGCCATTTAGATTTTCTCACAACTTCTCAACTATCCTGTTTGTAGAATAAAAATAATTGTAGACAGTATGTAAATGAATGGATATGCCTGTATTCCAATAAAACTTTATTTACAAACGCAGGGCCATAGTTTGCCAACACCTAGTCTGGGGAAATAGTCAATACGCATACAAAGGTAATGAATGGTGTGTTATGTACCCGTTAAAAATTAGAAGTTAGTATACTGTAAAACATGAGAAAATGCTTAGTAAAAAGAAAAAAGCAAGATACAAAAGTGTATGAATGGGTATGATTATGGCTATGAATAACTCACCAAGTATACAATAAAAAAGAGGACAAAATAAACTCCTAACTGTGGTTATAATAGGAGGGCAGGGCAGTAAACGGATGGCTTTGTCTTTCTTTAAGATTTTAGTTTTTCTTTGTTGGTATTACTTTTATAATAAAAATGTTTTAAAGTAAAAAATATAAATAAAAGAATTCTGACCTATAGATAATTTATATCATTGCTTACTATTGTAATACTGTTAAGTTATATATGAATATATTATCTGCATGAGATAAGGTTACAGAAGACAAGGATTGCCTGAGTAATTCTTCTGAACTTAATACAGGACCAGAGAAAAGCACGTGTAGACATTACCTCCAAAACTCCTAAAATATTCCTCTGTTCTTTACTCATCCTAAATTATTTTTATTCACATAGGAAAACATAGTTTAAACTGCACTAACACCTACATTTATTTCAGTGTCCATACTTCCTCACTAAAAGGTTCAGTTCAGTTCAGTCGCTCATTCGTGTCCGACTCTTTGCAACCCCATGCACGCCAGGCCTCCATGTCCATCACCAACTCCTAGTGTTTATCCAAACTCATGTCCATTGAATCGGTCATGCCATCCAACCATCTCATCCTCTGTTGTCCCCTTCTCCTCCCACCTTCAATCTTTCCCAGTGTCAGGGTCTTTTCTAATGAGTCAGTTCTTCACATCAGGTGGCCAAAAAGGACTGGAGTTTCAGCTTCAACATCAGTCCTTCCAATGAACACCCAGGACTGAGCTCCTTTAGGACAGACTGGTTGGATCTCCTTGCAGTCCAAGGGACTCTCAAGAGTCTTCTCCAACAATGCAGTTCAAAAGCATAAATTCTTTGGCGCTTAGCTTTCTTTATAGTCCAACTCTCACATTCATACATGACTACTGGAAAAACCATGGCCTTGACTATATGAACCTTTGTTGGCAAAGTAATGTCTCTGCTTTTTAATATGCTGTCTAGGTTGGTCATAACTTTCCTTCCAAGGAGTAAGCATCTTTTAATTTCATGGCTGCAATCACCATCTGCAGTGATTTTGGAGCCAAAAAAAAAAAAAGTCTGCCACTGTTTCCACTATTTCCTCATCTATTTGCCATGAGGTGATGGGACCAGACGTCATGATCTTAGTTTTCTGAATGTTGTGTTTTAAGTCAACTTTTTCACTCTCCTCTTCCACTTTCATCAAGAGGCTCTTTAGTTCTTCACTTTCTGCCATAAGGGTGGTGTCATCTGCATATCTGAGGTTATTGACATTTCTCCTAGCAAATTTGATTCCAGCTGGTGCTTCATCCAGCCCAGTTCTCATGATGTACTCTGCATAGAAGTTAAATAAGCAGGGTGACAATAGACAGCCTTGACGTACTCCTTTTCCTATTTGGAACCAGTCTGTTGTTTCATGTCCGGTTCTAACTGTTGCTTCCTGACCTGCATACAGATTTCTCAAGAGGCATATCAGGTGGTCTGGTATTCCCATCTCTTTCAGAGTTTTCCATAGTTTATGGTGATCCACACAGTCAAAGGCTTTGGCATAGTCAATAAAGCAGAAATACATGTTTTTCTGGAACTCTCTTGCCTTTTCAATGATCCGGTGGATGCTGGCAATTTGATCTCTGGTTCCTCTGGCTTTTCTAAAACCAGCTTGAACATCCGAAGTTCATAGTTCATGATCTGTTGAAGCCTGGCTTGGAGAATTACTTTACAAGCATGTGAGATGAGTGCCATTGTGTCATAGTTTAAACATTCTTTGGCATTGCCTTTCTTTGGGATTGGAATGAAAACTGACCTTTTCCAGTCCTGTGGCCACTGCTGAGTTTTCCAAATTTGCTGGCATATTGAGTGCAGTACTTTCACAGCATCATCTTTTAGGATTTGAAATAACTCAACTGGAATTCCATCACCTCCACTAGCTTTGTTCATAGTGATGCTTCCTAACTTGACTTCATAGTCCAGGCTGTCTGGCTCTAGGTGAGTCACACCATCATGATCACTTGGGTCATAAAGATCTTTTTTGTATAGTTCTTCTGTGTATTCTTGCCACCTCTTCTTAATATCTTCTGCTTCTGTTAGGTCCATACCATCTCTGTCCTTTATTGAGCCCATCTTTACAAGAAATGTTCCCTTGGTATCTCTAAATTTCTTGAAGAGATCTCTAGTCTTTCCCATTCTGTTGTCTTCTTCTATTTCTTTGCACTGATCATTGAGGAAGGCTTTCTTATCTCTCCTTGCTATTCTTTGGAACTCAGCATTCAAATGGGTATATCTTTCCTTTTCTCCTTTGTTTTTCACTTCTCTTCTTTTCACAGCTATTTTTAAGGCCTCCTCAAAGAGCCATTTTACTTTTTTGCATTTCTTTTTCTTGGAGATGGTCTTGATCCCTGTCTCCTGTACAATGTCATGAACCTCCATCCATAGTTCATCAAGCACTCTATCAGATCTAGTTCCTTAAATCTATTTCCCACTTCCACTGTATAGTCATAAGGGATTTGATTTAGGTCATACCTTAATAGTCTAGTGGTTTTCCACACTTTCTTCAGTTTAAGTCTGAATGTGGCAATAAGGAGTTCATGATCTGAGCCACAGTCAGCTCCCGGTCTTGTTTTTGCTGACTGTATAGAGCTTCTCCCTCTTTGGCTACAAAGAATATAATCAATCTGATTTCGGTGTTGACCATCTGGTGATGTCCTTGTGTAGAGTCTTCTCTTGTGTTGTTGGAAGAGAGTGTTTGCTATGACCAGTGTGTTCTCTTGGCAAAACTCTATGAGCCTTTGCCCTGCTTCATTCAGTACTCCAAGGCCAAATTTGCCTGTTACTCCAGGTGTTTCTTGACTTCCTACTTTTGCATTCCAGTCCCCTATAATGAAAAGGATATCTTTTTTCGGTGTTAGTTCTAAAGGGTCTTGTAGGTCTTCATAGAACCATTCAACTTCAGCTTCTTCATCATTACTGGTCGGGGCATAGACTTGGATTACTGTGATATTAAATGATTTGCCTTGGAAACAAACAGAGATCATTCTGTCCTTTTGGAGACTGCATCCAAGTACTGCATTTCGGACTCTTTTGTTGACCATGATGGCTACTTCATTTCTTCTAAGGGATTCTCACCCACAGTAGTAAAACAAAAAGGTTAAGGCAGATCATTTAATTGGATTTGTTGTTAATGATGTAGTTCTAAGCTCTACTTGGGAACAGTATCATTTTAGCTTAGAAAATATCATCATGTTTGAGGATGAACAATATTCCTGGAACCTACCAGATATATGTAAATAGTAAATGGAGAATACAAACTTCTCTAAGTTCTCTTACCATCTGCTATTTTACATTGTTGCTATAAAAGTTAAGCTTCCAAAATATAATGGATACCTGTTTCATGAGTACCATTCACATTTGAATGTAATTAATTAGAAAGGAAAGATCTAGACTTACGTTTTCAGGAGATTCTCTTTCATTTTAGGCAGGTGATCCATCTGTTTCGAGAAACTTGGTAGGAGCCAGAGATCTGAAATACAAATAGTTGAGCATTTATTCTCTTATTTCTTGGTTGCTTTCAGAGATAAGAGGAACAATCAATTCTCAATTAACTCTTTCCTAACCAGGTATGGATACTGTATTTTAGATAGTGTAAAAAAAATTTAATATGGACTAGAAACCAAAAAATTCACATGACTCAGTTTATTGTAATATTTGTTTTACTTTATTGTGATGGTCAGGAATCAAACCTGCGATATCTCCTAGGTATGCCTGCATCTTTTTTTCTCCTTTCTTTCTTTTTAAATTAAAGTATAGTTGACGTACAATATTATATGTCACTGGTGTATAATACAGTGATTGACAATTTTTACAGGTTATACTGCATTTTGCGGGCTTCTCTGTTGGCTCAGATGGTAAAGAAACTGCCTGCAATGCAAGAGATCTGGGTTTGATCCCTAGGTCAGGAAGACCCCCTGGAGAAGGGAATGGCAACCCACTCCAGTATTCTTGCCTGGAGAATTCCATGGACAGAGGAGCCTAGCAGCCTACAGTCCATGGGGTTGCAAGGAGTCGGACACAACTGAATGACTAACACTTCCACTTCATTTTGCTTTATACTGTATAGTTATTATAAAATATTGGCTAGACTACCTGTATATTAAAAAGAAATGTCCATACTGTCCATATACCGTGTAAATTGGAAAAATCCTAAGATTTTCCTGTGGAAACTCAGGTTCAGCCAAAACTGTGAAGCCAGCAGAAATATAAACAGCAGACTCAGCAAACAGCTCTAGTTATCTACTAAAGAATCAATTATTTATGTATTCAGCATGGAAAGAATGGCAAATCATTCACTGACCTTTCCAGTCACCATTGTATCCACATAGTCAGAATCATCTTTGACTATAAAGATTAACAAATCACTGTTGAGTGAAAATCCTTATTAACATTTATACAGGGAAACAGGATTAACATCTTCCTGGGAAGCTGTTAAAACAGGCTTTGATTGTGTGTTCAGTGATCCTGTATAATCAGAGTAGGAGCTATTCCACCCAAATGATTTTTTTTCAGATAAACAAAGCTAAAGGAGGATGGCTAAGGCAAGTAGAAATGCTGATGCCCCTGTCACAGAGGGAGGGGCTAGGGAGATCGGATAGAAAAACAGGAAAACAATATTCACTGTTTACTGGAATTTAGAGCCAATTGTGGAGAAGGCAATGACAGCCCACTCCAGTGTTCTTTCCTGGAGAATCCCAGGGACGGAGGAGCCTGGTGGGCTGCCGACTCTGGGGTCGCACAGAATTGGACACGACTGAAGCGACTTAGCAGCAGCAGCAGCATGTGCCCAGCGTTTCACTCAGCACTTTACAAACATCATATCTCCAGACCCTCACAAATCCCCCGCAAGATCTTCCCACTACTTCCCTTCAACAGAGGAAAGAAATTGAGGCCTCCAAAGGTCACACCACAGTAGGTACAAATCTGGGATTCGAGTCCAATTTGCAGTGACTCCAAAGTCTGTGGCCTCTTGACATATCATGGCCTCATAAAGGAGAGGGCATTTCGCTACACCTTGAAGGAGGCAGAACTGGAATATAGGAGAAACAGCACATCTGAGGAGACAGAGTGTGTGGTCTGAGGAAACGCACGTGGATGCCGGTGCAGCAGGAGAAAGCAGGGCTTTCAGCCAAGCATCCAGGACTATAAAAGGCGGACTGACTGTCCATTTCATGGGTAAGAGACCACAGTTTTGTCTCAATTTCCTACTTACCTTCGTTGGCACTCGAAGTCCAAGCTTGCCTTTACCCCTCACCCTGACTTTCATTCTCAAGTTCTTCTGTGTGATCCCATTCTCGATACCAATTCCCAAAGCTAACTCCCTTCCTCCCAGTCCCTTCATTGAGCCTCTGAAAACACCAAATCAGTGGTCAGCTGATTACCTTTATGTCAAACCCAGTCCTCGAGGTCCTCTACCTCTGTGTCTCATGTACCTATGTCTTGAGGACACGGATCCTCTTTATGGCTCTTCTTCCCTGGCTATCACTGCTGAAACTCTTTAGAGCTGTATCTCAGATTATCTCTTCACCCGGTGTATTCTCCCTGATGCATCTGATTCATTCACATGGGGTCATTTACTGTCTATATGCTAATAAGTTCTAAATCCATTGCTTCAATCCTGATCTTTTTTTCCTCCTCTTAGATTCATACATCCTACCCCTCTTTGGACACTTCCATTCGAATGATGCACATTGAAAACTGAATTTGCATCCTAACCTGAAAACATATATCAAAATAGTTAATAAGAATTAAATATCAAATATTAAGCCATATAAGTACTAAAGAGATGTAATGAATGTTATGAAACACTGAGACAAAGACAGTCCTCTAAAATATGACATAAGAAGCCATAAATAAAAGATAGCTCTGACAACATCTAAACAAAAACTCTATATATCAACAATGTCATAAATAAAATGGAAAAGCAAATGAAAAACTGTGGAAAGTATGTGCAGTGTCTTTCATAATGCATTGATCACTTCCCTGTCCTGCTGCTTATAAGTACACGCTTTCTAGCAATAGCAGTGTGGGGTCTATTTTAGACTTCATTATGTATAGATATGAGATAAAATGCCTTGACTTTCATGACAGAGGAGTGATAACTACTTATTTGTTTGAATTCTAGTAATTACAAATCAAACTAAAGGAACAACTAAAGAAACAAGTACACAAAATACAATCTTAATTTGGGAAACATATATCTTATTTTTACCTATTTATAAAAGTTACATTTTTTTTCACCTTCCATATATAGAAACTTGGTACTTTTCTCCTTTAATTCCAACAGTTGTTTCTCTACTAAACAAAACTGAAGGTAAAGAAACAAAAGTTGCCTGAGACATTTCAGCAAGGGATGTACAGCGCTCATTGTTGGTCCTGCAGTAAGCTTATGTGAAAGATATAAGTAAAGAAACTGATATTGAAGAAGATTTACAATACCAGCAAGACCACTGCTAAGTTATGTCTCTATGCTTTTTAAAAATAGTATACAAAGTAGTTTTGTAAGTATACTGTAGAATTATATAGTATGTTTTTAATAACATACCAAAAATCATGGCAGTTCCAAAGGAATTTCTTAGCATAGAATAAAAACAAACCTTTGACTCTTCTTCCAGTCTCAGTGCATAGTCTTTCACTTGATTTTCAAGATTCCTTTTTTCTCTCTCTAATTGTTTAAGTAATGCATTTAAGGATTTCTGAAAGTATAAACAGTATTTTTACATGCACTCACATTTTAAATAATATTAGAACATTGGCAAATTCCTTCTATTCCACATCATTCTGGGGCTTCAAAAGTTTATAATATGTACATTTTCAGCAATAATAATAATAATAATATTTATTGAACCCTAACAATATGCCATGTACTGTGCTAAATGCTTTCCACAGATTATTTTATTTAATCCTAATTACAGCCATGGAGATGGCTAATATATTCATTTTACTGTTCAGAAAACAGAATCTGATAAAGCTTAAACAACTTGCCCAAAGGCACAGAGCTAGTAAATGGTAGAGCTGGAATCCAGGTAATCTGACTCCAAAGACAATACACACTAAATGATTACTATCTATGTGTATTCATATGATTGCTATCAGGGTAGCTAAAGTACAGTGTTAGAACAGGCAGTAAGGGTTTTCCTGGTGGCTCAGTGGTAGAGAATCTGCCTGCAAACGCAGGAGACATGGGTTTAATCCCCGCTCCGGGAAGATCCCACATGCCGTGAGCAGCTAAGCCTGTGTGCCACAGCCACTGAGCCTGCGCTCGAGAGCCCGGGATCCGCAACTGCTGGGCCCACGTGCGGCTGTAGCTACTGAAGCCAGGACACTCAGGAGCCCGTGCTCCACAACAGAAGCTCCCACTTGATGCAGCTGGGGAAAGCCCACACAGCACTGAAGACCCAGTGCAGCCATAAATAAATAAATAAAATGAAGAACAGGCAGTAAAGTTGATGATCAAGGGAACTATGAAAATACGGCAGAGTAGACTAGTTCTGGAAACCATGACATCAACCCATCACCACAAATAGGTGAACCGCACAGAGGAGAAAAGGGTTAGCCAAGCACCAGAACAATAATGCACTACACAGATTGGGTTTAGAATGTTAATTCCTAAACTAATAACTGATCTTTCCCAATAACTCCCATTATTTCTCATATTCTAACACATTAAATTTAAAAATCTCCAAGTCGAATTCTACACAGCTCTTGCTGGTCATAATCTGGGTCACCGAATCTATTAAAAGAAACATTCAAATAAAAATGGAAGCACCTGATTTAAATCGCCACAGAGCAAAACTGCAAGTTATTTTAGAGCTTATACTTACCTCCTGAAATTCAGCTCATTCTCTAAAAACTTACTGATTTTCTCTTAGATACTTGCTGGTAACTATCAGAAGTATAAAAAAATTGTATTAATGGGAATAATTAGGTCAACTGTAACAGGACAAGTTCTAGTGTCTAAAAATAATAGCAATGATAAAACAAATCCTTTGGAAGTGATGATTCTCCACTATGCATATTTGCTTAATGTCTCTGTTAAAACACAATCAGTGATATTTCTCAGGCAGGCATTATTTGTCTTCAAAAATTATGCAATGGTGTTCTAACTGGTTTCCAACCCCCACCCCCAAATACAGGCTTCCCTAGTGGCTGAGCAGTAAAGCATCTGCCTGGATTGCAGGAGAGGCAGGAGATGCGGGTTCAATCCCTGGATAGGGAAGGTCCCCTGGAGGAGGAAATGGCAACCCACTCCAGTATTCTTGCCTGGAAAATCCCATGGACAGAGGAGCCTAGTGGGCTATATAGTCCATGGGGTCGCAAAGAGTCAGATACGACCGAGCATGTACACATACATACATACCTCCAAATACAAACCTGCCCCAGAAGAAAATCAATGAAAGCCCTATAAGTAGAAGAGAATAAATGGACTGAGTTCTCTATAGAAAACTAAACCCTTACGAAGTAAACCAATGGTCCAAAATGAGTTTTTTTGAAGGGACAATCAGGGAGTGATGGATGTAGTCAAAATTTTTGCTACATGGACCCTTGCTCCAAGGATTCCAAGCTTAGCTTTCTGTAGTAATATGCTTCACTTACATCATTTGTTAATACATTTTTATAGATGTAAATAGAATCTAATCATTTTTAATACTGAATCAATGGGAAAATGCACTTGAAATACTGAAGGAAATTAATTTACAAATAAACAAATTATTTTCATATTAATGTGATACGGTCCAAAACTCTAGTAGCTCATACAAGAAATGTAGATAGGAAATAGATTAATTCAAGAGCTGAAGCAAAATATCTGGGCAATTAATAAGAGGCAAGGTAAGATAACTAGGGAAGGTCCTGGTTAGAGAAGGCTTGGGATGCTAGGTTCAGGAGTCGAAACACTGGAGCTATTGAAGGTTATTAAAGAAGTGATATGATGAAACCAGGGGTTTAAGAATATTAATCAAGTGGTAGTTTCTACAATAAAAGGATGATTTCTGTTATTTGTGTGGGTTTGCAGTTTTAACCTTTAAGGCTTAAATATTTTCCATCTGCTTTCTCTCTGTTAAGACTGTATCTTGGTGCTATTCCCGTGATGATCTGATTCCTCGTCTTGTCTCTCAATTTTACAATTCATTCCTTTATGCAAAAAATATGCATCAGGCACCTCCTGTGTGTCAGGCATTGTGCTGGGGATTCCACAGTGAGACTGACAAACCCAGATCCTAAGCTCATGAAGCTCAGAGTCTAATATGGTGCCTAGAATGTGCTTTAAACTGGTGAATGTTACCCCCAAGCTTGAGGAGAATCTGTATTCTGCTGTAGTGGGATGGAACATTCTATAAATGTTAACAGACTGAGTTGACTGATAGTGCTATTCAGATAAGCTATTGAGTATCTTTATTGATGTCTCTGCCTTTTTGATTTATCAATTACTGACAGGGGGTGTAAGTCTCCAACTTTCATAATGGATGCACCTATACTTCCTCCAGTAATGCATCACAATTACCACTTAAGTGTTCCTATCAGTTTGCATTCCAGGCTAAGCAGATCTCAACGTCTGTCTGGATTTGTCTGTTTATACAGATTTCAGGGTGGGAATTTGCTCTGCAAATTCAGTTTTTTAATGAGTAAAGAAGAGTCACTGATTTTCAAGGTACCCATCTTTGCTGTTGTTGTGGTGACAAGATCAATGACTTCCAAGCACTATACATATCTGGAACTGAAACCAGAAGCCACAAATTGGTCTTGACTCTCTTTTCTAATCAGAATGGAAAGAGTATACTCTCCAAAGCAGTGGCTGCACACCCTTCACTGAAGACCTGCTAGTCTGCTCTAGCAGTGATACCACACCTGGCAAAACAGTTGGGGCTACTAACTGGTTAAGTCTGCAGTAACCTACAATCTTTCTCTAAGATACACCCAGGGTTTGCAGAGGTAAGACTGGCAAATTAAACAGAGCTATGTTAAGCCCTCTGCTGTCTTCCCTGGGATAAGAAATTATTTTTGTTTGGCAATTTTGGCCTGGGTCGGGGAAGGCACCATTTCCCACATTTCTATTTGGTTTTCTATACCATGACAGTTTTTACTTCAGAGATGAGGGCCTGATGGAAGGTTAACTTCAACTGCCAAGTATATGTACTTCATTAGGTCAGGGAATGAGAAAATCATCACTGTGGGGTTAGGCGAGTCTGTGGGCACATGGCACACTGTGATTTGGACTCCAGGCTTAGACCCCCATCCTGGTATTCTCCTCTTCTGCAGGGTTCAGCCACTTGGGTATGTGGTCAGAGGTCTCCTGAGGGGCAGACTGGAGATACTACCATGATACGTACTTGGGCTGCTACTGCAGGGTCCCTCCTCCTAGGAACCCAGCTGCTTCTTTGGTCAGTGATTTCTGGATCTAAAAATTAGTTCAGCTCTGAGAAATAAGCAAAGATTCATGCTTTTCACTAGGCTAACTGTCCTCAGCCTCTGCTCCTCTGTTCTTAATTTCTTAATTTTAAAAATTATAGATGTTGAACAATACCCTCACTGATTGTCTTGGCAGCCAGGAGAGGGGGCAGCTCCGGAGTGGGCAGACGGTCGCCCTGTTGGCACGAGGCCTGTGCAGCAGCTTCCAGGACTGTGAGTGCTGCAGCCCTTCCCAGAGCTAGAGGTGGGCCACCTCTGCTCACCCAGAGGGGCTGAGTGGCGGGGTAGAGTCATGCTGGGCAGTCACCCAGACGTCCTGCCATGGGTTTAGGATCCCCGGTTCTTCCCATCAGGGCCCTGACCTTCCTAGCAGGCCTGCCTGGACAGCCCTGCTGTTCTATTGTGGCCGCCCTTTCACTACTGTATAGACAGCCTCTTTTAGACACTGCCACACCAAGGCTCTCTGCTTTTCACTGTTAGGTTTTAAGGGCTTACTAACCATTCTCAGCCTCTCATTATCCTTATGAAAGATGAAAATACAACTTAGTAATAATCCTGTATTTTCCAAATGCCCACGTCATGGCTTCTTTCACAGTATTTTCCTCCACAAGAACATTTTCCAAGGTTGCCATCAGCAAAGTCCTTAGCAACTGAATGGCCACACTGAACCAGGATCCACTGGTGCCAATCTACTAATCAGGACAGCACCTTCTGGCTGTCACACAGTAGTGAGCCAGGCCCAAATCTCGTGTCACCCATTTTCTCATAGCACCCCCAGTACCATTAGCTGTAGATGTGGTCTTCTAAGAAGCAGATATCAAGATGGGATTAGATGTGAAAATAATCCGTTATTAGAAATGCCTGTGTGAAAGGAAATAGGAAAGGAGCAGGAGAGGGCTAGGAAAGTAGTCAACTGTAATGCAAATGTGACCCGCCATGAACAGGAGAAAGAGAGGTCAGGAGGAAGTGGAAGCAGGCCAGGTTGGCAGCCACTTAAGGAAAGTCTGGCAGAGTTACCGACAACAGAGTAACTGTGTTTCCCAGGAATACGTCTGCCTTGGTATCCCCCCTGCATCTGATCATGTGGTAGGAACAGCTTATGGGAGGTGTGGTCTTGATGAAAAGCAGTGATGGACCTCGAAGTCCAACACCAAGGGTCCTCAGCCAACGAACCTCCCTGTGCTGGGAAGTCTGTGAGATCCATTCTCTGGGTGCGCACACCGACTGCTGCTTTAAGGGAGTTCTAGATTCTCAACTGAAGAACGCTCCAGTTTCCCACACTGTGAGGAGTAAGCCTGGCTGCTGGTTTTCTGGGCAAGGGGAGCAAGGGGAAGAGAGCTGAGAAAATGAAGACAAATACTAATGTAGTTTGTGACAACTACATTAGTCATGGACCATTACATGCAAGAGATTTGTGATTCCAATTTATAAAATGATTATACACATTGGAAATCCTTTAAAAAATTATAAAGTCATACTATAATAACTTTAAGGTTCATTCTAGATTTTGATTCTTTATTTTACTGACTTCAAAATAAACTAGTGTTAGGTAGTTAGAATAGGGAACAGGAGTCCAGAATGGCGGTGGCTAAAAGACAAGGAAGGGAAAAGCCAGTGAAAATAGAACAAAGGAAGGTCCGAGGACCAGAGTGAGGACCTCAGGTAGAACAAACAACACTCCTGGCTAGCCCAATTTACATAGGACAGGCCCAGGGGGAGGAAAAAAACATATAAAAAGAGGAGTCAAAGCGCTCTCTCTTTTTCTCTCCTGAGCGCTGGGGCGTTCTCTTCATGTCTTTGGGTCGACATGCCCTCACACCTCGAGGATGGATTTTCCTGCTATTATCTAAATAAAGTAGAGCTATAACACTGATTTGTCTAAGAGCTATAACATGGTCTGTCCAAGACCCGAGAGCTGTGACCCACCGAAGGCTTTAATGTCCGTCACTCCAAATCTTTGTTGTGACGAGATAGAACTGAGGAGTATATGCTCACATGACACCAGTATTTAAAAATGATTTTATCAAAGGCACACAGTTTCTTATCTCATCACATCCAAATCACTGGAAGACTCCCAAGTTCTTGGTCTTCCCAAAGAGCTGGTTTTATCTGATTATATAATCAGTGGACACATGCTAGAAAACTGAAGCTTGGAAAGATATACTAAAGCTACAGCTAAATTGGAGACTCCATTAGAAATTATACCCCTTCCCACCCTCCTCCAAATCTCATGTACACACACAATTAATTCTACTCCTATTATGGAAGAACTGTTTTGTTTTATTTTTGAAACTAGTCAGTTCTTAGTATTGCAAGCAGTATCATCATACTTCACCTATATTCATGTCTTAATCTGTTTGTAAAAAGTCACCTTCTAACAGAAGACTGAAACAACAGGGTAAGAATAAGAAATTTCAGGGTATATTTACATACCTGAAATCAAACACACTTAGATTTTTTTTTTGTCCCTTTCCTTTATCTCAAGTAGAAAGGAGGCTCTATTAGCCACCTCAGTTCAGTTCAGTTGCTCAGTCGTGTCTCTTAGAGATTCCGTGGACTGCAGCACGCCAGGCCTCCCTGTCCATCACCAACTCCTGAAGTTTACTCAAATTCATGTCCATTGAGCCGGTGATGTCATCCAACCATCTCATCCTCTATCGTCCCCTTCTCCTCCTGCCTTCAATCTTTCCCAGAATCAGGGTCTTTTCAAATGAGTCAGTTCTTTCCATCAGGTGGCTAAAGTATTAGCCACCTATTTTTCTAAATAATGGTAATTGCTATACTAAAGAACATATAAAAACTACAAGCTTAAAAAAAGTCACTCTATCGAATGTTTACAAGAGAAAACCCTAAGTAAACAGTTAGAACTTGTGGCTATGGCGTAGTTTTCAAGAAAGGCAATTACAACAATGAACACAGCGTTCTACATGCTTAAGTGTCAAGCGCCCCCTGGTGGACAACATTGTTATTACAACAGATTTACAAATAAAATTTGTTTTAACTTTTCTCTGATTTGAGGCTACATCTGTCTCCAAATTAACCATTCTGATCTTTGGGGAGAACACAAATCTGGTGACATCTGTGACAGAATACCTCATATTGATTCTACAGACCATTTTCAACAAATTGACCCTTCTTGAAAATGCCTTAAGATTATAACAAATTATAAGGATTTGGATTTTGGCAAATTGTCTATGAATTGATTTTCTATAGATTGACCAACAGTCCTGCAGAGAACACTTGAGGTGGACCAAATATTTTCCTAAAGAATGTTTTTTTTTCTGTTTCTACACCCTCTTCCTTGTGCCTCAAACCACCAGCCCGTCTTATTGGCGTTAGGAACAGAATCTCCTGTGCTCTAACCATCTGATTGCCAGAGGACATGTGTTGGCAAGAGATTTCCTTGAAAGGTTCAAGTTGTCTGGATGTAGTGGAAAACAAAGGAGAGGACACTGGGGGGAAATTATAAAGGGAGAGAAACAGGGGTGCTACAGTCTCAATGTTCCTCTCTTAAACTCATATACTGAAATCTAAATGCCTGATGTGATGGTATCTGAAGGTGAAGGCCTTTGGGAGATGCTTAGCTAATGAGGGTGGAGCCCTCATGAACAGGATTAATGCTCTTATTAAATAGACCCTCCCCACCCCCGGATCTCCTTCACCCCTTGTACCATGTGAGGACACAACAAGAGGGCATCGTCTATGAACCAGAAAGCGAGCCCTCAGCAAACACTGAATCCACTGGCATCATCATCCTGGATTTCTCAGCCTCCTGAACTGTAACAGATAAATTTCTGCTGCTTAAAAACCACTCAGTTTGTGGTATTTTTTTTTATAGCAGCCCAAACAGACTGAGATAAAGGATCATTGATTTCATGATTCCAGATGTGTTAGGACTAGGACTTCCACTTTGCAGTAGAGTGGGCCATAGGGAAATGGTGGAACTTGGTGATAAAAACTTTACAGTAACTCTTTATAGGCTGTCTTGCACATCTTTCTCTGAGGGATATAAATTCCCCAAATCTTTTTTTTTTCTTTCTTCAAATTGTACTCTGCTATAGAATCTATTGAAAGGCCTGCTAAAAATATTAGTGTTCAGGGCTTACCCTAGACCTACGAAATGAGAATCTCTTGGAGTAAACCCCAAAATGTAAACTTTCAATACATTATCCATGTGATTCTTAAAGAGTGTGAAAGTTAAAGAACACAACTTGATAGACTGGCTAGCAGCTAAGGATGTGGCAGTGCTGGTCAGTGAAGGGAAGCCGGGAAGCAGAGGAGCCAGTCTTCTTGTCTGTATGTGGCGCAGTGTCACGGGTACTACGCTTGACTTGGCCTAAAGAAGCTGATCTAGGAAAGAAGGCACGCACTGCCCAATGTTAGTCATGCCAGTAGAGCACTGAAAGACTGCTCAGAATGCTGCTGGGGACCCATCTGCGGGGCTGCATAGTGGAGGTCATCAAGCTCTGATACAGAGCATAGTGCATCCTCAGCTCCGTAACCTACCTAAATGAGATTAATGAAGAAACCCAGAGGGCCAGGTCAGAATCTGAAAAATAGCTAGTGCTCATCAGAGGTGAAACAGCCTAATTAGCCTTGATGTTTAGTTGTTTGAAACGCTTAAAACAGATTCTAGATTTCCAGGGAAAGGCTGCAGATCTTTGTGGGACACCCCTGAAATTCTTGGAACATTAGGGAAGCTCTAGGTTCTGTTTCCAGTGGATGCAAACAAAAGGGGCTAGAAAATGTATAACCCAGCTGGCCCAAGGGAAGTAAAGGCTCTACACTTTTTATCTGAAGCATTAAATCCCTACAGAAGTCCCTGCTATCTGGACAGGTACAAAAAAACACAGAATTCTACCAGAGCTTTAAGAAGGTACCAGAAGATTCACAACTCGTGTGGCAGCAGAGCTTAGTAAGTCAGATTGCACATCTCTGGGCTTTGCCCTTGCCCTTATTCCTTCCAAGTGGATCAAGGTTAATTTCACAACAGACTTGCTTCAATGAAATCATACTTCTCTTTTATCAACGGAAGGAAGGAAGGGAACTAACATGCTGCTCACCCTGTCAGGCACTATGTGTACTGGCTTTATGTATCTCTAGTAGCCTTCACGACAAAAGAAGCATTCATCCTTTTGTTGTTCATAAGCAAACTTGCAATTTGAAGTTACTCAAAATCAGTATGCAAACTAAGAAACATCAGTTTCTTAAGTACGCATGTATAGGTTACTCCAAAAGACTAAGCAATCTACAACAAGGATAAAGTGTCTGTAAATTTACAAACAAAAACAATTAATTTAAGCCCTTTTCTCTGATTATCAACCTAATCTTAACAGAAGATCAAATGTTTCCATTACACAAACAGTACATGTCTGACCCTCACAAATATTGCTTTTTATATAAAGAATAAGACAATATCTCTTCTGGCCTTGAAAAAAAGAGATTTCTTGACTGGATGCAGGATTCTAGGATCCCAAGTTGTTTTGCTTAGCAGTTGGCTACTTCCAACTTCCCTCATAGCTCAGTTGGTAAAGAATCCGCCTGCAATGAAGGAGATCCCTGGTTCAGTTCCTGGGTGGTGAAGATCCGCTGGAGAAGGGATAGGCAACCCACTCCAGTGTTCTAAAGAATCCACCTGGAATGCGGGAGACCTGGGTTTGATCCCTAGGTTGAGAAGATCCCCTAGAGAAGGGAAACACTACCACTCCAGTATTCTGACCTGGAGAATTCACAAAGAGTCAGAAATGACTGAGCAACTTTCACTTTCACTGGCTACTTCCAGCACCAGCTCCCTGGCTAGATTTCTAATCCCTACTCCTTAGACAAACCCCTCCTGAATGCCACTGTGTAAGAAAACCAGAATACTCAGGGTATCTACCCAGAGAATAGAAAGGGTCAGTTCCTTAAGAGCGTGAACTTTCATTATCTTTCCTTTCTGCTTAGTATGTGGCCCCAGTCTTGGTTCTTCTAACATTTTTTTGTTCTTTTGAGGAGAAATATAATTCTCTGCTTCTTAGAGAATGACATTTTCTTCAAGAATAACAATTCATCAAGGGAAGTAAATGTATTTTTTGTGAACATGAGTATGTCACAGAGTCTGAGGTAGCAATGAGAAAACTGACGAAATGCTTCCTAAACATGCTGCGGAGTCTTCTCTTGTGTCACACCAGCACTGTGTTGCTAACTTCCATAGTGCTAGGTGCCCTCGTTCCTTGAGCTAGGACTAGGGAGTGGGTTACCTAGAAGAAGGAAGCCAGAACATTTTATATTCTGTAGGCAGTACTTGATATTTTATATTCTGTAGGCAATAGTAAAATTCTACCGACAGTTAAGAAACACTAAGCTTAAAACAGCCCTTGCAGCAATTTCTAAATACCACAAGATGGAGATATGACTCCATGGCGGAGGGAAAAA
The DNA here is from genome assembly GCA_007570785.1 of Antilocapra americana. NCBI lineage: Eukaryota > Metazoa > Chordata > Mammalia > Artiodactyla > Antilocapridae > Antilocapra > Antilocapra americana. The sequence continues at coordinate 17,091,885 of ML661908.1, read as the reverse complement.
ACTTAGCCACTTTTCCAACAACAATAAAAAATAAAAACAAACAAAACAAACCCATGTTCTTTTCCTGACTTTCTAAAACAGTCACAGTGGTATTTCTGGATTATAAATAACAGGTTTGTAAAACAAGTTACTTTATCCTTAAATTCATGAACAAAAGTAGACGATTTTTCTATACCTTTCACTAAAGGTTTGCAGTTTTTCAAAGAGTACTGTCCATAAATGCCCAGGAATACAGCAGGCAGCTTAGTGCCTTACCACAGTTACTAAAATACACATTACTTCTGATCAGCAGTATCACAGGGCTGTTGGAACAGCAGAGTTAAATGACACAGGTTTTAGAGTAAGAGAATTTGAATCCACATTTCCAGAGGGGTGAAACTGAGTAAATCATTCAATCTCTTTAAGCTTAGAATCACGTATATTAAAATAACAATATTAAATTTTATGACATGGGGTTTGTTGCAAGACAGAAATAAGGTGTATAAAATTAATTTGCATATTATATACATATGTTTAATTAAGGACAAATTATTATTGCTATTAAGAGTAATGTTAAGTCCTGCCAATTTAGTTGAGCATTGTATCTTCATCTTCATGCACAGTACCCTTGATTTATTTATAAGGTTTTCATGTTTCTCTGAGTATTCTTGCAATAAAAACAGCAAGAGTTCAACATAAGTCATGTTATGGGCCTCCTCTATATTTTAAACAAATATTCAAAAATATTTGAATGAATGAAATGCAAATGAATGTGCTCTGTAAAGTACAAAACATAAATTCATTTATCAGGGATTAAAATTAGGAGATCCAACCAGTCTAGCCTAAAGGAAATTAGTCCTGAATATTCACTGGAAGGACTGATGCTGAAACTCCAAACTTTGGCCACCTGATATGAAGAACTGACTCATTAGAAAAGACCCTGATGCTGGGAAAGATTGAGGGCAGGAGGAAAAGGGGATGACAGAGGAGATGAGATGGTTGGATGGCATCACTGACTCAATAATGGACATGAGTTTGAGTAAACTCCAGGAGTTGGTGATGGACAGGGAGGCCTGGTGTGCTGCAGTCCATGGGGACGCAAAGAGTCAGACACGACTGAGAGACTCAACTGAACTAAACTGAAAATTAGCTCTCAAAGGAAAAACAGTATCACTAGGAAATCAAAAAAATAAGTAGGTAAAGCAGCCCACTGAGGTAACTGAATGGGTTCTTTGTTAGATTTTATTTATTTATTTATTTATTTTAAAAAAAATTTTCCTTTACTTTATTGTGTTGGTTTTGCCATACATTGACATGAAACCACCATGGGTTTACATATGCTCCCCCTCCAGAACCGCCATCCCTCCTCCCTCCCGATTCCCTCCCCCTGGGTCATCTTAGTGCACCAGCCCCGAGCATCAGCCCTGGGCTGGCGATTGATTTCACATATGATAATTTACATGTTTCAATGCCATTCTCCCATATCATCCCACCCTTGCCCTCTTCCACAGAGCCCACGAGCCTGTTCTATACATCTGCGTTTCTTTTGCTGTCTTGCATGCAGAGTTCTCGTTACCATCTTTCTAAATTCCATATATATGCGTTAGTATACTGTATTGTTGTTTTTCCTTCTGGCTTACTTCACTCTGGATAATAGGCTCCAGTTCCGTCCACCTGAGTAGAACTGATTCAAATGAATTTTTTTTTAATGCTGAGTAATATTCCATTGTGTATATGTACCACAGCTTTCTTATCCATTCATCTGTTGATGGGCATCTAGGTTGCTCCTATGTCCTGGCTATTGTAAACAATGCAGCAATGAACATTGGGGTACACGTGTCTCTTTCAATTCTGGTTTCCTTGGTGTGTATGCCCAGCAGTGGGATTGCTGGGTCATATGGCAGGTCTATTTTCCGTTTTTTAAGGACTCTCCACACTGTTTTCCATAGTGGCTGTACTAGTTTGCATTCCCACCAACAGTATAAGAGGGTTCCCTTTTCTCCACATCCTCTCCAGCATTTATTGCTTGTAGATTTTTGGATTGCAGCCCTTCTGACTGGTGTAAAGTGGTACCTCATTGTGGTTTTGATTTGCATTTCTCTGATAATGAATGATGTTGAGCATCTTTTCATGTGTTTGTTAGCCATTTTTATGTCTTCTTTGGAGAAATGTCTGTTTAGTTCTTTGGCCTACTTTTTGATTGGGTTGTTTATTTTTCTAGCATGGAGCTGCAGGAGTTGCTTGTATATTTTTGAGATTAACTGTTTGTCCGTTGCTTCATTGGCTATTATTTTCTCCCATTCTGAAGGCTGTCTTTTCACCTTGCTTATAGTTTCCTTTGTTGTGCAGAAGCTTTTAATTTTAATTAGGCCCCATTTGTTTATTCGTGCTTTTATTTCTGATATTCTTGGAGGTGGGTCATAGAAGATCCTGCTTTGGTTTATGTTGGAGAGTGTTTTGCCTATATTATCCTCTAGGAGTTTTATAGTTTCTGGTCTTATGATTAGATCTTTGATCCATTTTGAGTTTATCTTTGTGTATAGTATTAGAAAGTGTTCTAGTTTCATTCTTTTACAAGTGGCTGTTCAGTTTTCCCAGCACCACTTGTTAAAGAGGTTGTCTTTTCTCCATTGTATATTCTTGCCTCCTTTGTCAAAGATAAGGTGTCCATAGATGTGTGGATTTATCTCTGGGCTTTCTATTTTGTTCCATTGATCTATATTTCTGTCTTTGTGCCAGTACCATACTGTCTTGATGACTGTGGCTTTGTAGTATAGCCTAAAGTCAGGTAGGTTGATTCCTCCAGTTCCATTCTTCTTTCTCAAGATTGCTTTGGCTATACGAGGCTTTTTGTATTTCCATACAAATTGTGAAATTATTTGTTCTAATTCTCTGAAAAAGACCTCTGGTAGCTTGATAGGAATTGCATTGAATCTATAGATTGCTTTGGGTAGTATACTCATTTTCACTATATTGATTCTTCCAATCCACTAACACGGCAATTTTCTCCATCTATTTGTGTCCTCTTTGATTTCTTTCATCAGTGTTTTATAGTTTTCTATATATACGTCTTTTGTTTCTTTAGGTAGAAATACTCCTAAGTATTTTATTCTTTTTGTTTCGATGGTGAATGGAATTGTTGCCTTAGTTTCTTTGTTTTCTCATTGTTAGTGTATAGATTTTAGACATATTTTTTTTGTGTGTGTGTGTGTGTGTGTGTATTCTAGAGGAACTAGGATGGAACCGATGGGTATGAGGAGAGCTATTTCCAGGTGGGCGCTAGTGGTAAAGAATCCACCTGACAATGCAGGAGACATGAAGAGATGTGGTTCAATCCCTGGGTCAGGAAGACCCCTTGGAGGAGGAAATGGAACCCACTCCAGTATTCTTCCTTGGAGAATCCCATGGACAGAAGAGTCTGGCAAGCTACAGTTCACAGGGTCACAAAGAGTTGGATATGAGTGAAGTGATTTAGCACACAGTACACAGGCACTTTTAGATTGCAAGGAATAGATACACTCAAGTTTCCCCTGCCAGCCTGATCACTGAGATCTTTCATTTCCATTTTGTTTGTACTTGCAACAGAATCTCTACCCAAGTTTATAAGGGAAAGATCAAAGCCTTATGTACAGGACTCCTTACGTCTTAGGAAAAGCTCCACTGAACAAAATATTTTATTTGGACCTTTAAATTTCTGTGTAGAATCTGCCTGGGGCAGGAAATAGACATAATTTTCTTCAATTATTCCTTTTGTTTAACCATCTTTTACTCACCACTGGCATCTGTTCAGACACGAATAGAAGACAGTCTGTCTACAACAAAGCAAATATGAGCAACTGATCTTTTATTATCAGTTTTTCCTCAACTTATGAAACATACATATATATAATTGCTTCCGTACCTGAAGGATTTCCACAAATTTTTTCCATTTTCTCTTTGAGAGAAACAATTGTGTTTCTAGTTGATCGTTTAGTTCAAGTTGTGTCTCATAATGAGTTTTTCATTCACCACCTGAATGAAAAGGGGGCAGGATCAAGATCACCTCACCATCTCTCATTATTCATGAAAACAACATTAATCAGCTCAGCCTGACTCTGTCACTATACTGGGCTTTATTAGTAATACAGATGCACCAGAGTGAACTAATGTCTAAGGAGGCACTCTCTGTCAGACAGGATCTGTGTAGGCAGCAATTCCCACAGCCTTTGCTCACTCTCCACCCTCTTTTGTTCTTTGGGTTCTTTGTGTATACTTATAAGGAATTCTACTAGAGGAAATATCAGGAACACATTTCTTTCCTCAGAACCTGAAATAGCTATAATTGGGTTTGGCCAAAATAGTTTGTTTGGGTTTTTCCATAAGATGTTTATGGAAAACTCAAACAAACTTTCTGGCCAAACCCAATATTACAGCCTAAAAAGTACTAGCCTCTCATCCAATGTAATATTCATTTTTTTTTTCTTTGCAAAAGAATTCTGAAGCCCATTTAACAACTACAAATTATGTGTTTGCTGTGTTAAAAGCACACTGTGCCTTATATATATATTAACAGATTCAATCCTTATTTATAAACATATAGTTATCCATTTTACAGATAAGGAAAACAGGCTCAGAGATGTCAAATAACATTATTGACAAAGCTAATAAATGGGGAACTGGGGTTTCAACCCAGTTTGTTTTGACTTGAAAGTGTGTCTTCTTAACCTCTGTGCTATGGTAACACTGCTTATATCTGGCTACCTGTTCAGGCATCTTTTCTTATCTGTAAGCAGTTTTCTTTAACTAAATTCCTTTGGCTATTGAGGCCAAAACATCTATCTGTCTTACTGCTCTAGGCAGCAGAGGAGGATACAGCCTAGAGAATCAAAAGCTCCTTTTCATGTTGTCTATCTTCTTTGTGAATTGTGTCTTTTACTATTAAAAATATTTATCCTTATTTCATTTAAAATATACAAATTCTAAAAAATTAAAAAAGAAAACCAAAGATTTTAAAAATAAGACATGAATGAGATTTAAAATTTTTCAAGAAAATATTAAATACTTAAAAGAAAAATAGAAGTACACACACACACACAAAGCTCCTTTTCAGCTTTAAGGCTCAAAGCTAATGTTTTTGTTTTTGAATCTGGAAAGTCACACTTTGTAAAAAAGAGAGAAAAAAATAGCCTGTTTCGAAACTTTAAATGTTCTTTACATATATGAGGCAACTTCTGCTACACAATAGTTGATGGAGGAGTCTAAGCAGAAAGACGTTAGTTCACATCACTGCCAATGTCTTCAACCCTGCACAACCCTGCCCTCACCCTCATCTCTAAGCAAATGTAGTCCACAAGCACAGGGGGCAGGAACATCCTCCCATACCCAAGTCCAAAGTCATTAATCCAAATACTTAACAAGTGGATGGAGCTCCACAAAACTGGAAATTAACAACTTTTTGCTTTCTTGCTACATAACAGTATTGCCGACACACCCCCGCCCACTGAAAACCGGTCAATTTCCTACTATCAACTGTTTTATTTTTCTGAATTATTTTCCCTACCACACTTTGTTCTGTGATAAGCCAAAAGTATTGAATATACTAAGGTCTGTAATTTTTTTGCAAAATTTCTTGAAAAATAATTTTTCATCTGTCTTTAAAATGCAATATTATTTAAATTATGCTCTCGACTGGGAATAAGATTAACAATTCAAAATGGCAAATTTTGGGAATAATCTTGATGCTAAGGAATGTTCAGAGCCATCTGAAAATAGCCCAGATAAGAGATGTGGTGCTGTCATTAGACAATCTCAACAAACATGATTCCAAAATAGATGATCCATGCCCTTGAGCATAACAACAGCCAACCTATCAAGGCCTAAGATGAACCCATAACAAGTCATTATTAAAATGCAGATTATGAGGATAGAAGTTTAGCAGAAACACCTGTGTCTCTTGGGAGAAAAAGTACCCTGAGTAATAATTCCATGAAACTATTGCCTACAATAACTCTAAACTCAAACAAAAAACAAGCACTGTACTTTGGAGGGGAAAAATCAAACTGCTTTGTAATCTCAAGAGGGATCTTGGCTAGAATCACTACAATGAAAAGCAAAAGCAAACCAAAGATTGAAAAATTCTGGAAATTTGATTTATGGTCAAAATTGACCTTAAAGGAGGAAGTTCATAAAGCAAGACAATGTTAGATGGAGGCCTACCTTTCAGATATGGACTTTTCTTTTTCCCTCAAAGAGAGATAGCATGTTAACAAAACAAACAAAGCCCAAACAAATGGCCCAACCAAACAACAATGCCAAACATTTTAACTGTTAAAAAGGACACAGTTAAATTGAAACTTGACCCTATATGGACTTTCATGTCTGTGTTGTTCACTATATTTATGATTACAGTGATGGAGTTATATTAACTTGAAAAAACTCTGTAAAATAAGAAAATGTTAACAAGGAAAGGAAAGAGCCTACTATGTGGCACTAAGGGATACAAAACTAAAATAGACATAGTCTCTGCTGTCAATCAGCAGTAGGACAGTGTGGAAGCATGGAGAGTAGAGAGACATATAGCCAGAATATTTGTGAGTCTTTGGTTAATTGGATGTAATGGAATACAGAGAAGGACATCCAACCTGGAAGGTGGGAGAAGGGAATGAGAAATGATATCAAGATTGAAGAGGGTCAGAAAATGCTTCTTGGGGGAAATGACATCTATTCTAAGCCAGAGAATAAGAATATTTACACAGTGAGAATTACATGAATAAAAATACCAATATGTCCCAAAGGGAAGTATGGTATAAAGAGTATATCCTTTGGGTAAAGTTGTCCCCCTAACCAAATTTTCAAGAGACTCCATAAGGAAAAACATCTCCAAAGAAGGACTAGTGGCTTTAAGTCATGTCTCCACCATTTACTAGTGTCTTTCTGCAATCCTGAGCAAGTTACCTTTCCTGTGCCTCAATTTCTCATTTGTAAAATGAGGATAATTAAAGTTCCTACCCTCTGGGGTATTGAGAACATGTGAAATTCTTAAGACAGTGCAGCACCCACAGAAATTGCTATAGAAGTTAGTTGGTTTTTTATTACCATTTTTATCATAAGAAACTTGCTGCAGAATTGTTTCCCCAAAGGGTAGTACTACATTGCTATCAGTAGAGCATAACATTCCAACTTCACTTAAAACAAAACAAAACAAAAAACACTCTACTTTTTTGATAGGCAACACATTTCTTTAACTTAAAAACAATTTGGGTACTTGTCCATATTTATGAGTTGTCTCTATGTCCTACTCGTATTTATCTACTGGGACTTGTGTTTTCCAACTGAAACTGCAGAGGATACAATCCAAGAAGGGAGATCTCAGAAGAAACCAACTTTGTCAGTATCATGATCTTGGATTTTCAGCCTCTAAAACTGTTAAGAAAATAACCCAGTCTGTCTGCAGTACTTTGCTATGGAAGCTTTAGCAAATTGGTACACTATCTATTCTGTTCTACTGATTTGTTTCCAGTTTTAGTCATTATAGCTTTATTTTATTTTACAGGAGTCTCCCAACCCCGTGTCAACTACAAATTGGTACTTACCAAGAGCATTGCCAACAACAGAAGAACAAAGGCATTTGCCATCTGCCTCTACAGAGATTGAGCTATAGCTGTTGACCTTCAACAACCCCTGAGGGAGTTCAGAGTGGAGTGAGGCGCTCTGTGCTCCAGGGAATCTGGTGGGACAGGTCTTTAGATAGTTGGATGTTTTTAGGAACAGATTTTATGATCTCCATCCTTGCATCTCCTCATATCTAGAGAAGCACTAAATCCCTTTATGGTGACATCAGATCCTTATGACTAACAAAAACCTTTCGTAAAATGAGTGCTTCATGGCATCACTGAACTCCCCTTCACCAAAACCTTGTATGCTGACTTTCCCCCATGGCTGCTTTGGAGCAGTCTCTCAGAGCTATCTGAGATGCTGCCTCCCGGGCTGCAGTCCTCATTTTGCCCCAAATAAAACTTAACTCGCAACTCTCAAGTTGTACATCTTTTTTCAGTCAACACCCGCTACACAAATTCTTATCAGTTTCTTCCACTATTGTATCCCATCATTTTCTAATTTTTCACTATTAGTTTTTCCACTGATCCTCTGCAAAGTTAGATTTCAAATTATAAAAGTTTAAAATTATAACAATTTTATCTCTTCCTATCTAACAGCTATAACTCTTATTTCTGTTTCATATTTTATTGCTTGACTGGAACCTTCAAAACAACATTAAATTTTAATGGTGGCAGGAGGCATCTTTGCTTTTTTCCCAGGAATGGGGATGCCTCTAACATTTTATCATTAACTATTATGCCAGATCAAGATAAATAGAAATATTTTTTAATAAGGAAGATGAATTCTATTAAAAACATATTTTAGCATTTACTGAGATGAGCTGTAAAAACTATTTGATCTACCAGTATTTTACTTAAATAGAATTTTTTTTAATAAGGAAGACAAACTGAATTTTATGAAAACATTTTTTAGCATTTACTGAGATGAGTTGTAAAAACTATTTGATCTACCAATATTTTACTTAATAGCCAAAGAGTTTTAAACTAGAAATCAGCCTATAAATGAAGATGAAAAAGGAGTCCAAAAGAGAGGTCTGGGATGGAGATGTCTGTGTGTTGTACACAGATGGTATTTAATACCATATGACCAGAGGAGATCCCCTAAGTAGTGGGAGCATGCATTGGAGAAAAGTCAGAGAACTGAGGTACCCCAAGTTTTTAGAACTCATCAAGATGAAGAGAAGTGAGGAGTAGCCAGTAGATATGAAGAAAACCAAGAGTGTGGCATCCCAGAAGACAAGTAAAGGGTTTCAAGGATGAAGGTGATCAGCTGTGGCAAGACTGTTAATAAGCCAAGATGAGGACTGAGAGGTGACACAGGATTTTGCAAATTTAAAGTCACTGATGACCTTGATAAGAACAGTTTCAGGAGATTAGACGTGAAACTTCTGATTGGAATGATCAAGTCCAAGAGAGAATGAGAATACTGTGCTTGCTCTGGGCAAATTCAGCCCATTTCTATGCTTAGATTATAAAGTCCCAGAGCCTCAGTAAATCAAGGTTCTCTTCTCCAGATTAAAAAAACTTGAGAAGCAAACTTAAGAAGCCCAAATGGAAAGAAATAGAGGCTGACTTTGGGTTCTGATGCTGGAATGCCTGGATCCAAATTCCAGATCTGTCCCTCCCCACCTCTGCAGCCTTGAGAAAGCCATTGAGAATCCCCAAGTCTGTTTTTCATCTATAAAATGAGGTGATACATTTTTCAAAGGGTAGTTGTGAGGTTTCAATTTTTAAAAATGCACTCAAACCTCCCTACACCAATAGGACTCTTCTCACTTTTTAAGTCTCCTAGATATTTTTTTTCCCTGTTCCTTGTCGTGTGACCCAGTTTTAAGATGGTGAAATTCAGATTTACTTCAAACATAAACCACTTTTTTGCATATAGTTTCCTATGAATCCTAAAGGGCTTCAAAAAGCCACTAAAATATGTGAATCCCTTTGACATTCATTGTGTTGGCTGTTTTGCCTAAAAATTAATCCTGTCACAAGCCAGGTAGATTAAATAGGAATAAAGAGGTAAGAGTGCAAATTAAAAAAAAAATGAAGAATTTTGCTATACATGGAGCAGTGAAAGGGGAAAGGGGATAATGGTAGAAGGCGAAATGTGAGGCCAAAGAAGGGTTGCTATTTGTTTTTTAGATAAAATAAAGTCGGCATATCTGCGTGCTGTTGGGCATGAGCCAATGGAACAGTGAAAACAGATGGTGCAGGAAGGAGAGAAGATGATCAGTTGTTAAAGTTATATCCTGGAGGAGGTGAGGGTAGACTAGATCTCCTGAACAAGTGGAGAGATTAACCTTAAATAAGAAGAACCCAGAACACGCAGAGGAACAGGAGGGAAGTAAGACGATGTGCAAAGATGCAGGTAGGTGGGTAGCTTTCTCGGTAGAAAACACTTGGAAATTCTCTTCTGACTGTTTCTCTCTTTTTGAAAGAGGAAGGTAAGCTCATTCGCTGAGAGTGAGAATGGAGAGAGAGGTGACAGGATTTGAGGAGGGAGAAGTGTGAAAGAATTACCTAAACAGATGTATCATGGTCATAACTTGTGCATGAATTTTCTTTATAATGTTGAGCAATAATAAATTTATCTTGAAAATTCCTTTAATATCATCCCATTTCCTTCAAGATAAAAGGACTTTCCTCATAGCTCAGTTGGTAAAGAATCCACCGGCAAAGTGGGAGACCTGGGTTCAATCTCTGGGTGGTGAAGATCTGCTGGAGAAGGGATAGGCTATCCACTCCAGTATTCCTGCCTGGAGAATTCCATGGGGTCGCAAAGAGTTGGATGCAACTTTCACTTCACTTCTTCAGGATAAATAAAAATACATTAGCATCCACATTCTCATTACACTCTATGTTCCATCTTTATCAGTTACTTTAGAGTTCTCCTCAAAAGACATATTTAATGCTCCCTTTGGCAGACTGCATTTTCCAAAGATGACTGCAAGAATCTATCTCATCTCACATGATCTTGTGCAATGTGACCCTGACAAGTAGATTTTCTCCATCCTCTCAAATATGATTGTTTTGACCAATACAATACAGTGGAAATGACACTGTCAGTTTCAGGAGTAGCCCTTCATTAGCCTGGCAGTTTCTGTCCTTGTGCCTTCTAGAATGGTTGCTTGTGGGTACAGCCTCTTGGAACCCAGGTGCTATGTTATGAGAAGCAAAAGCTACAGAGCCATAAGCAGGCACTTCTGATAGGCTGTCCCAGCTGGGCTCCCAACCAACACCCAGGATGATAAGCCAGCCATATGAGTGAATCATCTGGGAATGTCCAACCCCACTGAACCTTCAGATGACTGAGTGCCAGACTACATCTGACTGCAATCACACAAGAGACCTCAATTAGGAATATCCTAGATGAAGATAGTCAATCCACAGATTTGTGAGAGAAATGTTATTTAGGCCCCTAGATCACAGGGTGTTTGGCTATGCAACAGCAGATAACCAGAACTGTTGAGCACTGACCAGGGAGACAGCAGTCATCATGGTAATGGCGGTAGTGGTAGATAGATGATTTAGGATAAAGTCACAGTTCTGCTGCTCCCTGGCTATGTGAGCTTAGCAAGTGACCTAAATTCCTGAACTTCATTTTTCCATAAATGGGAATAATAATAGCCACCTCTGCTGACACAGTTCCTGGCCTTAGTTGATGCTTAAGAAGGCATAAAGGTTTCCACTCTCCATCTTGGGCTTTAGCTTGGCCCACTGAGGAAAGAACTTTGTCTATCATTTTACCTTTTCTCTTTACAACCACAAACCAGCTCTTCCCTGTGTTGGTAATACAACTTGTTGGGTGTACATTTTACCAGTGGCCAAAGTTATTGCATTGTGTCTGTACCTGTGAGCATGACCTGTTTTGTCTGTAATTAGCTGGACGAGGAAATTCCAGCCAGCCTTGCCAGTGCAAATACTCAGTAAGTGTATTCAACAGTCTGCACCCATGAATCTGGTTTCATTAAGGATATAGATAGGGAGGCAGAGGAAGCTACTTCAGCCTTGGGATAAAGTAGTGTTCTCCAATCAAGCTCTAAGAGAGCATTGGGCATTATGAAAAGTAGCATTATAGTTGTCATATGGCTACTAATCCATTTTGTTTACAGCTTCCCCAACAGAAGAAGAGAGCAGCATGAGCAGGTTTAAGAACCAAAGCCCACCCCCATAACCTTAACAAGCTCCTACTGTTCTCTAGCATTCAGGTCAAGACTGCCCCTTCCCTCATGCAGGTTGTGTTAGGTTGCCCTTACCTGAGGTGCCACTTCTCCTTATGCAGAATTTACATTACTTGTCATGTTCATATTTTAATTTGACATTTCCTCCCAACAGTCAGTGAACCTCTTTAGAAAAGGGAAAGGAAAGATCTGCCTTTCAAAGTGTTGACATATGGCAGGATCTCAATCAATATTTGTGTAACAAATTAACATCTTTACATACATAACAAATTTTAAGGACATATGGATGCCTGTGTGTGAGGTGTGCCATGTGTGTGTGCAACACTCACCTGCCCCTCCCCCATTCTTTCAACACAAATAGTCAAAACCTAGATAAGGATTTTAAGGTTATACCTAAAAAATTTAGCAGTTAAAGTATAAAAGTTCTTACTCAAATTATGTAGAAACTATTTATTTAAATAAACCTATTAAATTATTAATATAATTAAATATTACTATATTGTAATAAATACATCAACACCAGATATTACCTATTTAATAACTATTTAAACTATAGTTTATTTATAACTATTAAACATTTCCTTGGCAAATAATATATATCTTATATATTTATTATGTTATATATATAATAAAATATATTTTATTATTTATCAAGGAAATAAGGAAGTGATTTCACATAACAAAGGCTCTTCTAATTGAAGAGTGAACATTTTGAACTCATAAGTTGATAAATAATAATCAAATAACAGGTTTGACATTCCAAAAATCAATTTTTAAAGCCTCTATATTAAATTATTATTAACGCTGCCAAAAAGCAACATTAAAATTTGGGCACTATTATTCCAAATATGTAATGTACTATAGCTATCTTAGTACAATGAACAGTAACTATATAGGAGTCACAAATAAAAATATTCACTTATATACCTTCATCATCAGTTTTGAGTTTGGTTTCCAGTTCTGCAAGCTTGTGTCTTATTTCAAGCACTGAGAGTTGCACTATATCCTATTATTGAACACATCTAGTTAATTATGATTCAATTAAAAATAACATGAAAAGAATGACACATGAAAACTCATTACTTCAGGAACACCATACTATGAAACATCACTCACTGATGGTCTGGTTGAGAATAAGGAATCAAGAAAAAAACAGAGGCTTCTGATAACCTGAGTCCAGAAGGACACTCAAATGCACTAAAGCTCTCCAGGTAACCACTCAGCATCCTTTATTCTTAAAGTTGACCCCAAGAAGTCTGACAGTTTTTGGTTATCTGGTTTCTCAAAACCCAACAAATGAGCTGCAAATTACTATAGAAAGGAATAGCTAGGACAACAGGTAACAACTGGCAACCTGATATAAACAGAAAAAAAGAAAAAAAAAAGTAACACTACAGAGATAATTTAGGACATCAATAAGCATAGTAGTTCTCAAAGTATAACAACAGAATCATTTATTCAATACATATTTTTGAATGCCTATTATGTTAGAGGCGTTGTGATAAGTGCTGAAGATATACCAGTAAGAACAGCAATATGCAGCAGCCAAATTCCACTGAATGTTTATCACAAGCCAATGCTAAGTGTTTTACAAACATTTCATTTAGTTCTGGTAACAACCACATGATGTGTGAGATAAACATTTCTACTACAGTCTTAGATTTGAGAAAAGTGCAGCATGAGGGGTTCATTAACTTGCCCAAGATCATGTAGTTGCTGAGTGAAGAGTGCTGGGATTTGAATTTGTGCAGGATTCCTCTAAAGTACTGGTACCTATACTCTACTGTTTCAGGGACTACAGAACCTGTCCTCAGAGGGCTTGCAGCTTATTATCAGACCAAGAAATGACTGAGCAACTAAAAGGGTGTGGTTGGAGCTGTTAACAGAGGAAAGCAAAGGAAGCTATAAAGGCCACTGCTTCCATACAGGTGAGTCTACCCTCCTGTGGCCTACTGGTGGGGACAGGGGAACCTTAAAAAACAAAACAAAAACTGCTTAAAATGTTCCAAAGCTTTAGTAAGAATACTTATATGGAGGAGGGGCTTCATTTTTACAAAATGTCACCAATTCTTAAGTGCTTCTAAAGGGATGAAACAGCAGTATAACTAAACAAAATGTCTGGCATTTGAAACAGAAAACCTGAATTTACTGGAATCAAAAGCACACACACATTTTAGTATTAGAGCATATGCACACGGTACACCCCCTTTACTTGATCCCCAAGGCAGTTCAAAACCTGCCTCTTTAATAACACCAAATGTATGAGGTCAATGAATCTACACCGTTTTCACATGACACCAGCTCTGCCCGGGTATCAGTGACCCTGCAGGTGTCACATCAGCCTCAGGGGCTTCGACCTTGAGCCCTGGACTCCCACAGACGCCGGCCTTCGCGCTGGTCTCATGGCCGTGACCCCCACACCCGGCGGGAGCGCGCGACAGCCCCCAACTCACTTCAGGTGCATTTCTTCCGTTAACTCCAATTGAAGGCGGTCGGTGCTCACACCGTCGAAGTTGTCGCCTCTTCCTTCCAACATAGCCTCAGTTCAGAGGCCAACCACACCCTTCCCTCACAAAGCTGACAACACTAGACCTGAGGGGACACTCAGAAGTCAGGTGAGGGGAGGCTCGTCGCGGGAACGGCCTCAAGGTCGCGGCCAGGCGCCTCCCTGTGACGTCATAGGGCGGCGCCCGCCGGGCTGGGCCTCCCAGTACGTTTCACACGTGTTAGAGGGCCAGTGCTGGAAATTTCCAATTGTTTAAACAGAACGTGACGTAGTGACATGTTAAACTGATAGGGTGTTTAGTGTCCAAAAGAACCGCCCTGAATTGTGGGCCAAAGATAATTAGCAGTATTTTGAGGCATCAATTCAATTAAATGCAACTGAGGGCTTATTTTGTACAAAGTGATGTGTAAGATTACCAAGTACGTTCACTGCCTTCAAAGAATCTACAGTTTATCTGCAAAGTGCAAAAGAACTCTCCTCACAGCATGTCAACAGACACATGGTATGGCAAATTCTGTACTCCTAACTTCTGTGCCCAGCCTGAGGCAGGTTGTGGGGAGCAAGGTGCTGGTCACCTCTCAGACACTCACCAGTGTCTTGCTCTGTCTTGGTGGCTCCCCTTCTTCGCCCTCAGCCACTGTTCTTAGTTCTCTCATAGACTGGGGAGGTGGGGATGAGAGTTAGCTGGATGGTAGAGAGCGAGTCACATATTCTCCCAAATCTGATTCACACATAAATCATAGCTTTTGAAATATCAAAAACTAAGACCTGATGGGTTTATTCTCTAGTTTGTCTATAGAACTCCTGCTCCTCTGGGTCAGAAGGGTCAGGAATCCTCTCTGCCTCTAATACTGCTTCCAGCATCACTACTTCCATCTTCATGTAAAAACCCACTCCTCTGATATGCCATCTTGGGTGTGACACCATCTACTTTTCCCCTTGCTTCACCCAGACTTACTAGTGGCAACCTGTCTGACTCTGACTAAAAAGGTAATCTTTCAATTCTAAGTCTTTCTTCATCCTTTCAGTTTGCAATTCTCAGCACTTCAATTTCCACTCCACTTCCACAGTTACAGACTGAATCCTGTCATCAGTGTGGCTTTAGTTCAAAAGCCTTAATTTAAAAACTGCTGTTGATCTGAATGGCAACCCACAAACAAGTGAACAGAGTAGAATGAAGTGAACCGGACAACTAGGTTCCTGTTGACAATCCAGCTCTAAGGTAATTTTTTAAACTTCAGGCTCCATAATTGTCATTCCATTTCTTAAATAAGGCAGAGACTGACTGAAAGCTATTTACTAATTGAACTTTATTTCCATTTCAACTAGAACATTATCCTTGACCCTAGGAAAGGGCTCCAATTCTGTGTTCCTGAAATACAAGCCCATGAATACATTTGCGGCCACGTAAATTAAAGTCAGTTTATTCACAAAGTGCACTCTTTAGTTTCAAATAAAGTCTAATAAAGTAAATAGCAATTGGAGATTCAGAAATATCAGAATGGACTATAGTATGAAAACCAATGCCAATCTTTTAAAATCAAGAAACAAAAATAAAATGCCATTAGCTTATTTTAATTACATGTTTGTAGCTTACAGGACTGTGAATATCCTGTCTTCTGCCAAAGTGGTGTGACACCATGTTATGCCATCCACAATGGATAAATGCCTAAAGTCTTCACATTCTTTATCTGAATTATGAATAAAACCTTTCTAATAATTCATTGGCTTTTTAGTATATACAATTTTAATGACTGAATCCCAAAATAAAAATTATTTACTATGCATTAACTCAACTGTTTCTATTTTAGTTTTCACTAAATTTTAGCCTTTTGGAAAAATTTACAAAGTGATTACATTTTTGTCCAATTAAGCTGGTAATAATCACTTTAAATTGTTACAATACCAACCACAGTACCAAATTTCCTAGGCTCCTAATAGATCAGTAACAGTATAAATCTAGAAGACTTAATTCTAGGAGACTTAAAATCTGTTTGTATTCATTTAAAATCAAAAAAGACTCCCATTTTCTAACAAAGAGATAAGCTACCGAATTATTTTATAGAAACTCATTTTAATTTTCATGATTAGTCTGTTCCTTGTTTTGAAAAAGTCTTTTAAATGTTATGCAAGAATTCTTTTCATTTAGGATCACAGTTTTTGTTTAGCTTACATACTGACAATTCTGACAAGCACCCTAAAAAAAATCCACAATTAGTGCAAAAAGAGGAAACATTTTAAGTCATTCCTTCCCAGTACACATAGAACTAAGGTTACAAAGTGCCAATTTTATGTATATGTGAATATATATAATAATTTCCTACTTCACTTTCTGAAAGACATCAAATACAAAAATAGTTTAACATTAGGTTTAATGCGGTTTATAGCATATCTGTTATTAGTCTTATTTTAAATGCAAAAATATTTTAGCCACATTTAGAAAAAAATAAATTCACAGAGAATGTTAACTATATTTCTAAAGATCAGATGCAAGAATACTGATTCCTTTCCACAGAAGTAGAATACATGACATAAAGCTTATGAAATAGTCACTTTGTAGGAATGAATACATTTTAAAAATCCTGGTTAACCTGTGAGGATTCCCACATTAGCCTACTTAACAAATTGCATCCATCTGTAAGGCTTTGGTATAGGCAATGCATAGCACTTCCATCACTTATCTTTCTTCTTTGCCCCGTTCTTTGCTGGCCCCTCTTTCTGCTCATCTTTCTCCCCTTTCATGTTTGCATTTGCTCCTCCACCTTGACTTTCCCCCTTAGAATTATCAATGATTTTATAGTCCTCAAGCAGTGTGTGTCCTGTTTGTTTTGCAGTTTTCTTCACCATTGCTTTGATGCCAATGTTGTCAATATTATAGGCAGTTACACCAACATTGATGGCAGAATCTACTGCGTTGTGTGTAGCTTCTCCTGCAGTATGCCCGTACCTTTAAAAGAAAGATTAGAGAAAGCACAACAAAATTACAAATATAAATCAAAGTCTTCTGAATTAGTGTTAAATAGGTCTCATGATTAGTATGTTATCCTTGGAAGTAAAAAAAAAAGACTGAATTTCAATTTAATAATATAAAACACAGTAAAGAATAAAATCACACTGTGCCAACACTATTTTCTTCTTCAGTAAAAATACTATGAAAATAAACTGAGGCTGAGATTAATGCAATGAAGACTGCTTATGCTGAAGAACAGAATGTAAATTTTAATAAAAGTTGTTAATTAGTCATTATTTCCTTTTTTGTCTCTTTCTGTAAATGTAAGAGAATTTTAACTGAAACAATAGGTCACTATAAATGGTTTTGAGTTCTAACTTAACTAGACTCTAGTTACTGCAATCTGAGTTGTCTCTAAACAGAGATTCTACAACTTTCTCTCTCAACTCCACTCCACCCCACTGCAGACTAACTGGCCTTCCTGCTGTTCTTTGAACCCACCAAGCAAACATGTAGTGGCCCTATGACCTTCGTACTGGCTGGTATCCACATAGACTACTCTCACCCGAGGTATCCACATGGCTAACTGCCTCATCTTCAAGTCAGCTATAATCCTTTAAGCATTTAACCTATTTTAATTGCCTCATCCCACAGCCAATCAATCCTTCCTTAACAGCTCTTTCTTCTCTAACTTAATACCTGTTTCTACTAAAGAACTGACTCATTGGAAAAGACCCTGATGCTGTGAAAGACTGAAGGTAGAAGAAAGGGATGACAGAGAACGAAATGGCTAGATGGCATCACTGACTCAATGAACAGGAGTCTGAGCAAGCTCTGAGGTTGGTGACGGACATGGAAGCCTGACGTGCTACAGTCACAAAGAGTTGGACATGACTGAGCAACTCAACTGACAACTACAGAACAACTTTCTAAACACCAAAACAAAAACGCCCACTGTTTTTGTTTTGCTTGTTTGTTTCACTAGAATATAAGCCCCATTATAAAAGGATCTCTTTGCTTTGTTCATTAATGTATCTTAAGTACTTAGAACAGTGCCTAATATCTAATATTTGTTGAATGAATAAAATAAGTAAGCCCTGCCCTAGCCATCCAAGAGTTTCCTGGGTTATCAAGTAGAGCAAAGAACTTGGGAAATTGTAAAACATCACACAAAGCAGTTATTCCTGACCATAATCAATACTATTGATGGTGTTTAATACCATTTCCATAAGAAAATACAACTTGAGGTGTTATACAAGGACACTAAAACGTATTCTACTTTCTGTTTTACTCTTTACCTTCTTGTAAGTACCAGGCTTTAAAATCTTTTCTTGTCCATAGGTTTCCCCAAATAGAGGATTGCTTAAACAACAAACAAGAACAAACAGGCAAAATTTTACAGTCTTTTTCCCAGAACATACTGAAGTTTTCCTAGATGCTTTGTGACCAGTATCTGGACATTTTTTCTTACACTGGATCAGATCTCGAAATTAACAAGTCCTCTACTAAGCCTGGCCTCCTGTGGGTTGTGATCCTACTAGTTTAGTCATGTTTTTTGTTTTTTTCAACTTCAGTGCTA
This sequence comes from Antilocapra americana, assembly GCA_007570785.1. Lineage (NCBI taxonomy): Eukaryota > Metazoa > Chordata > Mammalia > Artiodactyla > Antilocapridae > Antilocapra > Antilocapra americana. The sequence goes on along the minus strand of ML661908.1, from coordinate 17,073,098 downwards.
GAAATATGCAATAATCTTATAATGCTTCTGAATGATATCTCATTCAGAATGTTAATCAGAACCAGAGCACAGCAGAGCCTACAATCTGTCAAACCTTATGTCTACACCACTCTTGACTGGGGCTTTCAAAACAGTTACCCAATGCAAAAGCTCCTGACTGCTTCCTGCCAGTCCCTGCTGCTTTGCAACCCCTCGGCATTCCACAGAATTGCTGACGTTGCAGAAGACATGGGGCCTTCTCACAGTCAATTAAGCCCCAGTCACAAACGCAGTCATCAGGTGGCAATGCCTCAGGCTCAATGAGAAGGGGCGGAGGCAGTTTCAGCATTGGAAGGGTGCCCAAAACTCCTGGTTGAGCAGGTCCCTCTCAGGGCTTCTCTCTCCAGGCCTGGGTTAACTATAGTGAAGTGACATGATGACTGAAGAATGTGGCCATATTAGTGTCTGGAGAAAACTACTGAATTGGAAGTCAGAAAATTAAGATTCTAATAGCAAATGGGCCAACAATTAGCCACACGACCCAGGTGAAGTCCCCACCTCTTTGTACCTCATAAAATGTCCTTTCCTTTATCTTATGAGATGTGTATGTGAAAGCACTTTGAAAATTCCATAAGACTAAAGATATTTTTAAAGACCTAGAAAACAGTTTTTCAGAAGTTGTGTTTATTTTTCAAATATCTCCTCACTCATCACCTCTGCTTCCCAACATGCCCAGGAGCCAGGATTCCTGGCAGACATCCCTTTCTCCTCTCTTGCCTTGATAAGTAACTGTTTAGTTCTTCTCTTTATTCAGACTCAAACTACACTGTTAAAGACTCCTAGAAAGCCTATCTCTGGCAAAAAAAAAAAAAGCTTATTTTTTATTCTTCCTTTTAAAAAAGTTAACTATAATTAGCTAATTGAATTCCATCTTATAGACTGAATACTACCAATTTAAGAACAATAAAAAATGAATATAAAGAATGCTCTAAGTAAGTCAACGGGATTCAGATGCCAATCTGAATGAGACTTTTCAGGAATTTCTCCAGTGCATTCAGTAACGTATAGCAAAACAGCACCCTGGCAGTGATTCCAGATTTCACTCATTATAGCAAAATTTCATCACAATTTTCTAATACATCTGCCTGAAATTCAATTTATATTCAACCTTCAAAGTTATTCTTAGCAATGTTAACCTTAAATATTTAAAAGAGAAACAGCTTCTTAATAGTTCTCAAACACAGATGGGTTACAAGCAACTTTATAGGTGAAGCTAAGGAGTTTAAACTTCTTGCAATCAGTAGGAACGGTATGACCAAATTTGTATTTAAGGAGGATCTATCACAGGTTGCATTGCGAACTATACGGGTTTAAGACTGGGAAATCAGTTAGGAAACAAGTTTTGAGCTGGATGAAAAATGATGAAAATCTATTCTAAGGTAATGGTAATGAGGCTGGAGCTAAAGGGATCAATAAAAAATGAGAGAGACGTGTGGACTGAATGGATGCAGTGGTATGTAGCTGGAATGTATGAGCCTGTAGATTGAAAGTCAAAAGGAAACAAATCTAAGAGTTGCTGAGATATAGGTGATAATTGTGGCCACAGGTGTGTGTGTGTATATATATATATATATATATACACATATATCATATATATATATAGGATATCCACAAAGAGCAGAAAAGGGAGTACAGAGTAAAACCATAGACAGAACCAATATATAAGGAATGAGTGTGGAAGACCACCACCCTAAGAAGTATCTGTAAGACAAAACTGAAAGGGGGGAAATGACAATACTGTTAGAAGATGTATAGACAGCTGACCCACCAGTCTCAATAAGTATTAAATCTTGGATAAAGATTAATCAGGAAGAAAGACTACAGTAAGCATGTGATTTGACTTTATCCACACACATAAAAAAAATCCTGTGGAAAAAATCTAAGACATAAGAAAGACATGTCTTTCAATCTACAGGTAACTCAAAATGTAAGGCTAACATGGCACACATCAAAATCTGAAGCCAAAATGACAGAAGTAACGATAGGTCAAAATCAAAATCAATGAAGTGCAATTAGGCCAGAATAAATGTAAAGTTTTTATTTAGGTACAAATATCAACTGTCTATAAATAAGGCAAAAGTTCAGATTGTAAAGCAATTATAGTTCAGTTAAAAAAAACAAGTTTGATATGGATCAATAACAGCTACTATAAAGACATACCCTTTGTCTTCTGTTCCATATTTATCACATGCTAAATATGACCAAGACAAGGGAGACACCTCCATTATATTCAATCTGATTATAATACCTCTAAAATATTAGATTCAACTCTGGATTCCATATTTTGAGAACAACATTCATGAAGCAAAGATCTGGAAACCATACTATACATGGAATTGTTAAACTGGGAGTATTTAGTAGAAAAGAAAAAATAAGCGAAAGACATAATGATCATAGTTAAATATCTGTCCAGTTACCATGCTGAAAAGAGAAGACTGATCCTATACAACTCCTGAGTAGATGTGATATAGAGTTTTATGGATAATATGACATCTGCTAAAGGGGATACCCTCAAATGGATTTTAATTTGCCCCTTTACCCAGTGAAAATTTAAGGGAAATTCTAATTAAAATTTACTAAATAAGCCAGTTAAATACTATACCTTAAAAGAGTTAATTTGTTATAGAAAAATATTTTTACTAAGCTTATTCTTCACAAATATATGTTCTATAAAATATTACTTAGGGGGAAACAAAAATGCATCTAACCTACTAAAGTCATATTATTTTCCTCTAAACTATTTGAAGTGGGAAAAAGGGAACTTAAAGGTGAAAGTTAGAAGCTATGTAGAAGAGTGATGAATTATTTAATAGATACTACACTGAAATTAGGTATAGTAGGTTTAAAGTTACTCAATTGCTTTTTCCTTATTCCTGTAGGCCTTCTTGCTCCTAAATCTAAAATATAACAAAATAACAAAAGTAGTAATATAACTGACAAAAATAAAGTCTTAACAAATCTTTCTATACATTTACCTCAAAAAATTAGGAGTGTAATTAACTATATAGGTCATTAGACAAGTCATTCATAATGAATGAACACAGTCCTGAATCAGAATCAAAACCATAAAAGGCATGGAGAATATACTCATCTAATACAACCTGCCTTTAAATATACCTAAATTAAAAAAAAATTCTTTATATTTGCTTATACTACAAAAAACCAGATATGGACATTTATGTAACATATTTTTCTCCTAGGCATAGTGCAAATAACTAAGGCAGATTTAAAACAACTACTTGGGAGAGTAATTTCTCACATGCAATAAGAATACACATGTTCAAAAAATTGTACGTTTTCTTCATTATAACATCATCAGTTGGATTAGAGTAGAAAAATACAAATGTTCCATCTATCAAATAGCTTTCATTGTGTAAATAACTGTAAATTCATAAATGTAAACAAATATAAATGAATGTCAATTATGGAGAACTAAACTAAATGGGGGAACTAGATGTTCCAATTCTTCAGTGATAAATATCACTGAATTATTACCGGTTTAACACCTGCAGTTTCTTCTCCTAAAAGGCAATTTCTACTTCTGGGCAAGATTATTCATTAAGTGAGAAAACAGTATGACTTGGGCAAAACCTGTTATTTCCCACTGTCCCTCCTATCTTCCCAAGTTTCTAATTAAGTTACTGCTAACACTAAGGTATCCTGATAATTGGAAATACAAATCTAATTAATTAAATCCTCACCTGCTTCTTTTCTGAAAAAAGAAGTGAATCTTTGGAGGAAAGGATAAAACTAGCAATATACACCATAACAGAGATAAATTAGCTCCAAACCACAGTAAAAATACTCTAATCACATTAAGTTCTCCTCACTAAGGACAAGAAATACAAAATCTACACCAAAACCTTGCACTTCCTAGTTAGGTGAATTTCAAACTTTTTAAAAGACTCAAATTAATGTTAAGTACTTAGGTCCATTTTTTTTTTAAGAGTAGGAAATGGACAAATCCAATAAAGCACTTCCTACTTACTCATGTGACCACCTATTTAGCCATGTTAGCACATAATAATCTAAAAATAATCCACTTTTGGTCTAAAAGACACTTCTGGCTTTCTCCTGTGCTTGCAACAAAAAAAGAAGCCATTTTTCTAATGATGACTAATTCATCAAAGTAACCTAAAAGGCGCAACAGAAAGAGTATTAGATTAGAGGTCAATGCCAAGAGTAGCAGGAAGTCAGCTGGGAGACTTGGGTTTTACATTTCCATCAAAATTTCAGATAGACTCTGCATCTGCTTTTCCAAATCCTCTGGTAAAACTGAGACTCCTTGATGATGTGCCATGTTGCTTTTATTCAAAGGTATGTTTGCCCCAGACTGAGCAGACCAAACCAACTTAGGCTGGAAATTAAGTTAGTAATTTACTAGTTAGCTAACTTACTATGATGGGAGGGAGTCTAAACATATTGATGTAGTGGTGGAAGAGAATTCCAGATACTAAACTCACACAGATTTCCCATCAAGGGCAGCGGCAGCCTGGCACTGTTCCCTGACATTGTATGACAAAGACCTGGATTACATCTCAAGCTCTACCACTTACTAGGGTGCAATTCTTAATCAGGTATTTAATGCTCTATGCTTTTGGTTTCTTCATCTATAAAATGGAGATAATAGCATTAAAACTCAAACACTACATATGGAAAGCACTGAATACAATGCCTGATGCGTAAATATGAACTCAAATGCTGTCAGTGAGTAAATAATTAACACATATAACCAAGAGCTGAGAACACAATTTTTTCTTCTAAATAAACATTAACTATTAAGATCTAAACAAATCTTTCAAAGTTAAAAAAAGCAACTCAAGTCCTTCATACTAAATTTGAATTTAGCCCTCTAGTACTTATAAAGACAGAAAAAAGACTTAAAATCAGAAAATCCTGTTTTTAAGTCTCATCTTTAATACCACTTATCAGATGAGCTTGGATAAATCATTCAGTTCTATGTTTGTCCATTACTTAATGGCATGTCTTATACCATCTGTCTGTTCCAATACATATGCAAAGTGGTACATTCAAATAAGATGTGAAAATTTAATACTCTTTGTATATAGAAGGGGCTAGTACCAACAAAGTATATTACTTTAAATATAATTCAAGTTTTCCCCACCAAAATCACAGATAAGTATCACTTATCAAGAACATGAAGGCATATAGAAACTCCAGGCATTAAAAATAACATGCATCTATTCTTTCCATTAATGATGAACAAATGGAACAATTAGTAATACAAGGCAAAGTCACAGTAATACTATTGATTTCTAGAATCTTTACTCTTCTCCCTATTTAGAAATAGCAAGTGAAAAAAACTGTTTTATCAGATACTTAATAAAAAACAGCTACACAATCATTTTCATTGTCCCAAAGCTTAACAAATGCTATAAGAGATCTCATTATTAAAATGATAAAATTCAACTTACTTGTATCTGACCGTTTGTACAGTTTCTGCTGAAACATTGTTAACAATGCATTTAGCTGCACATTCCAATCCTTGCCAGACAGTTGAGAATCCTGAAAATACATTCAAAACTAAGTAAAACCAACCCTTGACAAACAGACCTTCCTAAGTTTTCAGAGTTTTATGTTACCTTGAACACTACTTGCTGCTACAACCATAGCGCCATCCAGGGTAGACTTTCCATTTCGGTCTTTTTTAAGAGATTCTGGAACAAGTTTGCTTCCATGCTTCTTGACATGCGGAGCTAATTCCTTTCCAACACAATTTGCTACAGTACAAACTCCATCAACTAATATAACCATTAAAAAAAAAACAAAACTTAGATAAACATGTATTTTCTCCTTGATCTTACCATTCTCACTAAGCAAAATTCTTTCATGAGTATCTAAAGTTGTTTCATTGTATAATGTTAGCATTCCTATTTAAAAAGGATGAAAACAAAAGCTGGTTATTTTTTTAAACAAAGGCTATTGTTTGGCTTAAGGATGTGTTTACAGAGCTTACTGCGTTTTAAATATAACGCTTTCATCACTTTGCTTAGGACAGACTTATCACCTTTCCTATTTGCAATGCAAGATTGGTAGATCCAACTATCATGTTTTCCAGCTAAGCGAATTTGTACTTTTTCTCCGTATCAGCAAATACTCAACTGAAATAGTAATAAAGTATTTAAGTCTGTATAAAAGTAAACACACCAAAAATCTGATTCAAATGCAGTGACTTGTCCTTGAAAGCATGTGTCATACTCCAGGATGGTAAATACACTTGGCAAATACGTTCCCTTTCAAAGGCACAGATGCTCCTCTGTCCAACCTATCGAAATAACCTTTAACCAGTGCTTCTCAAACTTTAATAAGCAAGTAAGAATCACTGAGACATCTTGTGAACTGAAAATACTCAGTCAGTAGGTGTGTCAGTGCCTGACCGACTTCTAAGGCTTTTAGGTCGGTGCTGCTGGTCTACAGATCCCACCACAAGCAGCAATGCAAAACTGCTTTGTCCGAATTCTTTACCCTCAAAGTTAAACCATCTAAATGAGATTAGATTAATGTGGACTAAAAGAAGATTTTTAATTTAAGTTAAAAGTAGTAAATAAATCTGAAGTCACTTTACCCAGGAACTGACTGACTTTGGCTGCTCCTCCAGTCGCCTGCTTTGCCATATAAAGTCCCTTGGTCACAGCTGGACTAACTTCCACAGGCTTTTCTTCTGGTTGAATCCGTTCTCGGAGTTTAGATGCTCCTTTCTGGATGGCTTTGCCAGTAAACTCAGCACCTTTGACCAAACCCCAACTCACCCAGGAAGCACCTTTTAAAAGGAAAAATAATTGTAGAAAATTAGGACTGATTATCTGGGTTCGATCCCTGGGTTGGGAAGATCCCCTGGAGAAAGAAAAGGCTACCCACTCCAGTATTCTGGCCTGGAGAATTCCATAGATGGGGTCGCAAAGAGTTGGACACAACTGAGTGACTTTCATTTTCATACATTTAATACCTATACCAAGATAAGGCGGAATTTCCAAGGGGAAAGGAAAATAACCGATTTTATGTTCAGAGTTATTCTGAAAACTTGGGGTTTCTTGAAGCTTTTCACTACCAATTCTCCAAAGAGTAAAAAAAGAGAAAAATAAACCAAGAAGAACTTACACCAATATGACAATATGTAACATTCGAAGAGATCAGTTCTATTTTTAAGTATTTATAAACTGATCATTTAAAACCAGAACATAATATAGTATCTTTCCAAGTATTCTCTAATGGGATCCACCCAAAAGGTTCACATCATAAGGGAAAAAAGTTATCATTACTGAAATACCTGACAAAATGTTGTGAGCCACTTTCTCACTCCATTCAGGTAACTCCTTTGCTTTTTCTTCTGAAACTGGCTCACAGGGTACAATGTGACTCAGATTAACTTCTTCACTTGAAGTATCTTTAGTCTAAATGGTAAAAATATTTCAAGAAGTGAAAATAATAAAAACGAAGATAAAACAATAAGCATTTTGTAAAAAATACTAAGCCAATAAATACTAATGAATGAAAGTATTTCCAGCCAATCTAATTATTAGTACATAAAACACAATACCCATAACCACCATGAAGCTGAAAACTGTTCTGGTCTTACGTTAGGTCCCACTGGTAAGCAAGATTTAAATACCAACATATCTCCAATACAGCATTTATCAGATTATATTTAAATTGACTTTTTTCTTTCCTTGACAAGACTGAGTTCCTTCATAGGGCTATCATTCCCCTAAATATCCATATGCATACAGTCGGTAAGGTTAAAAGATGTGTTAAATAACTAAATCAGTAATGAAGGATGAATCCAAATGAACTGGTTTCGACAGACATTAAGTGAAAACAAATAAAAATACATAAACACAGAATATGCCATTCCATTTGAATGGAAACAGGAAACAGAAATACTTGCTAGTTCAATTGGTAGGGCCAACATTCAGAATTTCAAAGCTAAATTTATTTTTTCATTCTAAATACTTAGCAGTAGGCTAACTCAGACTTCATAATATTATAAAACAACTTGAAACTCAAATTTAACCCAACAGAAATACAAATACAACTTGATTTAAAATATAAAACATTAAAAACAAAAACTCCTAGATGTGGGGAAAAGCCACTCATAAATAAAATCTAAAGACAAAATGAACAAAATACTTGCAGGTTCTATCTTTGACAGTGGGCCAATGTCCCTAATATACAGAGTTCTTAGAAATTGAGGACTGGAAACTCAGTAGTAAAAATGGGACATGACTAGACATCACAGAGAAAGGATATGACTAGACACCACAAAGAAAACAAAATTCGAGTTACCCTTATCCATCTGGCTTAACTTTTACTCACAAAAAAAATCAATGCAAATTAATATATTCCAGTGTTATTTCTCTCATCATCGCACTGCCAAAATACAGAAAGAGCAACCATCCATTCTGCTGAGCAGACTGTGGGGAGACAGGTGTTCATGTACCCCTGGAACCGTCTGAACTGTGTAATCCTTAGGAAGGGTAATGCAGCAAGATCTATCAAAATCACAAATGCATGTATCTGTTGACACAGTAACCCCACCTCTAACAATTTGATGAATTACCTATAGATGTATGAATCAATAGCTCTACAAAGTTATTCACTGATGCACTGTTTGTAATAGCAAACAATCCCTCAATAAGAGGCTGATTAAATAAACTGCGATCTATTCATACAATGAAATACAATGTAAAAAAGACTGAGGAAGTTCTAGGACACTCTATATGATGCCACCTTTTGTATAAGAGAGAATAACAAATTTTGTTTGCTTTTATCTACCTCAAAAAACCCAGAAAAGAAACAGAAGATACTAATAAAAGTAATTACCTATAATGGCAGAAGGAAAGGTGTAGATAGGGACGAAGGTGAAAGTAAAGCTTTTCGAAGGTATCTATCATCTTATGTAATTTGATTTTTTTTAACCAAGGAATTAAATTTTAAAAAATGAACTTCTAACTTCCATTTTGAATGCCCATGTCCTCATAAAGCTGGTCTAAGATGCTCAACATAACCCACAGTGAGAGCTGGCGTGTAAGAGTACAATATTCATGTGACGTTCATTAATTTCAAAGAGAATTACCAAGCACTTCTGAGTTACAACAACGAACAGTGCCAAACTATTTATAATTCAATACTCACACAACGGTACTTTCCTTCTTCATAGGTTTGCTTACTTCACCTCAGGACTCATCTCAGCCATAATGCCCTCTTGGAGGACCGTCCTCAACTGCTTCCCACACCACACATCTTCTTGGAAGGTACAACCGAGCCTTCTATACAACCTGTGTACTTTCATCTAACCATCATGTTGGGCAGAAATTCTATCTTGGCTAATCTATCCTCTCCACTAGATGGTAAATATTTTGAGATGAGGAGTTTCAACTTTTTTCTATTATACTCAGCTTTCTAGCACTCAATAAATACTTACTGACCTCTAATAAAATTCACCATTTGGTACGTAACATAGAATCTGAGAAATTAAACAAGAAATTGCTAAATATATATTTTTAAAAGCCCATTTTCTCTGTTCTTCTGACTACATGAAGAAATAAGGAACTGAATAAAAATGGCTGTACAAGGAAAAGTATACCTAGACCCAAGATCTTGGTGTATATAGGAAGGTAGAAGATAATACAAAATAAAAAAGCATATTCATCATTAATGTGAATACAAAAATCTTTCCAATAGTTGAAAAAGATGTATCCTCCAGACATAGACTATTGTTTAAGACAGTTTAAATAAACACTTGGAAAGGGAAACATACACACTGATTCTAATTACTTTACCAGTGATCACTCTGTGAATCTGCAAGTTGCTCTGCTTTAGTAAATGGGAATCTTATAAATAATTTAAACTGGTGGAAGGTACCTTTAGGCTAGAACACACCCTCATACCTTGTTGATTTTTCACTCACTTTACTTACCTTTTTCCCTCGTTTTCCCTTATGACGCACATCCTTACTGCCTGGGTCCAGCTGTCTCACGTCAGAGCCACTAGCTTCCTTCAACTGGTCAGAGGCACATCCTGATCTTCCAGGGATCTGGAATTCATTTTCTCCTTCTGCCAGGTCCCAGTTGGTCTAGGGATAAAAGACTCAGTTTAGTTCAAATTCAGATTTCTTCTAAACTATGGTACATCATGCTGCAGTAATATACTTATTCAAATGACAGTGTTTTACAACTACTTTTGCTAGTCTTTCTCTATATTTTTATCTCATCACCAAATCTCAAATCTTTTGAGTTCTTTGGTTCGCAGGATAGGGCCTAAAATAAATTTCAAAAGACAAAAAGGTATGCGAGATAAACCTACAGCAGTTGCTGGTATAAGTGATCATAAAATCAGATGTAAATACATTTGAATTTATTAAATAATAAATAAGTTTTAGGAAACACATACAGGACTAAATGAGTTTAAAGGAAATTAACAAACCTCATATCCAGTTTAATTATTCTGCATTGTTGGAAAGCTGCTTTTTTTTTCCCACTCTGCACTCAACACGGAAGGTAATCTTACATACACTTTGCTGAATGACTGCTTATGTGTAAAAACAAGTCAAAAGTATAGCGAGTAACTAAGCTTTTTTTTTTTTTACTGCTGGAGTTCTAGGACATACGAAAACTAAAAATAATATGCAACCGAAAAATAAAACTGAACAGAGGAAATAAACAACAAACCTAAAGGTCAGTTTAATTTCTTGCCTAGAGCTTGGTAATACAGGTCAAATGAATGTAGGGGTGAAGAGAGTAACAGCTCCACAAAAAATCTGGATTACTTAAGAATGTCACTCTCTCCAGCTAGTAAACAGCAAAGCTTAGACTTGAACCCATACTCATTTGACCACACTGCTGTCTCTGTAAACTCTCCTGAGCATACTGAGGCTACATATATTGAGGGGGTCATAGGTTTTGTTGGCAAAGCTTAAATACCTGGCATTTTAGTTCATGTTGATCATCAGGTCATTCTCATACACAGTTCTTACAATCTAATGCTGAGATGACTCTCTGACCTATCTCTTACCTGGTGATCTGCTCCCATCACCTTTGCCCTTAAATGTTTAATATAGGTAATGGACTGAAGAAGTATTCTATTTCCTGAGACAAAAGAAACAAATCTTTCATAACTGAACTCAAAACTATTTTGTGAAATCCTCCCTGACTTTCTTTCACTTTTTTCCATCATCGATTACACTATACTTTTGCTATTTAACAGACTTAACATGATCAAGCTGTTATATATGTATTTTTATAGCCTCCTCTGTTCTTTCTTCCCATCCCACCATTTAACACAGAACCAGGTTAAATAATGAATTCTAAATATCTGTTGATTGAAGGAGAAAATAAAAGGTTTTCTATATATACTGTATATATATTACCAGGCTGTCAATCTTCTTCAACCTCTATTAACTGTCAATATGCACAATCAAAAATGGTTTCTTCTCTTGTTCTACATTAGGATGGGCAAGAACACCTAAAGAAAACATCTCCATTATATTCTATTTCAACTTTCTAAAAAAGATCAGTATTGGGCAAAGAAAATGGGTTAAATGAGGCAAGTTCACAGGATGACCAACCACTTTTTAAATCACATTTTGCCTTCGTTCATCATAAGAACAAAAACAATTTCCTCAGACAAAACCTGTTCCTCAAGACATGCCCCTAAAACGTCTAACACTATCCATCTGCTAATGCTGAAATTAACTTCCCTGGTGGCTCAGACGGTAAAGCTTCTGCCTGCAACACAAGAGACCCTGGTTCTAATCCCTGGGTCAGGAAGATCCCTGGAAAAGGAAGTGGTAACCCACTTTAGTACTCTTGCCTGGAAAATCCCATGGACCGAGGAGCCTGGTAGGCTACAGTCCATGGCTTCGCAGAGTTGGACACGACTGAGCGACTTCACTTTCAATGCTGAAATTACCTTCACCTCACCATTGAATCCCATTAGCCCATTTTTCCAACTGAGAAGTAAGACAGTGGTCCTAACAAGAGCTAATACCCACACTACTTGCTCACACTGATGTTAAGTGTCTTAAGGCATTAACTTTTAATCTTCATCATAGTCCAATAAAGTGGATGTTATTATCTTCATTTTATGATAAAGAAACTAAAGTATAGGGAATATCAACAACTTGAATTAGACAGCTATTAAGTGAAAGAGTTCAAATTCAAACTGAGACAATTTGATTTCAGAGACCACAATAATCACTATTTATAGCCAATTCCCAATGTGTATTAAATATTTGTGAACACACAAGCAAATTATATACTATTTCCTAACTGATCAAACTGGAGCTTATTACAGTTTCTTTGAAAGCAGGAGTGATTACGTTAGAGTAGGTTTTCATCTTGAAGGTGATCACATAAGTTACCTGGAGCCGAAGGTCAGACATTTGTCTTAATAGATCCTCGAAGAGTTCTCTGTCATCTTCCGGTAATTCAGATGACAAGACGACTCCCACAAAGCATCCTGATGCTTGTAACATTGTATCAGGAAACATGTAGGCACCTACAGTACATTTAAGAACTGGAGACCTATCAGGAACTAGAGGATACAACCAGTCACAAACCTGAAAGGATTAATTGAAAACAAATCAATTAACAAAACAAGGCTTTCACTGAGATTTTAAATACTGTTTTACTAACAAATACACACCTTAAGGTTTGAAATGCATTATACAAGGCTTTGTAGAACCATCAGCATCAACAAATCCCCAATAAAAATCAATCATTCGCTAGTCTGATCCCCCTGCAAAACACAGGAACTGTGCTAAAAATCTTATTGCTCCTCTAATTAAACAGTTTTAAAACCAGTGCCCTGAAATAGCCCACTGTTAACTGATAATGACTCTAGCTTTAAATAAATAATGGTCAAAGGAAATTAAGCTTTTATTATTAAACATCCCTTTGTGGAAATTAAATAAAATCAAACTGTTTCCAAGTACTCCACATGTATTTACTGATTTAATCCTCAAAACAATTCCATGAAATTGGTTAGTGTCATTTTAACCACAAGAGAACTGAGGCACTAAGAAGTTAATTAAGTTGCTCAGAGTCAACAACCAAAAAGTGAAGCTAGGGTTTAAACACATGCTATCTGCCACTGGAGAAGCTAAACAATTATTTTAATTAGAAACTCAAGGGTTTCTTATGTTTTATTTACTAAGTCCAACATGATCTGATAGAGCAAGAACATTAAGTTACATTTATGGGTTCACTATCTATTGTGAAGTTAAACCAAAAGCTGCCCAGAAACATCATAAGGGGAGGTCAGATTATCACACTAAGAGTTAAACTCACCTCCTGGAGATCTAAATTCAGAAGAAATTAAGTTTAAATCAGAATACCCAAATGTATTCATTTCCATTATTCTTTGAGTGACCAGAATATAATTTTGCCTCTCACCAAGACATTCTCTAATATTGAGAAACTTGGAAGAACAACTGATTATCAAATATTGTGTGAGGTATATGAGTCAAAGAGATGAAAGATTTCATATAAACAATGGAAAATTCTGGTGTACTATCATATCTCTGACCAACAGAATACAAATACATAGAGATCAGGCAGGCAAATCTGACTCTTTCCTAGAAAAGTGCTTAACAAACATTTTCAAATTCTTATTTTAGTGGATTATCTTTGTTTTAGTCATTTCAAAAGCCACTCTCCAGCTTTAATAAAAGTCAAACTTCAGACAAGTTACAATAAAACTGATGGCTGTATTTTCCAAAGTATGATATATAACCATCTTTGGTATGTGAAATGACTTCAAGTAATATACAAACTATTTAAATTTGAGTAGCTACATATTTCAATATGTAGTAGGGAAAAATATCTTTCCCTCAATTTCACAGTTGTTATTGCTTAGGATAAAATAAAAAAAAAGATTTTAAAAAATATGAACAACAGGTGGCGGATTTAACAAAAAAGAGTTGTAATGGTTACACTTAAATGACTAAAGTATGATGTATAGAATAGACTCGTGGACTTTGTGGATGAGGGTAAGGGTGGGATGATATGGGAGAAGGGCATTGAAGCATGTTAATTGTCATGTGTCTAATCAATCGCCAGCCCAGGATTGATGCTCGGGACTGGTGCAGCGAGATTTCCTGGGGGGGAGGGAGGAGGGAGGGGGGTTCCGGAGGGGAAGCATACGTAAACCCATGGTGATATCATGACAAAGTATGGCAAAAACAATAATAATAAAAAAAAAAAAGACTAAAGTTAGGGAAAGGTTTCTTTTACTGTGTCATGATTTCTCTAAGTCACCTTGATTGAAATGGAGTATCCTCAAAACTTCTCAAATAAAACTTACAGACCTTTCTCAGGGCAGAGTATTATAGACTGGTGAGCTCACCCACCACAGGCTGACTTCTCCCAGTTTCATTTTCACAGAGCAACTTCATATCCAAGTTCCATATGAATTGACTACAAATCTGACAGGTTTAAAAAGTATATTAAAACTAAATTCAAGAGAAAAACAGAATTTTAGAAGCCACAGAATTCTAGTCTGCCAATTTTAAATTAATTTCTAATTTTGTAAATAAAGCAATAGTGATTTTTAAGAACAAAATATTTAAACACATGGCAACTCTCTTTTAGGACACTGTTATAAATAACTAAACATGTGTAAATGAGAGTCTCTTAAAAAGACTCAAATTTTGGGTACAATTTTACTTTTTATTTAGGACTCAAAATAGGAGATAACAGAAAAACAGAATTAAAAGCACAGAACAAATTTTTACTAATGGACAAGTCATTTTAATGGTTGAGCTTATGTAATCAATAGAATGTTTCAAAGTTTCATTCCCTGCACCTCCAGTGGCCCAGGACCCAAAGGCTTTTTAAATTCCACTCTTACAATGCCACTTTATTACCAGTTCAGCAGAAAATATTTTATCTTTTATAAGACCCCTCAGAATCCCAATCAATAAGCCTACTCTTTTCAACCTTAAGGCTTCTTTTTAAAAAATAACTTATGATTCACATTATTCTTTCTGTCCACTAATGAAGCCTTTCTTCTAACAATGCTCCCAGATATCTCCTTCATACACTCCTAGTAAATCTCCAACTATCTTTAAACAACCTTCAAGTGGACTTCATAAAGTAAAAGCTGCATAAGAACTGAAAATATAATATACCAAGAAAGAAAGCAAATGTAGATAACTAGTACTGTGGCTAAATCACATCACCTGGACTTTTAAAAGCACCTGCCTTGCTCAAACAGTCATCTCCCTACCATGCAGATCGTTTTGTTATATCCAACGAATACTGAATCTGTACTTCCAGAAACCCACCTCCCCATACTAAACAGACTGATACTGGACCATCACCTTCAGAATACCTCAGGAATTCCACAACAGTGTCCTAGCCTCAACCTTTATTTAGCCAACAGACTCTGCTCTTGGACCAAGTGTATCCTGGTAAATGTATACTTGGAAAGTTAGAATTGCTTCTCAGATGATCATCATCACAGTCTCTACCTGTGGACCATGGTTTCCTAACCTTGGCATGACTGACATTTTCAGGTTTTTTTAATTGATAAGAGCTATCCTGTTTAATGTTTAGCAGTATACCCAGCAACAGGACACACTCCAGTCCCAGCTGTGACAACCAAAAATGTCCCCAACTACTGTCAAAATATCCCAGGGTGTGTGGAGACTGAAGGGGTGGTTCCTACTAGTTGAGAACCACTGTCCCAGACATCGGGCTGCATCTAGCCCAGCTTAGCTCCTCAGTGGGGGCTTGAAAACATTTGTGGAAATTTACAGTTACACATTCATGCATGAGTTACACAAATCCCTTTTGAAATTAAAGTTATTAGGTTTCTTCTTCAGATAAAAAACTAAAAGGATGAATATTTCAATCTGCTTCAAGTCCTGTCATCACAAATTTAATACTAAAACAAGACCTTATATCAAAAGAAAAAGAAATGTTATCACATACAAACATAGATGCTAAAGGTGCATAAATTTCATGAATTTAAAAAGGAACTAGAAATTATAGTAAATTTTGCATTCACGTCTTGGACACATCATAAATATTACCAAATAAAAGTAGTATATTCTACACATATTTCAAATTTGTTTACCTCTTTGGCTTACCTGAAGAAATCCAGGCGGACGGTTTAGAAAGGTATCGAGAGAATTATCCAAGAACCTCACAATTCGAAGGTACCCAGGATATGAAGGTGCACTAACCTCCCCTGCGGGATTTACAAAGAAAATCTGTACTCCGTTTGGTATCAAAATCAACTCATCTGCATCCAGCCCTAAGGTTTCAAGAGGAGGTGGCTGAGAGTGATTCCTATAGAAGTTCTCCCCAACTGACGAGAACTCCCCAGATTCTGTTCCATAGGAGACAGTGTAGTGACCCTCAGCAGCCTGAGGAGTGTAAGCAGGAGGTGCTTCGGATGGGTGACTCTGACACGGCAAGGACAAAGCCGTGGGTGTGCTACTGGACTCTGCACTTGCAGCTGAAGTGCTCCCATTTACTTCACCATGTTGAGGAAGTGAACTAAAGCACTGAGGCTCTGGTGACTTCTCAGACATGTCTTTAGGTGGAAATTCTGGATACAACTTGGGCACCTCCTGAAGATCATTCCGTAGAGAAGTGGCAAGACCCTTCTCCAAAATTTCCAACCTGGTGCGTACATTCTGTAGCGTTTCTTTCATTTTCTGTTGCATCTGCCTAGCGGACTCCCACTCAGGACCTGTGTATTCAGGATCTGTTGATGAAATGCTGATTCCTCTAAGCAAGTGTCCTATTCCTTGCTTATAGTAGTTCTTTGCTTCTTCCTTTTGACCTAATTCATCTGTATTCAGTCCTTTATTAACAAATACAAAGGCTTTCTTGTATGCTTCCTTGATGATCTTAATTTCAACAGGTTCTCCATCTTGGGGTTCTTCCATTTCTGCAAAACAGGAAATATACTTTTAATTACCTTATTTAGTATTTGTTTACTTATTATCAATTCCTCCCACCTGAATATACTTCAGAGGACTAGAGCCTTGCTTGTCTTTGTTCACTGATGTATTTCCTAAGCCTATTTAGGTGTGACAGAGAGGAAATACTAAATATGTATTTGTTGAATGGATAAATATTGCTCTTGCTCCTAAATATTTTTTTAATTAAAAACGTAAGAAAATAAATCAGAATATAGCTACTGAATAATTTTCTTGTTCCAGTTTCTTATAAGAAAGAAAAGTTTCCTCTATCTTTTAGGTTGGAACAAAAGAGTCTCATTCTAAAATTCATTATACTTCTGGATTATAGTAGCTAATTAAAAATGAAGCTGTCCTCCTCCATATTGGGGAGGACAGAAATGAGGGGAAAAATATATATCTGAATGAAGCTTTAAAGTTACCTGACTTTCATTTAAAGGTGGCAGGTTCACATGCAGTTAGCCATCTTTCCTCCCCAAACTCCATTAAAATGACTCACAAGATTATTTTTAAAGGCCTAACCATTCTTTTCAATGACAAAGAGGCATGAACAGATACTTCACAAAAGGATATTTAAATGGCCATGTGAAAAGGCATTCAACACATGATTCCTTCATGGAAATGAAACTAAAACCCAAAATATGACTACAGCTGACTCTTGAACAGTATGGGTCCACCTATACATGGATTACTTTAAATAAATACAGTACTGTATTTTCATTTTATGGCTCTTTAATTAAGTGTGGGGGAAAGTTTGTGTTTGATTAGAGGTCACAACATGTGGAATCAAAAAAAAGAGGGTCTGTGTCCTGATTCAATCCAAAGTGTTTCAGTTTTCTGCCCTTGGATGAGTTATTTATCAATTCCTTTATGTCTGAGGCAGAGAGAGTAACATAGAGATTTTTAACTATGTGGTGGGTGGCACCTCTAATCCCATTGTTCAAGGGCAACTATATATACTTATCAGGTGGCTAAAATTGAATACTGGCAAATGTTAGAGAAGATGGAAACTGGAACTCTCATATACTTCGCTGGTGTAAGTGAAAAAAGGCATAGCCATTATGGAAGTCTCGCATTTCTGTCTAAGGTACGTTCACCAGCTCTATGATCCAGCAATTTCATTTAGAGGTATATAACCAAGAGAAATGAATGAATATACACACCAAAAATATGTACAATAATATTCATAGCAGCTTTATTCACAAAAGCCCAAATCTTGAAACAACCCAAATGCCCACCCGCAGAAGGGATTAACAGTGGCATGTTCATATTATGCAATAATACACAGGATTTTTTTTTAATTGATGCCTGCAATGCGGATGACTCACCAAGTCTTTGCACAAAAGAAGCTACATACAAAAGATTTCATACTGACACTTCCATATTGTACAATTTTGAGGAACAGGCAAAACTAGCCTTTGATGACAGAAACAAAAATATACATGACAGGTGCTGGTATAGGCTTGAAAGGGACACAAGGGGACCTTAGAGCAAATAGAAATGCTCTCTATCTGGATCTGAGTGGTGATTACATGGGTGTATGCATATATTAAAAATCTGTAAATTTAAGATTAATGCACTGTATTGCACCTTATTATATCCATTAATAAAATAAATAACAAAGAGGGAGGATAGAGGAGTCAACAGTGCTTCGTTTCTGAAAGAGATGGCAGACATGGTAACTCATAAAACAGATCTGAGAAAGCTGAAGCCTACACTGTCAATCAGGAAACCAGAGAAGCAGCCCCACATACATTTCATGGTAGAACCTCCAAAACGCACAGGAACTGATGGGATTTGGTCCTCCTCTGAGAGAGACAGCAGAGGATTGAATAAGGGACAGATTCAACGCTAACTTACAAAGTAGACCCTCAGATCTCTCCTATCTGAGCCCAAGGACACTATTTCTCTCCAGCCCTGAAAGAAGACTGGGTGCTTTAATTCAAAAGAGCATAAAAGGAAATACCTAATGTGTTCTTAAGTTTTCAGAAGAGATCTATATTAACTGCGGGAGGACTCGGGGTTTAATCAGTGATAAGTACACGGTAAACTAAGGAAATAAAAATCAAGACAATTATTAACTCCAGGGAAAACAAGATGCTGACCTAGAAAGAAAGGTAATCAATGTACTGTATGTTTCCATTTTGATTAATATCATAATAATATAAATAATGAATCCTGATACAAGCAAAATTATAATACAACCATCCTGAGAAGATGAATGGATAGAAAGTTTATGTGTCTGTGGTACAGCATGGGAGACCTAAAATTCCATCTTTCCTACTAGGAAGTTAATGGGCAATGCCTAACACTGAAAAATAAAGTAACAATATAAGCATCCTGTTTATTACAGACTCAGACAGAAAGACCAGAAGTGGTAAGAAAAGAGATACAAGCTTTGGGTGGTGGGATCTCTGATTTTCACTGCAAGTCTTATGAAAATATTTAATTCTTTGTATGCCTGCACATGCAGGATAAAAACAATAACTAATTTTAAAAAAGTAAACTGAAGCTTTAGAGCAGCAGTGTCCAACAGAATTATAATTGTTAACTACATATGTTTTAAACTTTTCTAACACCCACATTTAAAAAGCAAAAAACTGCAGTGATAGCATTTTATTTATCCAAAAACATCCAAAATATTATTTCACCAGGTACCCAATATAAACATTATTAATGAGATAGTTTTCCTTATTTTTGGCATTAAGTCTTCAAAACCTACTGTGTATTTTACATGAAATCTCAATTTCAACTACTTTCATCTCAAGCCCTCAATACCCACATGTGCCTACTATAGACACTGTGGTTTTATTTTCTTTTAATCTCAGTAAAAATGAAGACAGGATAATTTAAAGGACTTAAGGCTCTTTTAGCAACCATCTGCACTATAAAGGCATCACCAAACTAGCCTAACCACACTTTCTAACCTGAAAAATAAACCACTGGTCAATCATATACAGGGACTTCACGGTAGTTGAGGGAGAGTGTGTACATTTATATATATTTGTCTCTAATTTAGCAAACATCACATACAATCAACCATAATCAGAGCTCTTACTTGTCCCACCTTGAATCCCCTATGAAGACTGACAACCCCACCCTGGAATCCTATCTTTAGAACAGAATGCCAGTAGAATGCTTTCCTTCCTTAGACACCATGGGGTAGGAATTCTGCATTCCACCTTCCTTAGGATACAAGCAGGGTCAGAATTCAGAAAGCAGGATAGCAGAGGTTACACAGGCTATGGTGAGCTGACCCAGGAATTTAACCAGCACTCTGAAGTCTGAACAGGGTCTTGAACAACACTGTTACTTGGTATTTTTTGCTCTGTGCCATAGGATACCACGTGTTCTTCCCTGATAGCTCAATTGGTAAAAAATCCACCTGCAATGCAGGAGATCCTGGTTTGATTCCTGGGTTGGGAAGATCCCTTGGAGAAGGGATAGGCTACCCACTCCAGTATTCCTGGGCTTCCCTTGTGGCTCCGCTGGTAAAGAATCCGCCAGCAATGTGGGAGACCTGGATTCGATCCCTGGGTTGGGAAGATCTCCTGGAGAAGGGAAAGGCTACCCACTCCAGTATTCTGGCCTGGAGAATTCCATGGACTGTATAGTCCATGGGGTTGCAAAGAGTCAAATAGGACCGAGAGACTTTCACAGGACACCATGACTACCAAGGACACCGTTTACAGACCTTTTAATGTGTGCTGGAGACCAAGCTAGATGTTCATTTCATTCAGTCCTTACAAACAACTCTTGAGACATTGTTACTGTTATCAGTACTTTGCAGAAGGAAGAAAAATGAGGTTTGAAGGCCATAACTACTTTAGATCACGTTTCTGAAAGACCTGGGAGCCAAAAATTACTTTCATATTTTTAAAAGGTTATGAAAACAAGAATATGAAACAGATTATATGTGGCTCACAAGGCTAAAACATCTTACTATCTACTATCTGGCACTTTACAAAAAGAGTTTACTAACCCACCCCTTAGATTACAGAGTTAGATAATCTGATCCCAAAAGGAATCCTCTAAATCAGGGTTTCTCAACCTCAATATGATTCACATTTTGGACTGGAAAATTCTTTGTTGTGGGAGGTTGTCCTGATCACTGGAGAATGTTTATCCCCACTCTGATCTCTATCTACTAGGTGCTGGAAGCAGCAACCCTCCTCTACCCACCATGTGAGGATCAAAAATGTCTCCAGAGCTTCCCTGATGGCTCAGTGATAAAGAATCTGCCTGCCAATGCAAGAGACACGGGTTCGATCCCTGATCTGTGAAGATCCCACATGAGGTGAAGCAACTGAGCCTATGCTCTAGAGCCTGGGAACCACAACTACTGAAGCCCAAGTGCCCTAGAACCCATGTTCTGCAACAAGAGAAGTCACAAAAGGAGCTAGAAAAAAGCTTGTGTAGCAACAAGGACCCTGCAGAGCCAAACATTTAAAAAATAAATAAAATTATTAAAAAAAAAAATCTCCAGGCATTGCCAAACGTACCCTGGCTGAAAAACCCCCCCCCCCCCCCCCCGTTGACAACTACAGCTCAAATGGTCTTTAAATGAGGAAATGTGTATCCAGGAGAACATGAAGATTTGTCAAGGAACATGTAACAACAACATATATGATTTTAAGAAAAAGGCTTTCAGATCCCTCCTCACTAAAACTGATCTGTGGGCAACATGCCTGCAGTTTAGCTATCATGCTATTGTTTTCCTCTTTCAAGCTCCTTTCACAGTCTTCCAGTTTGCAAAACTTTACCAAATATACCACACTCCCATTCTTATTTTTATGATAGTGTATTTGCCAGCATGGAAAGGCATGGTAGAATAAAACAGCCCAAAAGTCACAGGTGTCAATTTCAATTTTAGGCATGACTCCAACTATCCATCTTCTTAAGACATAAATTTCCATTAAAATTCCATTTTTATACTGAATTATCCTTTATTAAAATCCATTGGGTATTATGCTGCTCTATTACTACTTGTAATAATTCAATCCAGAAGAAAAGTAACTCCTAGAGTTAAAGTCAAAGGAAAATTTTAAAACTTAGTTTCAACTTACACAAGTATTTTTATTAAAGACATGTATGACAGAGAATAAAAAGCTTCTGAGTATAAATAAATTACATTAATACTCAGGAGTGGGTAAAAGTAGAAGTGGATAAAATCAAAGTACAATTTCAAGAAAAAGGAACCATGTAAAATACCGTTTATTTTAAAAAATGATGGTGATGGATATAAAAGTGCAATATTATACTCCATGAGAAAAAGAGTGATGAGCCAATTTTATATTAAATGTCAATATCTATACCTTGTGGGATACTGCATCCTTTCCAACCACCTGAAAGTGTAGTGCAAAACATTATAAATCATCTTAAACTTATGCAAGAGGAATTTTTTTACACAAGTAAATTAAAAACACAGTTCTAAATCCACTCACTATGATATTATACTGCAAACATGAGACACACATGGTCTGTGACACTTAGAAGCACCATAATTTACTACCTTTTATTAAGCTCTCTGGATATGCCTGGCACTGTTACATGCTCCATTTACTCCTCATATCCTTGGAGGGTTGTTCTGATTTAGAAAATGTTTAACAAATACTCAGCAGCTTGCTCAAGGACTAGTCAATGAGCTGGTAAATGGAAGAGATAGATTCAAAGAGTCAGGTTCATTAGGTATTTGTCAGGAAACTGAAATGTCTGACTCCAAAGCTAAACCTCCTTCTATATGAACAAGTGAACAGAGGGAGGGAGGTGTGAAGGGTAACTGAAGCTTTTCAGTTACTTAGACTTTAGGCTTAAGTCTTAAAGGGTAGATAACATTTGAAGACAGAAAGCATGCACAATAAAGGAACCCTAGGTAGAAGTAGTACTACCTTGTAAATGTCTTTATTTAAAAACTTATTTCACATAGTGAGCTGAAAGATTTCCTAAATAATGTGTCACTGGAGGAAATGGGGGGGGTGCTATTCACAGGGAAGGCAGGTGTGTGTGTGCACACGTCCATGTGTGTGTGTAGGGGGGTTCCATGGGTCAGCTGCTGCTGAAGATCCTTCCTTGCTGTCATCTTCACTTTGAAGAGGGAAGGAAAAAAAAAACTATATATATATATATATATATATATATATGTATATATGTTATTTTACAAACATATATATAGCAGTGAGAACAGCCTGGAGATCTAGTGGATGAAATGTAGTTGGTAATCTCATCCCAGAAAGAAGAAACTTTCTACTAAAATATTACATTTTTATTTTGTGGTTGTTACGGGATTTGCTTTTTCTCAGTAGCCTCTGAGAAGATGCATTTCACAGAGAAAAGGACTATACGATGGTGACTTAAAAACAAAGAAGTCTATCCTTCCCCTAACCATAGTCAAGTGCTTATCAAGTGTCTTGAAAAGATAAAAACTATTATTACATGACTTCGCGCTTTAATTTTTAAAGTTGAGAACAGAAAAAGTTTTTGAAACGTCCATCTGAAGTATCAAATAAAACAATACCTACATTCATCTACAATCACACTACATTCATCTTCACTCACAAATCAAAACCTGGCTCCAGATACCAATGGTGCATTTAACTTATTTTTTAAACGTTCTAATAAAAGTAAAATCCATTTATTTCATATAACATTGTGTGTGTGCGCGCACGCGCTTTAAAAAATACTGAGGAGCAAAGAGGTTCAGTTCTGAACCAAACACTGTCTTTATTAGTTCAATCGCATAAACACTAAAAGTAGTAACAATCATGGTAACGATCAATATCACAAGAAGTCTTTAATAATACAATCATTCATCTACCTAGAATAGGAGCAGCAAAAGCTGTTCTGATGCCCACCCATCTGGCCCTTTACAAAATAAAACCAAACAAACAAGAAAAGCAGGAACTCTTATCTGTAACTGCCTTCTGTAGCATCCCACCCCATTTTGGCTTGCAGGAGGAACTATATATAGTGACATGTCACAAAGCCTCACAGGTTAGAGAGAGCACAGGAGAGCAGAGCTTCTTATTCCAAATACGTTTCACATAGTCACCAATTTAAGTCTGCCAAAATAAAAGAGAGCGAACCAAGAAGTACCTCCACTTATAATGGCAGGGAGGCCTTCTCATACTACTTCTGCTTTCCGAAATTTCAAAGAAAACTGGTGAATTCCTAAACATTTAAGGCCACGCATTTCACATGCAACAACAATGAAAACAAGCTCATTAAATTACAGTACAATAAAGCAAATCTCGAGCATCCTCGAGAGACAAGAGTAAAGCAATTCACTCACAATTAAATAGAGTGGAGAACTGGGCCAACCCTACAGTAACGCAATAATGCCATGTCACGAAACTGCGCATTCCGAGAGCAACTTTCTCCAGGCAGAGAAATAAAGTCGGAGGGATCTGCCGCAGTGCTCAGTAGCCACCCCCCCCCCCAAAAAGAGACACGAAGAACTGTTTTCGAAGGAGTAAAATCGCAAGCTCCCCCCCCCCCCATGTGGCTGACTTTCTGTAAAGAAAGGTTAGTCAACTTTCAGTGAGCTGTAAGCGCCGGGTGAGGGGGAATAATCGGTAAACAGCGGGGGTGGGGCGGCCAGACGGCCCGCAGATGCGCCGGAGGAGCGCCACCCGAGGGGGCAGGCGGCGCCCTCCAACCCGAGAGCAAACGGGGAGGGGGCGTAGCGATCTCGAAGGTTCCGTAGATACAGGAGGTGAGGGTTAACTTAAATCAACTCCTCAAAAGAATCCCTCCCGAAACCGCTCCCTTCCACGAAAGTTCCAGCTCCGAGCCCTGGTCGGGGCCCGAGGCCTCGTCGGCCCCTCCCGCCCGGCCCTCCCGCCTCCCGCCGCCCGCCGCCCGCCGCCCGCCGCCCGCCGCCTCGGGGGCCCGCGCAGGGCCGACCCCTTCCCTCCCGCCGCCCTCCGCCCTACCTGTGCCGCCGGACCGCCCGGCCCTCCGGCCGCAGCGCCGAGTCCGCTCCCTCAGACGCGGCGCCGCCGCCGCCCAGCGCTCCGCGCGCACCGGCCCGCGGGTCCCGGAGCCCCGCTCGCCGGGCCGACAGAGCCCGAGGCGCGCGCGGCGGAGCGCCCCACGTCAAGCGGCCGCCCCGCCCCGCCCGCCGGCGCGGCCCCCGCGTGACCCGAGCGCGCGGCCCCGCAGCGCGGCCCCCGCGTGACGCCCACGCGCCCCGCTTCCTCGCGGGCTCGTCCCGGCCTCGGTTCTGTCCGCTCAGACCTTCTAAAACGGCCTCTGAGGAGACGCCAGCCCGCTTGGAACGTCTGAGTCACCGTAAAACTCTAGGGGGAGAAAAAGATAAAGGGCCGAAGGCCCGGGGAGAACCACGTGAGCCAGCGGCTCCGCACGGACTCCACGGCTAGGGTCTCCGGCCACGTCGACGGCCCGGCGCTTGCGCAGTCTTACTCTCCGGAGGACCCCAGGCCGCGGGTGGGAGTGGTCCAGAGCGGTGGGCCACGGGGGTGGACGGTTAGGGGGAGCCCTGGGTGCTGGAAGTTTGTAGCGACAGCGTGGTAAAAAATGTTAAATTCCTGACGCCTAAGATTAAAGAGCAAATGTGCTGATTCCGTTTATGATTATGGAACGTCAAAAGGGGAAACTCAAACACACGCTTCTTTAAAAGTTCTTTAGTTAATAAAATAGTTTCGGTTCGTGGACAGGGAATGTTCAGCCTGATTTTCCAGTTCTGCAAGGATCGAGCCAGTGCAGCCGCCCTTGCCCCCATACATGAGCCCTGAGGCGAGTTTAGGATGGAGAAAAACACAACAGCAGGTCTGTGCTTTGGTTACTGGTCCTAGATGGTGAAGATGCCTATCTAAAGATTAATGAACTCAGACTCTTGCATCTTCCATATAGAGAAAGGGACTAAGATCATGAACTTTAGATAATCTGTTCTTTGTGATTAGCAGTAATCTTTTGAAGTTCTACTTTTTTTTTTTTAAAGGGGAAAACACTCCACAAAACTACATATTCTGGTTTCTCCCTGATTCTTCAGAGCAGTTCTTCAGAATTATGTAAGAGGCTATTTCCAGGGCAATAGTCTTTAGTAAGAGCCTGGTATAAAACTTAATTTTGAAACTTTTAGATTGTATGTTTTTCTTCAGTCCACAGATGGCAGATTTTACAGTCTTGAACAAACTTGCCTTAAAAAACTATATACATACATATAAAGTGCCCTGAGCTCTTAAGACTGGCTAAGTTACTTGTTTGAGAATGGCAGTGACTTAATTCCAGATGAATTGTTACTCTGTACAGTCAAAATTAGGCTTCCTTTATGGCTCAGCTGGTAAAGAATCTGCCTGCAATGCAGGAGACCTGAGTTCGTATCCCTAGGTTGGGAAGATCCCCTGGCGAAGGGAGAGGCTACTCATTCCAGTATTTTGGCCTGGAGAGTTCCATGGACTGTATAGTCCATGGGATAGCAAAGAATTGGACACCAATGAGCGACTTTCACTTTCTTTCAGTCAAAATTGATGATGGGAAATATTGGATGACTACTGGGGAAGGCTTAAGTTTAAAATTTGGTAGTTCCATTTGGTATTAATAGTTCTCTGAAATCTCAGAAAGATAACAGCTATCCATCCCAAAGAGAAAAACCTATGGGGGGGGGTGTATACATTAATACAGAGGTTTTAGATGATTTTTCTCTTATACACCTTAAAAAGAATTCTGAAAAACTGTGACTGTAATTTCTCCCTCATTTTTGATTGAGCATCAAAAATGTTCATCTCACTTAAAGAGTTGTAAAGTGTTAGGTAGTTAGAATAGGAAACAAGAGTCCAAAATGGCGGTGGCTAGAAGACAAGGAAGGGAAAAGCCAGCGAAGATAGAATAAGGAAGGTCCGAGGACCTGAATGAGAACTGCAGATAGAACAGCACTCCTGTCTAAGCCCAATTTGCATAGAACAGGCCCAGGGGGCAGAAATAAACATATAAAATAGGAGCCAAAGCGCTTGCTCTCTCTCTCTCTCTCCTGCACCTTGAAGTTGGACTCTCCCTTTCTCTCCCACGTGCTGCAGTGTTCTCCTCACGGCCTTGCGTGCCCTCACACCTCGAGGATGAATTCTCCGGCTATCATCTTCTAAATAAAATAGAGCTGTAACACTGAGCTGTAACACTGATTTATTTAAGAGCTATAACCCGGTCTGTCCAGACCCGAGAGCTGTGGCCCGCCGAGGGCTTCAATGTCCATCACTCCAAATCTTTGTTGTGACGAGACAAGGACTGAGGAACATACCCTCTCGTGACATCTACACTCGCCTGACATAAAGGATACAAATTGTTTTCTAGTGAGTTGACATTCTAAAATAAGAGATACATAACTTTTAATTGTAGCCAATAGAGCATAAATACCAGATAGTCTTATATCACCATCAATTTTTAAAACTATATTAACAAGCATTTCTTTAATAGGAGAAAATGTTACATCATTCATTTTCTTCTTTTTATTTATTTATTTAGCTGCACCAGGTCTTAGCTGTAGAGCCTGTAGATCTCAGACAGGATCTTTTGTTGTGGCATGTGGGATCTAGTTCCCTGACCAGGGATTAAACCCGTATCCCCTGATTTGGGAGCACAGAGTTAAATCAATAGGGAAATCCCGATTCCTTTTTGCCTTAAACTCATGTTTCCATATCAGTTGATGAAATTTTACCCTGATATTTATTCTGGTTATCCCCAAAATATAAGCAATAAAAATTTTAAAAAAGGTAAATTGTATGTCATCAAAATTAAAACAACTTGCTCTTCAAAAGACACCATCAAGAAATCAAAAGTACAACCTACACACTGAGAATATATTTTCAATCATCATAATTTACTTTTATTTCAAACATATGAAAGTTATTAGGTTAGTTATAACCTAATAATCAACCAGCTAAGTAATAAAATTTTAAGTGGGCAAAAGATTTGAATAGGTATTTCTCTGAAGATATACAAATGTCCATGAAAAGATTCTCCATGTCATTAGTCTTTCAGGAAATGCAAGTCGAAAACATAATGCGATGCTATTACTTACTCACCAGAATGGTTGTAATAAAAACACACTAACTAGTGTCCTACAAAAATGTGGAGAAATTCAAACCTCATGCATTACTAGTAGCAATGTAAAATGATGTAGTCATTTTTTGAAACACTGTTTCTTAAAAGGTTATATAGACTTACCATTACTATATGACCTAGAAACTCCTCTTATAGGTGAAATTCTATAAACAATTGTTTTCATTTTACTTGGTTCAAAATACTGGGAGATGCTGCTGTTATAAAACTCTTTCCACACCTATATATTTATTAATAGTTTAAGTGGCTAGAGTTTCTCAGTTTTCATATCTATAAATATTAAAATTGAAATAGGATGTTGAACTCTGTCTTGTTCTGGAAATAGTTTACATATAATACAAACAATGATATAAATACTTGTACACACATACAAAGTGCACAAGAGGACTTGACAGAAACATTCATAGCAACCTTATTTAAAACAGCCAAAAAGTGAAAACAATCCAAATGTCAATCAACCGATGAATTGATCTTTGAAAGTGCAGTATATCACTACAATGAAATATTATTCTATTCCCAAAGTTACCACAACATGGATGACCCTCAAAAACATGCTCAGTGAAAGAAGCCAGACAAGAACATAAATTTATTTCTCAATGATTTTTCTTTGAAAGGTAAATATGAAGAGGCAGAAAGTAGATTATTAGTTGCCGAGGGCTGGGCTTGGTAATGGAATTGACTGTAAATGGACAGGAGGTTTTTCCTTTAGGGTGATAAAGATGTTCTAAAATTAGATAGTGAGGATGGTTGTACAGCTCTGTAAGTACAATGAAATTCACTTGAATTGCATATTTAAAATGAGTGAATTTTATGATATTTAAACTATATTTGAAACAGTTTAAAAATTTCTCCTGGGGAATTCCCTGGTGATCTAGTGGTTAGGACTTCACATTCTCACTGCCGAGGGCTTGGGTTCAATCCCTGGTTGGGCAACTAAGATTCCACAAGCTGCAGAGTGCAGCCAGAAAAAAAATAACAACTCCTTGATTGACTATTATAATTATTTATATTTATATTATATGTATTATACATTTGAATAAACATTTATTGTACCAAGAGTATATATTTATTGGAAATATACCCTGATAATGTGATAGAGACTTCTTCAATTAATTCATACATTTGTGGATGACTATCATTTATTTTTAGAATGGGACAGGATTTAGCATCAATTCTATCCTAATTTTAATATTTAAAAATGTAAAGCTTGAGAAACTGCCTGCATAAACAAAATAAAATTAACAGAAGGAATTTTATAACAGCACTGTCATTCAGTTCTTTAAACTATCAAATCTTATGCCGCATATCACTATGATACATCATGCAAATTTGTACTTTACTCCAATGGATCCTTATTCCATTTTTTTTTAAATTAAAAAACTGAAAATCACTTGACAGCCAAAATATCTTGTCACCAAGTTATAATAGTTATTTACCGCCTCAGTTTCTGGGAAGAACACCAAAAAGGCTTTATTAACATTGACCATCTGGTACCACTGAGGTCCTAGTATCCTTAGTAATGCCACATTCAAGGGAGTGCCTGAATACCTCCAGTAGTGGCTGCCCACACTGCCACACTCACTCAGAACTCAGCGTCAGCAACAGGTAACTGGGGCAGGAGGAAGGCTGGGAAGCACTCCTAGGTCTAGGAAGTGGGAGAATAGAGGGTGGGAGGGTAGAGGGAGGGAGGGAAGAGGGAGGGAGGGAGTGACTCTTGATTTAAATACCACTAACTCTCTCTGTTCTTGTGATTTCAGATCTTTTGGGGGAGTGTTCTGCAGAGCACCTTATACTGTTAAGGCAGAATTGACACTCTCAGTAAGGTGGGTTTTAATTGCCTTACTGAAAATCCACAACAACTAAACTCATATTAAAGTGTTCCTCTCTGTGTTTTATCCTGTATAACTTGATTAATTTTGTAGCCCTTTAAACATTACCACTCTATTTTAAGTGATCACCATAATGTGGGTTATTTGGTTAACTATTAAGGTCCTTTATTTGCACAGGCTTTTCCCAAGGCAGCACTTGAAATGTGCTCACCTTGTATGTTTTACTAAAATTTCCAGAAAGAAAAAATTTTTTAGTCACAATCAGTTA
This sequence comes from Antilocapra americana, assembly GCA_007570785.1. Lineage (NCBI taxonomy): Eukaryota > Metazoa > Chordata > Mammalia > Artiodactyla > Antilocapridae > Antilocapra > Antilocapra americana. The sequence goes on along the minus strand of ML661908.1, from coordinate 17,042,938 downwards.
AGACCACTGACTCTTTACACTTGATTTCCCTTCCTGTCCTTGGTGTTTACATGAATGCAGCATGTTTGAGATCTAGGGCTTCCCTGGTAGCTTAGAATCTGCTGACAATTCCGGAGACCTGGGTTTGAGCCATGGGTCCCTGGAGAAGGGAATAGCTATCTACTCCAGTATTCTTGCCTGGAGAATTCCATGGACTGGTGGGCTACAGTCAGTGGGGTCTCAAAGAGTCGGACACAACTGAGCGACTCACACTTTCACTTTCAAGGAGAAGTGGAGTTGGTTATTGTTGTTGTTGTTGTTCAGTTACTCAGTCATGTCTGACTCTTTGCGACCCCATGGACTGCAGTACACCAGGCTTCCCTGTCCTTCATCGTCTCCCAGAGCTTGCTCAAACTCATGACCATCTAGTTGGTGATGCCATCCAAACATCTCATCCTCTGTCATCCCCTTCTCCTCCTCCCTCCAGTCTTTCCCAGCATCAGAGTCTTTTCCAGTCAGTCAACTCTTCGCATGAGGTGGCCAAAGTATTGAAGTTTCAGGTTCAACATTAGTCCTTCCAATGAACACCCAGGACTGATCTCCTTTAGGATGGACTGGTTGGATCTCCTTGCATTCCAAGGGACTCTCAAGAGTCTTCTCCAACATCACAGTTCAAAAGCATCACTTCTTTGGTGCTCTACTTTTTTTATGGTCCAATTCTCACATCCATACATGACTACTAGAAAAACCGTACCTTTGACTGGATGGACCTTTGTTCGCAAAGTAATGTCTCTGCTTTTTAATATGCTGTCTAGGTTGGTTATGGCTTTTCTTCCAAGGAGAAAGTGTCTTAATTTCATGGCTGCAGTCACCATCTGTGGTGATTTTGGAGCCCAAGATAATAAACTCTCTCATTGTTTCCACTGTTTCCCCATATATTTGCCATGAAGTGATGGGACTGGGTGCCATAATCTTAGTTTTCTGAATGTTGAGTTTTAAGCCAGCTTTTTCACTCTCCTCTTTCACTTTCGTCAAGAGGCTCTTTAGTTCCTCTTTATTTTCTGCCATAAGGGTGGTGTCATCAGCGCATCTGAGGTTATTGCTATTTCTCCCGGCAATCTTGATTCCAGCTTGTGCTTCATCCAGCCCAGTGTTTCTCATGATGTGCTCCGCATATAAGTTAAATAAGCAGGGTGACAATATACAGCCTTGATGTATTCCTTTCCAATTTGGAACCAGTCTGTTGTTTCATGTCTGATTCTAACTGTTGCTTCTTGATCTGCATACAGGCTTCACAGGAGGCAGTTAAGGTGGTCTGGTATTCCCATCTTTTTAAGAATTTTCCACATTTTGCTGTGATCCACACAATCAAAGGCTTTAGTGCCGTCAGTGTTGTGCATTTAATTATGAGATATGTTTATAGTTGCTTCTGTGTGTGATTGTGTTATTGCTAGCCATCCTGTTGTAGCACTGACTTCCAGGAAAATTCCTATTCTGCTGGCTTATCTGTTGCCATTTAACATAAAGATGCCAGCTAAGGGTCATATTGCTCTATGAATGTGTGCTACAGTACACAGCATCAAAAGACTGATGGGAGAGAAACAGTGTTTGAAATATATGGGGCTAGAAGCAAATCTATTTCAAATGATTCCAGTCATCAGACGTGAAAGGATGCCTGCATGGGTGTGTGCTCAGTCGTGTCCGACTCTTTGCCACATCATGAACTGTAGCCCACCAGGCTCCTCTATCCATGGAATTTTCCAGGCAAGATTACTGGAGTGGGTTGCCATTTCCTTCTCTAGAGGATCTTTAGCAAATACATAAATATTTTTCAAAAAGAGCCTCTTAATTAAACTATGGAAAGCAATTCTTTTATCATTTCTTACTAACCTGATTTGGCTTTTTTTCTGATCAAGTTGATACTTTTTATATTATAAAGAGGTTAATGACATGCTCAGTAAAGTACCTTATTTTCTATATATTTATATGTATAAATATATGTCTCTGTTAAAAAGCAGAGACATTGCTTTGCCCTCAAAAGTCCATATAGTCAAAGCTATGGTTCTTCCAGTAGTCATGTATGGATGTTGAGAGTTGGACCATAAAGAATGTTGAGCACCTAAGAATTGACACCTTGGAAAAACTCAAAGAACTGATGCTTTCGAACTGTGGTGCTGGAGAAGACTCTTGAGAGTCCATTGGACAGGAAGGAGATCCAACCAGTCAGTCCTAAAGGAAATCAGTCCTGAATATTCATTGGAAGGATTGATGTTGAAGTTGAAGCTCCAGTACTTTGGCCACTTGATGCGAAGAGCTGACTCATTGGAAAAGACCCCGATTCTGGGGAAGACTGAAGGCAGGAGGAGAAGGGGACAACAGAGGATGAGACAGTTGGATGGCATCACTGACTCAGTGGACATGAGTTTGAGCAAACTCCAGGAGATGGTGAAGGACAGGGAAGCCTGGCGTGCTGCAGTCCATGGGGTCACAACAAAGAGTTGGACATGACTGAGCAACTGAGCTGAACTCAACTAGGAATGTCAACCTATAACTGAGATGTGCCATCATTCTTGAGGATGTCAGGATATAAAAAAGTACTATTGTTTTTATGAATATTTAAAACTATTTCAGACATAACTGAACAACTGAACAAAAAAATATGCATAACAGGGTGTGGCTTAACACCAGACACTAGAGTTCTTACTCTGCATTGCTTCAGTAAGCCACTTAGAGAGGCTTCCCAGGTGGCTCGGAGGTATAATGCAGGAGATGCAAGTTCGATCTCTGGGTGGGAATATCCCCTGGAGGAGGGCATGGAAACCTCCTCCAGTATTCTTGCCTAGAAAATCCCATGGACAGAGGAGCCTGGTGGCCTACCTAGGGTCCATAGGGTCGCAAAAAGTTGGACATGACTGAAGCTACTGAGCAAGTACACAAGAGCTCCCAAGGACACAGGCAAATAAGAGACAAATAAATGAAATAATACACAGAGCATTTTGTAATACTGTTATTACATTAGAAATGTGCAGAGATTGGCAGCAAGTGGAGTGAAGAAAGAGAAGCAGTGCACACTCAGAAGAGAGGAGAAGGCAAGCAACCTAGGAGACTGACAAAAAATTAAAAAAAAAATTTTTTACCTCATATTGCATTTGACTCTTTTTTGATTCGTGGTTAAGAAACCTAAATTTCCTGAATCTTTAGTGTAGTTTGCAAAAAAAAAAAAAGAAAGAAAGAAAGAAAAGAAATGCACTGTTTTGTTTTTGTTTAATTTGAACTAAAAATTTTGGGAAATTTCTCTAAAATTTCAATATTCATCTTGCTTACATTGTCCAGAACAAGACAAATATGCAGTTGATGCTGAACGGACCTAAACTAGGGAAGGCATAATCTCTGAAACAGAAGTGTCCTATAGACTGTGAATGCCTTGGGAATGTTGGACATTTGGATGAGAGCATCAGATTTTCTACAAGAGGTGGAGATGGAGGCGCAAAGGAAATGTCAGTGCCCTTCAGTCTAAGACCATCAAGGATACATACGAAGTCTGACTTTCTGTTTAAACGCTGCTTGTCTTTTTGTAAGAGAAACCTGTGAGTGGAATGTGAAAGAACCCCTTCATAATACAGTGAAGTTGTTTCATTTTCTGCATAATGAAAATGGAGGTTATATTTAAGTATTCCATGTACATGTGGAAAGGTTTTCCAAATTCTGTGTAATTAGGGATGACAAGCATAAAGGGAAGAGGGTATCTTTAGTGCTGGTTGGCTAGTTAGATGTTAGTCCCTTCTCTTTCTTGAGTATATCACCTATGGTGAAGCTGAGAAGAAAAATGTGTGATGACTCAAAACGGATATAGTTCCATGTATTCTGGCATCTAGTATTACTGTTAAAAGTCTAGAAAGCTTATCATCTTAATGATTTTCAAAAAAAATTTGAATGAGGCTCAAAACTTCTAATCCAGTTCTGAGACTATAGATACAGTTGTTATAAAAAAAAAACAAACAAACCGGAAATTAACATGTGATACAGTGTTACTAACTACAGAGTTTTGTTTAAATTTCACAAAATGTCATGCTAGTGTCCATTATTTGTTTTCATATCTTATTCAAGATTTTGCACTGTATTTAGTTGCACTGAGCAGCATGCAACAAATTCTGGTAAATTCTCTTTTCAATTTTATACTGTTACTATATATTTTTATACTGTTCTAATTTTCCTTATTATGGCTTCTTAGATACACTCATCATTTAAATGTGGACATTTAATTTCCAAATACGTGGGGTTTTTTAAATTATCTTTGATATTAATTTTCTCATTTAAATGTTTTCTTCTCTGCAATCGCCCCCTCTGTGTTTTTTCAGTCTTCTGACTTTACTGAGACTTTCAATGACTAAGTCAAAGATCTCTCTTGGTAAATGTCACATTGCACTTGAGAATATGTGAGTTGTTTTCAAATATATTTTGATATTGATTTCTAACATAATTCCACAGTGTTAAGAGAACAGACTCTGACTTTAGTACCTTAAGACCATACAATTTTTGCACCGTGTTTTATGTCCCTGGATATGTTCCAGTGCCTCCTAGTTTATAGTCTATGGGCACTTGAATAGAATTTGTATCCTACTCTTCTGTGAAAATTGTATAAATCTTAATTATGTTGAATTGGTTTTTAAAAAAAAAGAAAAATGTGCAGTGAGTTGCTACTAAAATCCACTGAACACCAGGAATTTGTTATTGGACAGCCTTGATTGTCTTGGGGGGAATTACCCTTCTAGAACAGCTAAGTCTTTTCTGGCAATATTCAGGCAATTTGAATGGAAAGATCTAGGTCCAGATATCCCATCCTCAGCACTTTCATTACTTGGGGCAGATTCATCCTAGCCTGATTGTCCCCAAAACTGATGTTACAGCAGATGACACAATACTGGACACAGATTTGAATGCATCAGTTCATAGAGAGTTCAGAAGAAAAGATGCTATTCATGGGGGAAAAAAATGTCTGCTATCTTATGAAATTTTATAAAAATACACCAAGGATTACATTTTACAATTAAAAACTTCAAACAGTTCTATCCAGAAATTCTTCCTTTGTTGTTCAGTCATATTTGTTTCCTGAACAGTCTGTGTTTCTTATTCTTTTTTGCATGTTTGGCTTTCTAACTAGTGATGTTGCTTTAAAAATAAAGTTTCTTTTCCTAAAGTAATGCAAACTTTAAACAATAGTCATCTTCCTATAATACAGCTGCAATGACTTGGTGCCATAATTAATATGTGAAGATAAGAAATCCAATAAATTTGAATTTTTTTTTCCTACAGTCCTAGTTTGTCTGGAACACTGATTATTATTACCAACAACAAAGTTATTGGCTTTTTAAAAATCATATTCTGGACAGAAGGTGATCTTGAGGATGCTTATTTCTCTTAAAGCCAGTTCTGCAATCTAAAACATTTCTTTAGTTTAATTTGCATATAGACAAGTCCCTGCATTGTCAGCTCACAGCATAACTAAGGATCACTGATCTTTATTTAGTCACAAGGCTTGATTGTAACAGCAGGGTGCTTCTTAGGCAGTTCTAAAGTAACAGAAATTAAAATGCTAACAAAATCACGTTTAAACCAGTCCATAGAAAGCTGTGTGTATATATATATATTAAGCCTACTCTCAGAGTCTATAAATTACTCCATCAGAGTAATTTAAGTAAGGGTTTTTAGAATTTGATTAACTCAGATAAAAACAGTTTCTATTAAATTTTTTGAAAAAATAAATTTGGGGCTGTAGTAATAAATATCTTTTTTGTGTAGACCAACTCTGTGGAAGGTCCTCTACTGGCTATTTTACCTACTTCATTTTATTTCACCCTCTATGAACCAGGAGTAAGGAGGCAATTGTCAGATGAAGAAATGGAAGCTCAGAAGGTTTATATAATATATTCTAAACCACACAGCAAGTACCTCACAAAGCCAAGATTCCCAAAGATTGTTTTCAGAATTATTTTGTTGAAATCGACATTTTGGCGAGCTACTACTGAATTTCAGTATGAGTAGTTTCCTTATTATATCCTTGAGTTCCCCCAAACAGTATGGAATGAGGTTTATTAACATTCAGTAATATGACAAAAATCTCAAGGCTAGTAAGTGGCTGAGCTACAATTTAAACTGGAATTTTTGACTTTAAAATGGTAGCATTCCTGGGATCTTCCTGGTGGTCCAGTGGCTAAGACTCTGAGCTCCCAATGCAGGGGTTCCAGGTTTGATCCCTGGTCAGGGAACTAGATCCCACATGCCACAGTTGAGTTCACATGCCACAACTAAAAGATCCTGCAAGCTGCACCTAAGACCCGGAGCAGCCAAACGAGTAAACTACAATAAATATACATTTTAAACTACAATAAATATACATTTCCTACTATAAGATAATGTCTTGGTGGTTATCTAATTCCCAAGAAGTAACATATTTTGGAAGAATCTGAAACATACTAGTAAAAGAATTTTTACCAAGACTAGAAATTCAATGGTTTCTTCACTTTAGTTCCAAAACTAAACATAGAATCATGAACTATCAAATGTCCTTTATGTTTGAATCCTTGCCAGTCTTACCTGCTACTTACATAAACATAGGCAATTTACGCTCAAAGCTTCAGTTCTCACCTTTACATAACTGGGATAACAATAACTACTTTGGAGGACTGTCCTGGCCAGTAAGAAAGATATTGTACATCACACTCTGTACCCTACAAAGAGGCAGCAGTTTGGGGTGGTTAAGAGCTCACATCCTAAAACCAGCTACCCGAGTTCAAGCTCTGAGACCCCCACATCAGCTCTGTGATTTTAGGCGAATTTACTTTACCCATCTGTATCACCATTTTCTCACAGGTAAAATGAGGTAATGATAATAATAACTACTTTATGAGTACTGTATATAAAGTGCTTCGGAAAAAAATTGTTCCATTAAATTAAATGTTCCTAGCATATTGTAAGCACTATTTAAAACGTTGTTAAATTTTAAAAATACTTTGAACATAATAGATGCTGAATAAACAGTAGCTACTTTACTTAGCAGTTACTTGGGTGATTTTCATATTATATATATATATATATATATATATATATATATATATATACACACACACATGTAATATATATATTGTAAAAGGAAATGGCAACCCACTCCATTATTGTTGCCTGGGAAACCCCATGGACAGAGGAGCCTGGCAGGCTACAGTCCATGGAGTCACAAAAGAGCTGGGCATGGCCTAGTGACTAAACAACAAACAATACATATATAATATAAAAACTAAAATTAACATTTTTGGTCTTTGGAGAACATTATTTTCTTGCCATTAAAGGAACATGTGAAACTAAACCAGTAGTCCCAAGATGATTAGTCTTATACCTACCCTAATAAGGAGATCAAACCAGTCAATCCTAAAGGAAATCAGTCCTGAATATTCATTGGAAGGACTGATGCTGAAGCTGAAATTCCAATACTGTGGCCACCTGATGCAAAGAACTGACTCATTGGAAAAGACCCTGATGCTGGGAAAGACTGAAGGGAGGAGGAGAAGGGGATGACAGAGGATGAGATGGTAGGATGGCATCACCGACTAGACGGTCATGAGTTTGAGCAAGCTCCAGGCGATGTTGAAAGACAGGGAAGTCTGGTGTGCTGCAGTCTATGGGGTCGCAAAGAGTTGGACACGACTGAGCGACTGAACTGAACTGAGTAAGTTCCCTGGAGTTTGGGAGTGGGGAGGAGAGGTGGAGAGGAAAGGATTAATCACAGTTTTCAGACTGGGGATTAACCAACTGGCTATGCTCTCCAGGTGCCATTACTGACATAGGAGACACTGGAGAAGGACTGCGCATAAGAGAACTGACAACTGGTCAGTGTTTCCCAGGAACCGCACACTGTGTTGGGCACTTTGTATGCATATTATGCCATTTCCCTCTCAGAGCCACCCTGTGGGTACCACTATCTCCATTTTATAGATCTGTGAAAATTTTTGAAGAAAGATGTTGTGCCATGTAGGCAAGTGAATCAACTTGTCAAGTGAAAAAGTTTTTTTTTTTTACATAAAGTGGCAAGAGTACAGCCCACCTCCTCCCCTTGCCCTTAAGTTCTGAAATTTCACATCTGTATTTGTATTGTTGTGTTAGAACAGTCACTACTTTCAACCCAAAATGACCCTTTTCCTATTATCTCCTGAAGTCCTTTATTTAATACCTTCATAGACAAAGACCATTTTGAGATGCCATGCAGTCTGTAAAAGCTCACTAACAACGTGGAAATCTATAATAGATTACTCTGCCCAGAAATGTCATGAGAGTTGCTGTATTTCTCTAATACTTTATGCTAACGTGGAGCTAAAATGCATGTGCATGTGTGTGTTAGTTGCTCAGTCGTGTCCAACTCTTTGTGACCCCATGGACTGTAGCCCACCAGGCTCCTCTGTCCATGGGATTCTCCAGGCAGGAATACTGGAGTGGGTTGCCTTGCCCTTCTCCAGGGGATCTTCCCAACCCAGGGATCCAACCGAGGTCTCCAGCATTGCAGGCAGATTCTTTACCATTTGAGCTATTTGGGAAGCAATATTGCATATCCACTTAGTACTGTTGTCTGTTATCAACTTCAATACTAATATAATGTAACTGGTTCCAACTGAAAGCAAATAAAGGTATGTTTCTACTCCAGTCTTTTGAATAATGCATACCATCTGCATTATCTCAAACTTCTGGAAAAAATGCATTAAATTAAGCATAACCTCAAATGGTCAAAAGAATTTGTCTTTTTAAGGGAGATATTCCTTAACTTTCTAACAACAACCAAAAAATACAAGTCCTGAATCATATAACCCTTGATGTTTCCAATAGAAGCCCCACTAGAGGAAATTTTAATTTATTTTTATAATTTACTATAGTGCAAATATTGGGTTGTTGTTATTGTTGTTGAGTCACTAAGTCATGTCTGACTCTTTGTGACCACATGGACTGTAGCCTGCCAGGCTTCCCTTTCCTTCACTATCACCAAGTTTGCTGTGTAGACCCATACAAAAGCAATGATACAAGCACTTTTAATATGGCTTCACCTAACAGATCATAAAGAGCATAGTTCATATGATTTTGTTCCTAGAGAATTTAAAAATTAATCTTATTCCACGGCTTCTTTGCATATGTGAGGTTATTCTCCCATGGTGGCAGGAGGTGCCCTTGTTATTAATTTTCTATTGATGATTATGAATGTGGTAGAAAGGCAGGATTGCCTGGACCAGGGCTTTGAATTCTTCAGCTTGCACAATTTGAACTCTGAACAGCAAAGCTTTAAGAAAACCAGATTCAGATGCCATAGGTCTGAGGAGGGGCCCCGAGATTCTGCATTTCTGGCAGGTCCCCAGAGAATGCCAATGTTGCTGGTCCACAGGCCACATTTTGAGGGCATAGCACTAAATCACTTCAAACAATCCTTACATCCCCAAGGATCCATGAGAATAGGACACATCCAAAGATGATTAAGGGCTTCCCAGATGGTGTAGTAATAAATAATCCACCTGCCAGTGCAGGAGACACAAGAGATGCAGGTTTGATCCCTGCATCAGGAAGATCCCCTGGAAAACAGTAACCTACTTCAGTATTCTTGCCTGGAAAATTCTGTAGACAGAGGAGCCCAGTAGGCTAGAGTCCATGGGTTTGCAAAGAGTTGGACACAACTGAGCACCTGAACACACACACAAAGATTATTAATGATTCTATTTTTTTCTGAAAGCAACAACAACCCCAAAGAAAAACTAGCTGATTTACTTTTTTCGTTGTTAATTTTTCTATGGAAGTGTTTCTGTTTCTTAGTGTCTGGGAATAAACCAAGTGTTGGGTTGAACAGGTGTTTTTGTCTCTCTCTTAGATGCACTCCCTTCTAGAATTTTCCCCTCTAGTCTTCTCTGCCTCTACCAGATTCTTTTCTTTTTGTTCCTATAAAGACTTAGGGTTAATACTGACCTGAGACAGACTGTAGCAGGAATGTCACAGTTGTTTTAGCTTGTGCAGTTGGTTGCATTCTTTAGAACTTAGCCTGAAATGAGATCACTGCTCAAGAAAACCATAAAATGGTGTCAGCACACAATATCTTACTCCAAATTATCCAACAACTTTGGATCAGCCTTATCTATTAATAAATGGGTATGTCCGTCACTATCTGCAGTGAATTTGTTGCAGTCAAGGCTTTTTTTTTTAACTTTTTCTAATTTTGAAATAAAAACAAAGAAGATGCAAAAATAGTGATTTCATGGACTCTTTACATAACTTTCCCCCAAAATAACATCTTGCATAATCATAATACATGATCAAAAATGAAATTTACACCAGTATAGTACTATTAACTCAACTGCAGACCTTAATTGGATTTCACCAATTTTTATATGCCCTCTTTTTGTTGGGGAGTGCAGTGCACAGTATTATGAAATTATATAGATTTGTGTAACCACCATAACAATCTGACTCATTGTTAAAGATTGGTGTCTCCCAGGATTCTGTTCTGAGCCCTCTTCAGTTTTCATTTTACACATGCTCCCTTGACCTTCTCATCCATAATTGTGAGGTTAACTATTTTTTTGTATTTGGATAACTTTCAAATTGATATCCTCTCTCTTGAGCACTCTGGCTTTCCCCAGTGGCTCAATGGTAAAGAATCTGCCTGCCGATGCAGGAGACACAGGTTAGATTCCCATAGGTTTGGGTCTCGAAGATCCTCTGGAGAAGGAAATGGCAACACATTCCTGTATTCTTGCCTGAAAAATCCCCATGGACAGAGCAGCCAGGCCTGCTACACTCCATGGGGTCATAAAGAGTCAGACACAACTTGGAGACTGGACAACAACGCTTGCTCTCTCTCCCTAACCATTTCACTGCCTACTTCCTTCTGTGCACTCACTGAATATTTCATCTTCACTTTAAATTTCAACATATCCAAAACTAAACCAGTATCTCTTCATTTTAAAACTAATTAGTCTCTCTCTGGGAAACTAGCATGCTGCAACCCAAGCCAGAATACTCAGGGATCATCCTAGATACACCCACCATCTGTATTCCACCTCCACATAGTAGAAGCAGCTGACACGCCTATGGAAAGCACCATGTGTCACACGCTCAACAAAGATTAGCTCATTTCACCCTGAACACAATGCTTGTCAGAAATCGCTCCAAGTTTCCTGAGGCCTGAAACTTGTATGGTTTTAGGGGTTGTAAAGAAAAAGAACAGAAAATTACAAATACCAAAAAAAATCCTGCTATATAGAGCAACATAGATGAAACCTGAAGATAGACATTATTATAGAAGTGAAATAAGCCAGTCTCAGAAGGACAAATACTACATAATTCCACTTCTATGAGGTTCTGAAATAGTCAAATTCATAGAGTCAGACAGTAGCATGATGGTTACAAGGGGCTGGCAGAAGGGGAAATAAAGAGCTGTTAATCAACAAGAGGTTAAACTATGCAAGATGAGCAAATTCTAAAGATCTACTTAGGACATTGTGCCCATGATTAACAGTACTGTATTGTACACTTAAAATTTTGCTAAGAGGATAGATCTTATGTCAAGTGCTCTTACCACAAGAAAATAAAATTAAAAAAAAAAAAAAGGAAATCACAATTACCAAAATTAGTGCTTATCACAGTGAAGAGTTCTGAAAACTGACCTCCGTTAGTTTCCCGATGCATCCCCCTTTAAGGCAGCTGCTATTCTTATTTACATTGTATAGGAGGCACAGGAAGATTAAACATTTAACTTGACCAGAGTCCTCCTGCCATGGGAGGTCCTGTGATTTCCCAAACACTAACCAGCCCCTCTTCAGTTCATTCTCCGTGCTGACTCTAAATGCATCTGTGCATGGAACCAGGTCTCTCTCCTGATTAAGAGCTGTACCTAGTTCCCTATTACCTTTTTTTTTTTAACCTATTTCTTTTGACTTTTTATTTATTCATTAAGATTTTTTAAAGTCTTTATTGAATTTGTTACACTGCGGCTTCTGCTTTATGTTTTGTTTTTTTGGCCCTAAGGCATGTGGGATCTTGGCTCCCCAGCCAGGTATCAAATCCACATCCCCTGCGTTAGAAGGTGAAGTCAACCACTGGACTGCCAGGGAAGTCCCTCCCTATTACCTTTTGCAGGCATGATTCTGGGCTGTCTCTTGCAGGTGATGCTGAACTGCTAGTGACTCTCTCCACTCTCCATGCTTTCAACCCCTTTCCACTCACCTTTCCTGCTCCCAGGACTGTTCTCTTACTATCCTCTTAACTATCTATCAATGCTCTCAGTCATTTTTTCCAAAGTGGAAATAGCATTATTAGTTATTTTTAGCTTATAGGAGTAATACGTAGTTAAATTCAAAATATATACAGATAATTTTTTTTAAAAAGCACAAAAAATTAAAATACAAGCCAACAGACCACAACCTCATTACCTGAAAGAACCATTATAAATAATTTAGTATATACACTTTCCATTTTCCCTGCACATTAGTATGTGTGTGTGTGTGTGTGTGTGAATACACTTTTCTATAAAACTGGGGTATGTTACTGTGATATTATTATCCTTTTCTGTCTTTATCAATCTGCCAGTTCTCCGCCCAAAAGGTTTTTATTGTTGTCTTAATGGACAACATTGATCACTAAGAAAGCCAAGCATCTCTTCATGTGTTTCTTCTCTCAAGAATTGCCTACCAATATCTACCCACTTTTTACCTCTTCAGCACCAGAATCCAGCACAAGCCTGCAATAGAATAGGTGGTTAATGAATATTTGTGGAATGAGTAGACTAAAGACACGTCACCTCATTTTACAGTGCCCAGTGTTTTGGAGGTGAAGTCTCATCCTCTGATTTCTTTACTCCTTGCACAGAATCAACAGCCAAATCTTGTGAATTCTACTTTTGAAATGTCTTTAAACCTCCCACAGCCGCCACCCTAGTTCAGACTACTGTCATTTCTTGACAGGATTTTTGCAATAGCCTCCTCTGTCTAGTCTCTCTAACCCAATTCTTTCTCCAATTATGACCAGAGTTTTCCAAAATGTAATTTGTTCATTTCATTCTTTTGCTTAAAAGCTTTAATATTGCATGGAGAATAAATCTAAACTCTTTTCAAAGGCATCCAAGACCTTCCCTAAAATCTGGTCCGACTTTCCATCTCAGCCTCAGCCCTCTTCCCTCCCTCTCTTTACATCTGTGTTGCAGCCACATCCCACTTTCAGCTGTTCTAGGCCTGACTTTGCATTCCACAATTCCTTGCTTTTCAGATCTATTTCAAATGTCAGAAATACCATGAAAGCTCATCCTATCCCTCTACCAGAATTATCACAGTACAATCACACCACCATCAGCACCACCACCATCACGATCACCCTTTTCTTGCATACCTCTATACTTCCTCATTGTTTTGTATCTCTCTCTTTATTCTAACTTCCTGCCTGCATAGGAATTCTGGATCAGCAATTTTAAAGCATCTGTCAAATATCTGAGTATGTATTATGTGCAAAGTACTGATCCCATTTATGATACTCAACTTAATTTCCAGCTAAAATTTGGAATGCAGCTGAGTTCCAAAAATAAATTAGCTATAAAAGGCTGAAAACTTACATGGACCTTGGAAGGCCCCACAGGGTTCTGCTTTATTCAATCTCCCCAACAACCACCACCTTTTTTTTTTTTTTGGAATACTTCAATCCTGAGGGAACCAGGGTGGGACAAGAAAAAGAATACAGTTGTAGAGCCTAGGTGACTCCGTTTTAAAAAAAAAAAAAAAGGAGGAGCCACCATCTTGTGGTCAAGGGCAACTCCTAAGTTCCTAGAATAACCATAAAATAGTCCAGCCCCTTACCCCATGTCACTACCCTAGACAAGACCAATCACCACACAGCCGGGAGTGCCAAAAATACACCAATTAGGAGGGTGTTTCTGATTAAAAATACCTATCAGAAGCTAACGCACCTGAAAAGTCCACCAATCGCTGTTTTACAAATTTCGAAAACTCCCTTATCCCGCCCCCCAAACTATAGAAACGCCTATCTGCTGTTACTCGGGGCTCTCCTACCTAAGCCGCTGCGTCAGTGTGGGTGGAAGCCCCTGCTCGAGCTTGAATAAAAGACCCTCGTGTGTTTACAGCAGAATCGGCTCCTGAGGTGGTCTTTGGGGGATCTATAATCTGGGCTCAACACAGTCTTGGATAAAGAGGCTAAACTCTGTAAGGGAACTCATAAACTCTGTAAGGGAACTTGGTTTTAGGAGGACTCAGTTTCAAAAATATTACCTTCCCACAATCTCTATGATTCTCATCCAAGATGTTTTATTTGTCTTTATTTTTAAGAATTTGCCCATAGAAAGTTATTTCTAATACGTCATTTAAATGCCTTGCCTAAAAGATTTGCAAATCAAAGTGTTAGAACATAGAACATTTTGTCAAGATAATCAGTTGGTTACTATGTGTCAAATTTAATATTTAGAGATATTTAATATTTAGACAAGTCCAACTTATTAATATATTAAAGATATTTGTTTTAATTTTCCAATCAGTTATTCAGTTCAGTTCAGTTGCTCAGTCATGTCTGACTCTTTGTGACCCCATGGACTGTAACACCCCAGGCTTCCCTATCCTTTACCAACTCCCAAATCTTGCTCAAATTCATGTCCATTGAGCATGAAGCTAAAATATAAAATCTTAATATGTTGCATGTAAGTTTTTAAGTACAAATAAGATGATTAAGAAAAATAAATTGCAGAATTTGTTCTTGAAATACTCTATTTATTTCTAAGTTAAATCAGCTATTGATTGGCTTCCAAAGTCATTTGCTTCCCATCTTTTTTTTTCTTCCAATGGTCCACATATTTTTCACTTCACTGTTTATTAAGACTTTAAATAGCAAGAGGCCCAGGCAAAATGAAAAAAAAATTGTATTAATTCATTTAGTCACTTAAAAGCTATCACAGAAATGGTAGTAAGAAAAATAATAGAATTATTAGGAGTATTGCAAGGGAAAGTTTATCTGACACTTGAGTTTTCTACTCCTCAGAGTAATAGGCATTGGGCTCTCACAGTTTTGATACTAGCAGATGCCTTCTATGTTATATGATGGACTATAACATAAATTGTCTCAAAATCCTATTGTTATTCTACTGTTCCTTTTTTGTTAGCTCTGAGTTTTCATTTTCAACTGGGACCAAAGTCATCCCAGTTTTGAAGATTGTCTGGACTCTGACTTGGAACATTTCCAAACCCAAGGTACCTTCCTTCATGAGACTACAGGAGATCTCTTTGCCCAGACTCAGAGACACATATGGATCTGGTTTGCCACGCTTTATTCCAGGGTGATCTTAACATGACTCTATGTACTCTTAGAATCTTTACTCCTAAGGGTACAAAACAAAGGATTCAGCTCTTAGGAACTTACCCTCCTCATCTGACAAATGGGAACATTTCCCTATGCTTTCCACTGCCAGTTTCCCTCATTCCTCTTTCACATCCATTCAGTAATTCACTGAATATTCATGGACCTCCTAATGTGTTCAAGGAGTGAACTCAGCACTGTATGAATAACTGAGACACAGGTCCAGGTCTGACTCTCCAACCCATTGCTTTGTAAAGATGTCGAGGTCTGAAGAGGATGGGACAGATTCCCACCCCTTAAAAACAAAGTCTTCCCTTGCATACCTTCTGAAGGAAGGAGGGATATTGTGCATAAATAAAATAATAGTGGTTAACAATTATAATAAAGTTTATTCTTTCACTTCACTCAAGAGCAATCCTCCCTGGGCAAGTTGCTTAGGATTTCCTTCCAGAATTGAGGCATGCACTCACAGAAGGATGGTGGGGGTTGTAGCTGGTGCCATGCCTGGCATGGGGGAGGGAAGAACTAGAGAGTGAAAAGGCTCTTTCACTTCCTTGGCAAAGGGAGCCTTGCAGCTGGGGCCACGGTCTGCTCTGCTGATCCATGGCCTCCAGAGAGAGCATGTGTTCCTCTAAGGATCTGAGTCTTAGCCACCAGCCTCTGGAAACAGCCAGGAGATAGGGAAGACAGTTAATTAAGCCATTTAATTTCATAGAATGTGGCTAAATATATTTTTTTTCAAATCAAGAATATGTACTCAATTTGAACTTTTACCTGTGGTCCCTCTTCTTCAGAACCCGGATTGTGAATTTCTGTTTCACAGGTGTGTCAGTAACTCCTTAACCATCACGTTGCTCATCTGTAAAATGATGTACCAGATGTTCCCAAGGTTCTGTCCAAATGAAAATAAATATGATTTTTACATCAACAGATTTTCCAGGGCCTCCCACTTGATAAGAAAAAGAATATATAAAACAATTTGCATATTTTCCTATTGGCCTTTTTCTATCGTTTTAAGATCGTTGTTCCCTCGTTAAGTTGTGTCTGACTGTTTGCATCCCCATGGACTGCAGCAAGCCAGGCTTCCCTGTCCTTCACTGTCTCCAGGAGTTTGCTCAAATTCAGTTCCATTGAGTTGGTGATGCTATCTAACCATTTCATCCTCTGCCACACTATTCTTCTTTTGCCTTCAGTCTTTCCCAGCAGCAGGGTCTTTTCCAGTGAGTCAGCACTTTGTGTCAGATGGCCAAAATATCATTTTAAGATCACTGGTTGTTATTTACTGGCACCACTTTTATTTTTATTATTCCCTCTATTCATGGATCAAAACAAGCAAACAATTAAAGGTTATTATCTTCTAAGATTTTAAACACACACACACACATACACAAACACACTATGGGTGGTACAATATGGAAATGAAAGCCCCACCAAGATCTAACTCCAGTGGTTCCCAAACTTTAGCAAGTATTGGAATCATCTACCTAGGTAGGTAAAGAAGAGTCCCAGAATTAATGGCTCTAAAAAGTCCCAGGTGATATTGATTGAGGTACTAGTCCAGCTGATCCAGGACCACACATTTAGAACCATTGTTACTGAGCCCAATCCCCTTGGAGGCAAGTCCCTGTGTCTGTTCTCTTCAAATCCCTTAAAGTCACAATGTGTCTCAGGCAATCTTTTCTCCCTTTTATTTGTCAGTTGTCAGAAAATCCTGATGATGGTAGTGTTTATCTTCATGTCAAAGTACTTTCCACCTATTTCTAATCCATTGCCTACTAATTTATGTTTCCTTGAAAGGATTTCAAGCCACTTGTAAAGCCTGCATTTTAATATCCAGCATGAAACTTTTATGAAATATCATAAAAGCATGAAATATCAATAACCTCAGCTATGCAGATGACATCACACTTACAGAAGAAAGCAAATAAGAACTAAAGAGCCTCTTGATGAAAGTGAAAGAGGAGAGGGAAAAAGTTGGCTTAAAACTCAACATTCAAAAAATGAAGATAATGGCATCTGGTCCCATCACTTATGGCAAATAGATGGGAGACAGTGGAAACAGTGACAGACTTTATTTTGGGGGGTTCCAAAATCACTGCACATGGTGACTGCAGCCATGAAATTAAAAGACACTTGCTGCTTGGAAGAAAAGTTATGACCACCCTAGAAAGCATATTAAGAAGCAGAGACATTACTTTGCCAACAAAGGTTCATCTAGTCAAAGCTATGGTTTTTCCAGTAGTCATGTATGGATGTGAGAGTTGGACTATAAAGAAAGCTGAGCACTGAAGAATTGATGCTTTTGAACTGTGTTGTTGGAGAAGACTCTTGAGAGTCCCTTGGACTGCAAGGAGATCCAACCAGTCTATCCCAAAGGAGATCAGTCCTGAATATTCATTGGAAGGACTGATGCTGAAGCTGAAACTCCAATACTTGGGCCACCTGATGCAAAGAACTGACTCATTTGAAAAGTCCCTGATGCTGGGAAAGATTGAAGGTGAGAGGAGACGGGGACAACAGAGGATGTGATGGTTGGATGGCATCACCAACTCAATGGACATGAATTTGACTAAACTCCGTGAGTTGGTAATGGACAAGGAGGCCTGGCGTGCTGCAGTCCATGGGGTTGCAAAGAGTTGGACATGACAGAGCGACTGAACTGAACTGATGAAACCTTTTCTTTGTTTTGCTTTATTTTTTGCAGCAGATCAAGAACTACCACTAGTGCATATCCCTTTTTAATTCCTCAGCCACTGTGGTCCGAAACTCTTTGCAAGAACTTTTGAGCTGCCCAGAACAGGAAATTAATGGAAGGACAAGAGGAAACCCAAGTCAGGGCGGTAAGGCAGCAGCGTGTGTGCAGTGCATCCAGTGTGTGCTCCTAGAGGTACAGTGTCTATACCAAGTCTCCATCTTTGCTTTAAGCAGGATAGGAGCCCAAGATTGTAGAAGGAAGGGGTCTCTCTAAAAAATTTATTTTGTGGTATTTGGGTAGACAGTCTATTAAAAAAGAAGCATTTTATGTCTACAGGACTAACTATAGGAAATATCCTTCAGTTAATGCTTCTTTTTTTTTATTTTTTATTTTTTGGCTGCACCATGAGGCATGTGGGATCTTAGTTCCCCAACCAGGGATTGAAACTGTGCCTCTTGAAGTGGAAGTGTAGAGTCTTAACTGCTGGACCACCAGGTAAGTCCTGATATTTCTTTAGAATCAATGTGATCTCAGATCTCTGTCTTCTAAGAGGGATCTAGAGAATAAATTACTCTGGCAAGTCTGTGGTATAGCACAGGAGAAGGAAGAAGGGGTGTTGATTTGCATAAAATAAAACCCATAACTTTACCAAAAAAGTACTTAGATGACTTAATTTCTTAAAAGGCTGACACCATATGCTAGAGATATTGGTACATACTCTATTCATTTACCATCTGCCAGTATAAGGAGTCAAGCCTGACATCTTGTTAGACTGCCAGCATTTAAAGAAAATAGCTCTAGAGACTTATTTAGTGACCCTTTTCAAGATGATGAAGCAAGGCCCACTGCTTTGTTATGTGCTCCTTTTTTCCATTCCCGCAGTGCCCCCGTCCTCTCTGCCACACCAGTCCACGAAGAGGAGGAGGCCAGTGGGAGCAGAGAGAGCAGAGGGTTTGCCAAGTTCAGGTCACCCAGTGGGCCTCCCAGGCACTGAAACATTTCTTTCCCATTCATGGTGGTCTATGACATATTTAAAAACTTGCATGTATGTTTGCAGTACACGGTGGTAGTGATGGTGGTGGGGTGTGTGTGTGTGTGTGTGTGTATGCATGTACTTGGGTGGGTAAGGGTCACGATGCTTCAGGACTTGACTATCTTAGCCCTGTATCTCAGGCTTTCAAAATTATTTTCCTCTTAATGTTTCTGAATTAAAACTTTCTGTCAAATTTAATCTACTCAGTAGAACTTCAAACTTCCGTTTAGAACAGCTTAAATCTGTCAAATAATTTCTTTTTCAAAGCCTCTCACTTCATGACATCCTTGACACCACATTTCCAGAAACATTTATTGTATCTCACTGAAGAGATTCCAATGTCACACAAAACTTATTCAGCATATTGCCTTGAGTCTACGGGCTGGCTGTGTTGTGAATTATTACTGTGCTCAGAAGGGATAGTATTACTCCATGACTTCTGTTAGTAACAACTGTACTAAACATTTATTTTTCTAGATTTCGTACATTTTACCTTATGCTTTAATTAGACTGAGATACTAGAGTGGCCATTCCTTTTGTAACTATGAATATCCTCATTTCTATTGCCATTTAAAATACAAAAATTGATGCTTCCTTTGTACTTATTCTGGCCAGGGGCATTATTTATTTACAGAGCTGATAATGTTATATGACTCTTGTAAACTGATCTGTATCAGGGTCTTGTTCTAAATTTTGCTTTCCATTTAACTGCAATCTTGAGCTAATAGAGATGTTTGTTTTTAGCTTTTCATTAGGTATTCAGGTCAAGAAGATAACAGATCTCCTGCTTGAACCCTGTGTGATAGCAGAACTTCTCTGAAGAGCTTCTAAGAATTGGATCCCTTCAAGACTGAAACTAGTTTTGAAGGTAAATCTAGATTCAACCTCTTTTTTTTGGTGATTTGTGATGTAGTTGTGTACAAGTACTACAGAGTTGCTGAGACTCTTGAGAGTCCCTGGATTGCAAGGAGATCCAACAAGTTCATCCTAAAGGAAATCAGACCTGAATATTCATTGGAAGGACTGATGCTACAGCTGAAACTCCAACACTTTGACCACCTGATTCGAAGAACCAACTCACTGGAAAAGACTCTGATGCTGGGAAAGATTGAAAGCAGGAGGAGAAGGGGATGACAGAGGATGAGATGGTTGGATGGCCTCATCGACTCGACGGACGTGAGTTTGAGCAAGCGCCAGGAGTTGATGATGGACAGGGAAGCCATCACTGCAGTGATGTAGTTGTTACGTGTACCACAGAGTTTCTGAGACAGTGAACGTAAAGAATTTGCCTCGAAACTGTGAGTGCCAGAGGAGCCAGGAAAGGGCTGGGGAGAGAACAGCTGTCAAGAGCTTGCTTTGCTTTTGCTGCTCATGGAAAAAAAAAAAAGAAAAATCCTCTCCAGTTACCTCCTTTCTCCCAGAATATTCTGTAAATCCCCTCACCCACAAGCCCAGACATGTACTCAGGTTTCTAACCAGATGCCTGATGACCAGTGTACCTCAAACAGCTGTAGCCCGGGCACAAAAGAAGATGACTTCTTTTGAAAGGAAGCCAAATCAGTGTTAACCAGAATAGTCTTTCTAAACAGAAATATGTTATTATTAAGAGCCATGGAACTGATTTTACCCAGTTCATCCTATAATCTCAAGTCTGTGAGTAAATATTAATAATGATGATAACGATGATGATGACTTAATTCCTACACATCAAGGGATCCACATTGCTTATTTTCAGAACAAAGGCACATTCCAGAGGCAGAATTTAGTAGTAAGGAAATTTTAAAAGGTGATTACGTATTTTGCTTTTATTCATTGAAGAGAGTTAGAGGGATTTGGTTCAGAACCCAGGGCAGTATCTTTTAATAGCCCCTTCCTCCAGGGCTTCCCTGGTGGCTCAGATGGTAAAGAATCTGCCTGCCAATGCAGGAGACTGGGGTTTGATCCCTGGGTCAGGAAGATACCCTGGAGGAGGGCATGGCAAACCACTCCAGTATTCTTGCCTGGAGAATTCCATGGACAGAGAAGCCTGAATGGCTACAGACCATGGGTCACAAAGAGTCAGACACGACTGAGCAACTAACATGTGACACAATCCTCCAATTTTCCAGGGCCCAGAATCTCTCCTATGTCAATGCTCTAAAACTATCCCTCCAGCTCTGCTGCTCGTTGAAACCTTTCTCTTCTTTCCTGCTCCTATTGTGGTAGGCACCTTGGCTTCTATTCCAGCAATCTGGAAAAAAAACAAAAAAATCTTCTGTCAGCAGATGAGAGGAGGAGACACCTGGGCAGGCATTGTTTTTACTGTATTACTGGCTGGATTGGGGTTTAGAAGTGGAGAACTAGGAAAGGTATTCTACTTAATAATTTGGAGAGTTAATAATTGCTGCTGCAGCACAATAGCTGTCTTTCATCATGCTATTATTACATCGCTACCATGTGTCAGAGGTGTATTTGTATTTTATCAAGTCTCACTAGCCTCGTTACAAAGAAGAGATGTCTGAGCTTCCCAAAGAATAATTAATATCCCCACAGAATGTTGCCTAAATGCAGTCAAGTCAAGATCTGAATTCAACCTTTCTTCCTCCAAAGTTTGTGCGTCTGTCACTAGTCACTATGCCTGTTACCTGAAAGAATTAATTGAAAGGGAAACAAATCATCATATACGTCATTTAGATTAAATACTGGTCAAAGTGTCAAGGCACAAAACTCTGATTAAGTAAATTATTATCCAGCAACTTAACAGACCTATGTAGCCATTGAAACTCTGATTTAAAAAAAAAAAAGAATTAAATGACATTTAGAATACATATAATTATAGCCATTTAAAACTAAGCATAAGCAGAATTAAAATTTATAAAAGTCATAAAGATGCAAAATATGTCTCTTAAAGGGAAGGGAAGTAGGTTATATATTTTCTCTAAGATTATTTAAACTTACAGGACTTCTGTTTGTCTTTTGAAAGAAAAGATTGTCATTCCTGGGACTACACTGATTTCGATGACTATAAGCTTTGCAAACTGAAATTCAAGCTGTAAAAGCTAAATTCTCACTGTTTTGGAAGATTAAGACAATCCATAGTTTTTATCTCCTGATCCTATTTCTAATAAAATAGTACTTGACAGTAGCATAACCTAAAGCAAAACAAACAGAAAACTACCAAAATTCCTGTCCTTCTGTCCTGCAGGGGGCGCTGTGGGCTTGATAACATCTAAGACGCCTGGCGCCAGTTCCAAGCAAATTGGTAACTTAGTGAGTCTGACCTCAGCCCACCTTCAGGCCCATTCCCCTGATGTCAGACTCTAGTTCTCTGTCCCCCTGACCACTCTGATAGTTATCCTAGTAGAAAAGATTGGTATCATTTCAAGTGTGACTTCTCTCTGGGAGATTTGTGTTAAATCTCAAAGCCTCACTCTTCAGGGGAAATGGAGACCCTTAGCTAAAGGGAACACAGACATTGTTAGGAATGCTAGAAAGATACACTTAAGGCCAGGCTCATGCTGCTGGCCCAGATCAGCTTCTTTGCTGGTGTTAAGACAGTCTTCCTGAGGGCTGTATCCGCAGAGGAAAATGTTCTTCTTTTTAATAGCAATTCTGCTGCTTTATAGCTTTCACAAAAGATGATGTTCGAAAGAGAGACTTATCAGAATATATAAAATAGCTTTCTGTGCTCATACATCAATTCACACATTTTTTCTAAACAAGTACCTCTTCTTTTCTGAAGGTGCATGTGGAGTCTCTTGCTAGACAACTAGCATAAAAGTTCAAGATTCAACAACTCTGCCATCCTCTTGGGCAGATCTATTTTAAATTAAGTTTTTGTCTTTCATAATTCATCATAGGATGCCTCACTGGGCTCCAAATGTCATGCTTTGTTAGGACTCTGAGCTTCTGGCAGCCAAGGTATTCTGTGTTCTGGACATGATCTTCTGGTTAATGGTGTAGATTGAAGAAGGTATAAGAAACATTTTATCCTCTGCTACTCTCCTTCTATTTATTGCACTTTTATGGCCATCATATTCAAGAAGGTGCCTAATATCAAGGATTCAAAACCCCATTCTCTCATCTCATTGCTTGTACCTTTTATTTCATTCATGTATCTGACTATGTACAGAGCCCTCTGGCGTGGTTCCAGGTCAGTAGTTACTAGCAAGCTATTCAAGAAAGCAACTCCTTTTGTATTCATGCACTCATGCATGCATTCCAGAACACTACTAAGTGTCTACCATGGGTCCAGGACTGTTCTAGAAGCTATGGTTACAGTGGCAAACCTATGGAGGTGAGTTGGAGAGTTTCTTTCTTTCCTTTTATTCTTGGAGCTTATACTTGATTTCTTTTGGGGTTAGTTTTGATCCCAAAACATTAATTTCTGGAAGTTGTTTGAGTATGGTCAATAAGGCCAGACACAGTGGGAACCTCCTCCACCCTCAGTCCAAACAGTCCTATTTCTCTCCTAAAAAACAAACTAACAAACTTATTTGGCTGTGCTGGGTCTTAGCTGTAGCATGTGGGACCTAGTTCCCTGATCAGGGATTGAACCCAGGCCCCTTGTAATGGGAGTGTAGAGTCTTATGCACTGAACCACCATAGAAGACCCTTTTTTCTCTTTTTTAAGAGGTTTCTCTGATTCCTGAGACAATGTCCCACATCCATCCTGAATAACGTCCATCAGCTCAGTTCAGTCACTCAGTTGTGTCCGACTCTTTCTAACCCAATGGACTGCAGCACGCCAGGCTTCCCTGTCCATCACCAACTCCCAGAGCCTACTCAAACTTATGTCCATCGAGTCAGTGATGCCATCCAACTATCTCATCCTCTGTCATTCCCTTCTCATGCCTTCAATCTTTCCCAGCATCAGGGTTTTTCCAATGAGTCAGTTCATCACATCAGGTGGCCAAAGTATTGGTAACATTAGTCCTTCCAATGAATATTCAGGACTGATTTCCTTTAGGAGGAACTGGATGGATCTCCTTGCAGTCCAAGGGACTCTCAAGAGTCTTTTCCAACACCATAGTTCAAAAATATCCATGCTTCAGTGCTCAGCTTTTTGTATTGTCCAAGTCTCACATCCATATATGACTACTGGTAAAACCATAGCTTTGACTAGATGGACCTTTGTTGGCAAAGTAATGTCTCTGCTTTTAATATGCTGTCTAGGTTTTGTCATAGCTTTTTTTCCAAGGAGCAAGCATCTTTTAATTTCATGGCTGCAGTCACCATCTACAGTGATTTTGGAGCGTCCCAAAATAAAGTCTATTACTGTTTCCATTGTTTCCCCATCTATTTGCCATGAAGTGATGTGCCTGGAGGCCATGATCTTCGTTTGCTGAATGTTGAGTTTTAAGCCAACTTTTTCACTCTCCTCTTTCATTTTCATCAAGAGGCTCTTTAGTTCTTTGCTTCCTGCCATAAGTGTGGTGTCATCTGCATATCTGAGATTATTACCATTTCTTCTGGCAATCTTGATTCCAGCTTGTGTTTCATCCAACCCAGCATTTCTCATGATGTACTCTGCATATAAGTTAAATAAGCAGGGTGACAATATACAGCCATGATGTACCCCTCTGCCGATTTGGAACCAGTCTGTTGTTCCATGTCCAGTTCTAACTGCTGCTTCCTGATCTGCAAACAGGTTTCTCAGGAGGCAGGTCAGGTGGTCTGGCATTCCCATCTCTTTAAGAATTTTCCATAGTTTGTTGTGATCCACACAGTCAAAGGCTTTGGCATAGTCAATAAAGCAAAAGTATATGTTTTTCTGGAACTCTTGCTTTTTTGATGATCCAGCAGATGTTGGCAATTTGATCTCTGGTTCCTCTGCCCTTTCTAAATCCATCTTGAACATCTGGAAGTTCATGGTTCACCTACTGTTGAAGCCTGGCTTGGAGAATTTTGAGCATTACTTTACTAGCGTGTGAGATGAGTGCAGTTGTGTGGTAGTTCGAACATTCTTTGGCATTGCCTTTCTTTGGGATTGGAATGAAAACTGACCTTTTCCAGTCCTGTGGCCACTGCTGAGTTTTCCAAATTTGCTGGCATATTGAGTGCAGCACTTTCATAGCATCATCTTTTACAATTTGAAATAGCTCAACTGGAATTCCATCACCTCCACTAGCTTTGTTCATATTAATGCTTCCTAAGGCCCACTTGACTTCACACTCCAGGATGTCTGGCTCTAGGTGAGTGATCACACCATTGTGCTTATCTGGGTCATGAAGATCTTTTTGTATTACATACAAGTTCTTCTGTGTGTTCTTGCCACCTCTTCTTAATATCT
Organism: Antilocapra americana; assembly: GCA_007570785.1. Lineage (NCBI taxonomy): Eukaryota > Metazoa > Chordata > Mammalia > Artiodactyla > Antilocapridae > Antilocapra > Antilocapra americana. The sequence continues at coordinate 17,017,594 of ML661908.1, read as the reverse complement.
TCTGCTTCTGTTAGGTCCACACCACTTCTGTCCTTTATTGAGCCCATCTTTATATGAAATGTTCCCTTGGTATCTCTGCTTTTCTTGAAGAGATCTTAGTCTTTCCGATTCAGTTGTTTTCCTCTATTTCTTTGCATTTATTGCTGAGGAAGGTTTTCTTATCTCTCCTTGCTATTCTTTGGAATTCTGCATTCAAATGGGTATATCTTACCTTTCCTTCCTTGCCTTTAGCTTCTCTTCTTTTCTCAGCTATTTGTAAGCCCTCGTTAGACAACCATTTTGCCTTTTTGTATTTCTTTTCCTTGGAGATGGTCTTGATCGCTGCCTCCTGTAGAGTGTCACAAACCTCTGTGTCACAAACTTCAGGCACTCTGTCTATCACATCTAATCCCTTGCATCTATTTGTCACTTCCACTGTAGAATCGTAAGGGATTTGATTTAGGTCATACCTGAATGGCCAAATGGTTTTGCCCACTTTCTTCAATTTAAGTCTGAATTTGGCAATAAGGAGTTCATGATCTGAGTCACAGTCAGCTCCCAGTCTTGTTTTTGCTGGCTGTATAGAGCTTCTCCATCTTTGGCTGCAAAGAATATAATCAATCTGATTTCAGTAGTAACCATCTGGTGTTTTGTGGGGGAAAAAAAATCACCTTCTTTAAACTAATACAATGTGTCTGTTCCCTAAAATAGAATTGGCTGCTACTTCTCTTTCTGAAGCACTATCAGGAAACCTAAGTAATTACCAGAATTCTGAAATTTGAATACATATAATCTTTTAACTGTGGCTTATGTGACTCATACAGCATTAGAGAAATTAGCTTGACAGTCTTCCTTGCAGAAAAAATTCAATTTTCTTTTGGTCTCAGTTGCATAAACTGGAAATTTGCTGAAGGGATTTTAGCAAAAGGCAAATCTATCATTATCACATTAAGATTTATTAGAGGCAAAAATGGGACCATTAGTTAGAACCTACAGCATAGACTATATTTTAACTGTTTATACTTTCATTGAAACTGTGTAAAACAAGCTAATCCCTACTGGAAATAAGATTTTAGGGTAGCAGGGTAATTTCAGGATCTATTCAGTCCATCCCACTTGAGGTTTTTTTTTTCTTTAATTTTTTAAAATGAAATTCTAATCATTATTAATATAGAAATGCTAATTAGTGCAGGAGTAATTAAAAATTTGCCCAAGCCCAAAGAGATTGCCTATTTGGCAACTGAAAAAGAAGAAATTTTCCTTTGTAGCTATGCATTTGCTTCCCTGGTGGCTCAGACAGTAAAGTGTCAGCCTGCAAAGCCGGGTTTGCTCCCAAGTTTGCTCCCTGGGTTGAGAAGATCCTCTGGAGAAGGAAACGGCAACCCACTCCAGTACTCTTGCATGGAAAATTCCATGGATGGAGGAGTGTGGTGGGCTACAGTCTAGGGGACTGCAAAGAGTTGGACACAACTAAGCGACTTCACTTTTCTTTAGTTTGCAAAGACATCTTCCATTCTTGTCAGGAAAATACTGGGACTTGATAGAAGATCAACTTTGATGATATAAGGCTTCCCTAGTAGCTCAGCTGGTAAAGAATCCCCCTGCAAGGCAGGAGACCCCGGTTAGATTTCTGTGTTGGGAAGATCTCTTGGAGAAGGGATAGGCTACATACTCCAGTGTTCTTGGGCTTCCCTGGTGGCTCCTCTGGTAAAGAATCTGCCTGCAATGCAGAGGCCTGTGTTTGATTCCTGCGTTGCGAAGATCCCCTGGAGAAGGGAAAGGCTACCCGCTCCAGTGTTCTGGCCTGGAGGATTCTATAGTCTATGGGGTTGCAAAGAATTGGACACAACTGAGCAACTTTCACTCACACTTCACTTGATGATATAAAAACTTTGAGCTTTTTCTGCAAAACAGTAATAATATAAGCACCATAGGCACTGAGTCCCAGGAATATCAATCCTACCCTAGCACTGAAAACACTTAATAGGGACATTTCATAGATGTATAAGTTAACATGTTGCTGCTACAACAAATTATCACAAATATAGTGGCTTGAAACAGCATACATTTATTATCTCACAGTTTTGGAACTCAGAAGTCCAAAATGAAGCTTATAGGGGCTAAAATCAAGGTCTCCACAGGGCTGGTTCCTTCTGGTACCTCCAGGGGACAGTCCACTCCTTGTCTCTTCTAGTTTTTAGAGGCTTCCCACATGCCTTGGCTCATAGTCATTTCCTCCCAATCACTCCAGTCTTCTATTATCCTCATCATCTTCTGGTTTCTCTTATAAGGGACTCTGTGATTTCACTGGGCTCACCCAGATAATCCAGAATAATCTCTCTATCTCAAAATCTTTACCTTAATCATATTCATGAGCTCCTTGTACTACATAAGGTCTCTTTTACTATTCACAGGTTCCAGGGATTATGGTGTGGGCATCTTTGGAGAATCACTATTCAGCCCACCACATTCTCAGGTCTCATATTAAGTCCCGGTTTATTTAAGTCCAAATGGGGAAAAATTGAAGATATTTTGTGAACTCTAGGAAGATGATACCCATATTAATAGTTAATGCCATATATCTAGTTCTTTGGGTCTATGAAAATCTCACCGCAATCAGAAAAGCTTCATTATTCTTTATTTTTCAGCTTTACTCAGGTATGATTGACAATAAATTGTACATATTCAAAATGAACATCATGATTATTTGATATAGGTATACTTCACAAACCTATGGCAGAAAGCAAAGAGGAACTAAAGAGCCTCTTGAAGGTGAAACGGGAGAGTGAAAAAGCTGGCTTAAAACTCAACGTTCAAAAAACGAAGATCATGGCATCCGGTCCTATCACTTCATGGCAAATAGATGGGGAATCAATGGAAAACAGTGACAAGACTTTATTTTCTTGGGCTCCAGAATCATTGCAGATATTGACTGCAGCTATGAAATTAAAAGACACTTGGTCCTTGGAAGAAAAGCTATGACAAACCTAGACAGCATATTAAAAAGCAGAGACACTACTTTGCCAACAAATGTCTGTATAGTCAAAGGTATGATTTTTCCAGTGGTCATGTATGGATGTGAGAGTTGGACCATAAAGAAAGCTGAGCACTGAAGAATTGATGCTTTTTAACTGTGGTGTTGGAGAAGACTCTTGAGAGTCCCTTGGACTGCAAGGAAATCAAACCAGTCAGTCCTAAAGAAAATCAGTCCTGAATATTCATTGGACGGGCTGATGCTGAAGCTGAAGCTCCAATGCTTTGGCCACCTGATGTGAGGAGCCAGTTCATCAGAAAAGACCCTGATGCTGGGAAAGATTGAAGGCGGGAGAAGGGGATAACAGAGGATGAGATGGTTGGGTGGCATCACTGACTCAATGGACATGAGTTTGAGCAAGCTCCAGAAAATGGTGATGGACAGGGAGGCCTGACTGAAAAACAACATACTTCACAAGCAGGTTAATTTACACTCTATTGCATTTTTTGGGGTAAGAATGCTTAAAATCTATGCTCTTAGGAAAGTTCAATTACATAATGCTATATTATTAACTCAGTCACCATGCTGTACATTCAGGCCCCAGAGCTTATTTATTTTGTAACTGAAGGTTTGTACCTTTGACCAGCATTTCCCTATCTCCCCAACTCATCAGTTCTTGGTAACCACCATCCTACTGTCTGTTTCTGTGAGTTCCACTTTTTTTTTTTTAAGGTTCCACATTTATAAGTGAGATGGTACAGTATTTATGTTTGTCTGTCTAGTTTCGCTCAACATAACGTCTGCTGGATTCATTCATGTTGCTGCAAATGGCAGGTACTGCTTGTGCTGCAATTTCTTCTCAGCTGGAGATTCTCCTGAAACTTTTACCAGTTAGAATCAAGGATGTGAGTTGGGTGAGGGTGGGTCTGTGCTTGATCTTAAAAAAATAGACGCTAACATCTCCACTGCCCAGAATGCTAGGATAAAGCTGCACAGAGAGTGGGGCTCAATAAATGCTTGCTATGAATGGAATTTCACACTGCTTGCTCTTATATCATCTCTGCTTCTCTACAATCAAGCCCTGTCCTATGGGGGAACCAAGGGATCAAAAGTGAGTAAGAAATCACCGTAAGATGTGGTTGGAGCAGGAAAGATATCCTTTTTCTTCTACTTAAACCATAACATATTCAGATATCCCAGGAAAAAAAAAATGATCTCACCATTGCAGTATGCCAGCAGTTCTTAAAATCAATGGCAGTTGACCCAGTTTGGAAATATGAGGGTGGATGTTAACAGAATGGAACAAAGGGACACATAGGTAAGGGAGCCAGTACTGAAAATGGTATGTGGATTGGAAAAGGAATTAAAGGACAATGAAGTATTGACCAGAGGTGTAGCTGCTATTTGCTAATTAATACTATAGCTGTGAAATAAGAAAGGAAACAAAAGAACATGATAGCAAGTAAGTGATTTCAGGATGAAAGACAATAGCACAGTGATTATATAAGTGTTGGTTTTTACAGAATATCATGCTCATTAACAACTTTAAAAAGTGACAAGATTCAAGTACAGTCCAAAGCTGATAATTGATACTATAAATATCTTGTAACATAACTAAAAAGAAATGTGGATTTAACTATAGAAATGTAATTACACATAAAGATTACAACTTCTTCTGAGAGGTTGACCGATGGTGTTTGAAATGCTTCCAATTATTTTAAAATCTGTTGTTGGTTGTAATATGACAAGTTGGAGAAAATTTAAGAGTAATATTAAAGTTTTTAAGGTATAAGTCAATGGAAATTCTAAAACTGTCTCATTAACATGTTATTAAAATATGTGGAATGCTAATATATTTTAGCATTCTAGTATTTTAAAGCCCATAGATCCAAAATAAAAATTATAAATATCCCAGTGTGTTATAAAATGTCACCATTGGTTCCTTGGGTAAAAGGAAACTAACTGTTCAATCAATTAAAATTTGAGCATGGTACTTCCCCAATGGCTCAATGGATAAAGAATCCACCTGCCAATGCAGGAGATGCAGGGATGTGGGTTTGATCCCTGGGTCAGAAAGATCCCCTGGAGAAGGAAATGGCAATCCACTCCAGTATTCTTGCCTGGAAAAACCCAAGGATGGCGGAGCCTGGAGGGCTACAGTCCATGGGATCTCAAAAAGTCAGACTCAACTGAATGACTAAGCACTTTAGGAACAGAAATTCAGAGATTCATCTCTTTAAGCTTTTCTTCATGGTGAGTTAAATGTAGCTTGGAGGATGTCAGAGAAGGATGGATGCTTCTTAGGACATTAGATAACCATAGCTATTATTGTAATAGAAATATTGCCAAGGAAGAACTTGCTGGTGGGTGAGAATTATCTTGGATGAATCCATAGTCACCAGCTTTCTTAGGCTGAGGAAAATAAATATTACCAGTGGGTTTGAAGTTGAGGGAATTCTCGGGGGTTGATTTATTCAAACCTAAAGCGAGACTCATAAACCTGAAAATTAAGGTATTAGTTTATATTGGGAGCAATAACTCAGGATACTTTGGTACCTGCCACTTGTTAAGGGCACTCTGTCCTGGAATCCGCTCTGAGGAATAAATACGAGGCTGAGAGCAGAGGTGGAATAAAGGGTATGAGGGGTTGACCAACAATGAATGCTCTATGCATCACTGGAAACAAACCTATCTCGGTATCAGATCCTCTTCATCAACCTGCTGTCATCTCAGATAGCTGAAGGGCTGTCTGGTCCTTGATACATCCCATCTCTAGTTAGGTCATTTGGCTGATGATATATATTTAAAATATTTTGAGGCTGACTGATCTTTTTAGCAGTTTATTAATTCTCTACATTTTTCATGTTGGATGGCCATATTTTCTATCTTATCTCTAACATTTTAGACGTCTTCTGGGACAGCTCTACAGACTGATGTTTGATTGTATCTAGTGTTCAACTGGAAATCTTGTCTTATGATTTACCTACCACATAGATGGCATGAAATATATCTAAAGGCAAATCTAACCATGTAACTGCCGAGCTTAAAAACTCTTCAGTAATTCCCTACTGTCCATCTACTGAAATGGGCTTCCCAGGTGGTGCAGTGGTAAAAAAAAAATCCACCTGCCAATGCAGGAAACCCAAGTCTGACCCCTGGGTAGGGAACATCCCCTGGAAAAGGAAACAGCTACCTGCTCCAGTACTCTTGTCTGGAATATCCCAAGGACAGAGGAGACTGGAGGGCTGTGGTCTATGGGGTCGCAAGGAGCTGAACATGACCAAGTGACTGAACATGCACACAAGCTTCTTAGTTGTGGCAGACCAACTGCCTTCTGAGCTGACCCTTGCCTTTCTCACCAGCCCTGTCTTTAGGGGTGGCCCCAGGCCCCTCTTTTTTCATGCTCAGGCCATGTGAAATTTTTTTGTGGTTCCTCTAACATGTTATATGATTTCACTCCAATCCTCTCTGCACACACATGTATCCTTCTGCCTGGAATGCCCTTGATTCCCTTGCTGGCTTGGAAATACTTTCTATGAAGTCGTCACCAATCTCCTCAGGTTTCATAATCAATTAGTCCCTTCTTTGTTCTCCTAAGAGTGTAGGATATGTTGGTGACAGCATCTCTCACATGGTATTTCTTGTCCAGACTCGTCTATCTGTCCAGACAGTAAGCTGGTTGGTTATCTCCTTTGCCTGGCACAATCCCTGGTGAAAAGCAAGTACTCAATGAATGGTTGCTGAAAACATGAATAAAAGTCTTACATTTATAAATTTGCAGCCTACAGTACTGAAAGAGACAAAAAAAAAGGGGGGAGAAAGACAGGCTACATGTTAAAATCTTTGAAGGATGAAGCCAAGGACCGATCACATAACAGGAGAAAGGAATGTGATGGAGGAGAAATTTACGAAGTAGATTAAATGCATTGATAACTCTGCCAAATGTCATTCCCTAAATTATGTTATAATATTTGTCTAGCTTTATCCATATTTGCAAATTTCTTTGCTATTCATTCTTTTATCTCAGTTCTTCCTTGTGGAATAATTTTACTTATTTCTTAAGTAAAGGAAAATGTCTTTCTTTTGTTCACACTCCTTAGTCACATTTTAGCTAGGTAAAGTACTCTACGTAATGTGATTGTCTCCCAGCATCTTGAGGATATGATATGATATTTTTCACACAATTCTGGGATCTATTAAGACTTCAGTTGATTGTCAATGCTTCTGTGTTTTCTCTCATTGTACATTTCTTTTTACTTATCCTACGTGGGCTATATTGTGCTTTATTAATCTGATAAACGTGTGTGTGTGTGTGTGTGTGTGTGTGTGTGCTTAGTCGTTAAGTTGTATCTGTTTCCTGCCAGGCTCCTCTGTCCATGGGATTTCCCAGGTAAGAATGCTGGAATGGGTTGTCATTTCCTTCTCCAGGGGATCTTCCCAACCCAGGGATCGAACATGTGTCTCCTGCATTGGTAGGCAGATTCTTTTCTGCTCAGCCACCAGGGAAGCCCTAAGATGTGTATCATATATATTAAATTCCTTATATGTGTAATATGTATAAGAAATCATATATGTTAAGAAATATATATTAAAATAATTTATTGAGATGAAATTCATACAGAAAAATTAACTATTTGAAATGAACAATTCAGTTCCCTAACTCTTATATTTTAGAACATCATTTCTGCCCTATTCTGCTTATTCTTTTTCAGGAACTCCAAGTAATATTCAATTTTTTGTCCTATCCTCTATGATTGTGATCTCTCTTTTATTTTCCTCTTTGTGCTATATCATGTGTAAGTCCTTCAGTTCTGTCTTTGACCTCAATAAATCATCTATGAATATTTTTTTCTTGTGATGAGAACTTTTAAGATCTACTCTCTGAGCAACTTTAAAATATATGATGAAGTATTATTAACTATAGTCACCATGCTGTTTATTACATCCATATTACTTACTTTATAACTATACATTTATACATTTTGACCCCCTTTATCCCTTCACCTACTGCCTACCCCCGTTTCTGGCAGCCACTAATCTATTCTCTGTATTCAAGTTCATTTATAAATAAGATCATACAATATTTGTCTTTCTCCGCCTAACTTATTTCATTCAGCATAATGCCTTCAAGTTCCATCCTACCACAAATGGCAAGATTTCCTTCTTTTTTATGGCTGGATAACACGCCATTACACACACACACACACACAAATGTGTACCACACCTTCTTTATCCACTCATTCATCTATTCATGGACACTTAGGTTGCTTCCTTCAATGACAACATTTTTAATATTAGAAGTCATTTTTAGTTCTTTTCCAAATATCTTGGTCATTTATGATACTCTGCTATTGTATATTCATATTTTTGACACCTTTAGAGGAATCACATTGAAACTGATGGCTGGCTTCTATAAATATTTATTTTACATTATCCATGAGATAATTTCAATATCTGAAATTCTTTGGCATCTTATTCAGTCATGACTTTTTGCTCATGGGGACTCATTTCACCATTTTTAAAAATTTTTGCCGTTTTATGTTGGTGTCACCGGCAAAGTCCATTAAATAATTCCTGAGGAATAAAATGAGAACCTGGGTGCTAGCCTTTTCTTTTCCCTTTTGTGCTCAGTCTAGTGTCACTTGCTCTCAGGTGCTACATGCATTGGCCTTGAGCCTGGCACATCAGACCCAAGTTCCTCATGTGAATGGCTGTGCAGGCACCTCAGCTCTGTGGGCAGACGCGCACTTCAGGACACTCGAGCCAAGGTGGCGGGGGTGGCGCGGGGAGGGGCAGGTGCAGAGAGGCTGCACCCCTGGCACTGTGGTGGCAGCCTGCACAGAACAGCTGTACCACGCCCCTGAACCTCGCCCCCCACCCCCATATCCCTATAGAGCAGTCCCGCCCACAGACTGTCAGGAAGTGCGTGTCCTCTAGAGCCCAAGTTTCCGCCTCTCCTTCATTTGGTCAAAGAAGAAAGCTTTCCTTTCCTTCTGAATCTAATTCAGTCTTGTTCCATTGGCTCCAACAACACCAGGCAGCCAGACCCTGGTCAGGGATTGACTTGGGAGGCTTGGTAATACTGGGAGCTCACATTTGGCTGATTTGGGGAATCCTAAATTCTGACTTGAGGTTATATTTCCTTATAGAAGGCCTGGATAATGGAGGTAGTATAATTTGAAACATAATTCCAAGTGAAACAGGGCCACAGTTAAAAATTCTCAGGTGAAAATTTCCAGTTTTTATATTACTCTTTGACCCAGAGCAAGAATCAGAATACAAAGTTTCCCAGTTTTCACCCTTTTCCCAGGAGACAGGGCCAATGTCTGCTGGTGCCTGGGTTCTAATTATGCTTTGCTCAAGTCTGAGGGCTTTCTTCATATTCCAGAACGGTCATTAAAAACCTAAGGTTCTGGGGACTTCCCTGGCAGTCCAGTGACTAAGACTCTATGCTCCCAAGGCAGGAGGCTCAGGTTTGATATCTGGTCAGGGAACTAGATCCCACATGCTGCAACTAGGACCCAGCACCCAAATAAATAAATCAAATAAACAAAGGTAAAGTATCAGCACAGTATACATGACTCAGTGGTAAAGAATCTGCCTGCAATGCAGGAGACTCAGGAGACGTGGATTCGATCCCTGGGTCAGGAAGATCCCAGGGAGGAGGAAATGGCAACCCACTCCAGTATTCTTGCCTGGAGAATGTCATAGACAGAGGATCCTGGAATAGTCTGTGGGGTCACAAACAGTTGGACACAACTTAGTGCGTGTGCGCATGCACACACACACAGAGTATACATTATAAAAGGCTTATTAATCTTCCAGTATTAAACTGTAAATCTGCAGAACTGTCTTTAAAATAAAGAAAAACAAAAAACCTACAGTTCTTTTTACTATATTTGAGATGTTTTTGTGGAGGAATAGTTAATTTTTCAGTATGTGCTATATCACTGAAAGGAACTATCTATCATCTTTGACAGTGTAAACATCTCCTGGACCATTTCATATTAAACATATAAAGAAATCAGGAACTATGAGTTAACCATATAAAGTCTGGTAATAATTGTCTTAGTAATTTTTGATAAAGAACAAAAATACAAGGTAGTTGACGTATGATACAAGTTGAGGTATATAATGAAATTCTAAGAAGAGTTTTATTCGAGGATAATATAGATACAGTGTTTATTCTAACATGATAGCCAAAAGACTAATAGTGCAATTTGGAACTTGCTAATGAAAACCATTACTTAGATTGAAGCATTCAGTTAGCACCCTAAAAATCTTTTTATATGTTGTTAAAGGAAATTGGCTTTGATCTATGAGTATGTATGTATACGTCAAGAGTAGTTCACAGTAGAACTGTCAGTTTAAATCATGTGAAGCCAACAAATATTTTTCCTTGAAAAGAATTCCACTAAAAAGGAACTGACTGGACCTTAAAGGTCATTTAGTACAAGTTCCAGCTAACATGAAATGTGTGGTCAGTTCACTTCAGATCAGTTCAGTCGCTCAGTTGTGTCCAACTCTTTGCGACCCCATGGACTGCAGCACACCAGGCCTCCTTGTCCATCACCGACTCCCCGACCTTGCTCAAACTCACGTCCATTGAGTCAGTCAGTCAATGCCATCCAACCATCTCATCCTCTATTTTCCCCTTTTCCTCCTGCCTTCAATCTTTCCCAATATCAGGGTCTTTTCCAATGAGTTAGTTCTTTGCGTCTGCTGCTGCTGCTGCTGATAAATCACGTCAGTCGTGTCCGATTCTGTCAGGCTCTGTCATCCCTGGGATTCTCCAGGCAAGAACACTGGAGTGGGTTGCCATTTCCTTCTCTAATGCATGAAAGTGAAAAGTGAAAGTGAAGTCGCTCAGTCCTGTCTGACTCTTTGCAACCCCATGGGCTACAGACTACCAGGCTCCTCTGTCCATGGGATTTTCCAGGCAAGAGTACTGGAGTGGGTTGCCATTGCCTTCTCCAAGTTCTTTGCATCAGGTAGCCCAAAATTTGTGGTGTTTCATACAAATTCCATTCTTGCCAATAGATTAGTGAAAGTATGCTACTTTTTAAATGTTGAGACTTATTTTTTGTACATTACTATTAAATGAAAGAAAGCCAGCCGCTTTCCATTTAAGTATTCTGGGAATTCTCCAATCTAGTTTCTAGTCCAGCAGTAGATTAACCAGAACATCTCCTAAGGATATCTAGTCTAGATTTACTTTGGGGAACCACTAACTCATTCATATTGAGCCAAAGGAAAGCTGGGAGCAGACAGTCGGTCCCAGGAGACAGCTTCTCTACTTCAATATTCGTAGCACTCATCAGGGAGTCCATGGGAATTCCTAACATAATCTGGGCAAAAAGCTCCTTCTCTGTAAACATGAAAGCTGAAACACAGGTCGATTGTCAGGGTGCTTATTAATAAGTGAATGCTATGGAATAATAGGGCTTCCTTGGTGGCAGAAGGTAAAGAATCTGCCTGAAGTGTGGGAGACCTGGGTCTGATCCCTGGGTTGGGAAGATCCCCTGGAGAAGGAAATGGCAAGCCCACTCCAGTATTCTTGCCTGGAGAATCCCATGGACAGAGGAGCCTGGCAGGCTACGGTCCATGGGGGTCACAAAGAGTTGGACACAACTGAAGTGACTTTGCAGCAGCAGCATGGAATAACAATGATGATGATTAAGCAAACAAGGCTCTCGTTCTGTGCTATTCAGATGCCTTTAGGTCAGCTGAAGCCTCAGTAGCCAGACAAGCTTTCACATATTAGTCCTCTCTCACTTTCATATGACCTCAGATACACGTTTTACACAGTTCTGTGAAATTGGTAACTATGATGTTTTTGTGAAATGCAATAATAAGCACATTCATTAAATCATTGTTAAAAACAAAAATGAGAGAGATGCTATCAGCTTCATTGCTGAACAGTAGGTTATCCCAAATATATGCATTTGCTCAGCTGACCCTTCTGTTCATTCTGACTTTGGAATTTCAAGAAAACAATACAAGTAAGAATGTCTGCTGCTCAGTCGCATCTGATTCTTTGTGACCCCATGAACTATAGTCCACTAGGCTCCTCTGTCCATGGGATTCTCCAGGCAAGAATACTGGAGTGGGTTACCATTTCCTTCTCCAGGGAATCTTCCCAACCCAGGATCGAACCTGTCTCTCTTGCATTGCGGCAGATTATTTACTGTCTGAGTCATCAGGGAAGCACCACAAATGACAGAAGTAATATCAAGCAGTCCTACATGCCCTTTTAATTTTCTTTCAAAAGCAAATTTAGATAATGCATTTTGTTTTTAACCTGGTCCTTTTTCTGGAGTGTTTTTCTTTGTCTTAGTAAATAAATAACAACACAATCTCTGAAGCCTCTAAATACTCTATTTTTCTTAGCGCCTGTATGATATCTCTGCAGTGTAAGTTAATTTGAAAAGCTTTGAGGATGTTTGAAATGACTTTTAAATCATTTCTAAAAACTGGCAAGGGAAATTATCTCTAAAGATATCAACCTCATTGACTTGGCAGTTTTATTAAATTTTAATTGCCTTTTCAATATTTTCATTGCTGAGGAGTACATGTTCCCATAAGGTAATATTCAGCCATCTAGAGCTTGAGAGATAAATATATAATTTTCATAAAGATCCCTTTAAAGGATCCATAAAGATCCTTTTCATAAAGATCCTAAATACATAAATTTCATAAAGACACTGGTTGAACAGTAATAGAATTAAATAGAAATGTCAGCACCGAATCTATCAGCGAGACTGAGTTATAGCAGGTGACCTGTGCTCTAAATGGAGGAGCTTGGGCCTTTGTGCAAGAGCAAAGGTATTTGAAAAAGTCACTGTTTCAAATCTAGAGGTCAGTAGAGAATTTAAGACAATGGGTAGGACTGATTCAAAGCCACTATTAGACGAGAGTAGATTAATAAATTCTGAGGACAGGAGCTCACATCACTCTTGTGACTTGTTGCAAACCCAATACCTAACAAGTTCCTGGCACAAACTAGGTGCCTAACAAATATTTGATGAAAAATGATGAGATTAATACACAAACAGGAAGGGGCAATAAAGCTTTATGGTTTTAGGGACAGTTCTGATTCTCAGCCGAGAGCCTATCCATGAGTTCAGACTCTGCTTACTTATAGCTTAGCAGAAGTCTGAGAGATTTTCAGAAAGAAAATAGCAATCATTATTTCACCTTCATTCTAAATACCTTCTAAAAAATACTTACATAGAGACTCAACGTGGATAAATATCAGGTTAATTTTTAAGAATCAGCTACAAAAACTAAAACGTTTGGTAATATACATCCTAACAACCACAAAAATATAATTAATTTATAAATTATAATTCAAACTTATCATGGTAAGGCACTGCATGCAAGGATATATTCATTCAAACCTTTAAAACAGATTTTATTTACTTAGGTATTCGGCTGTGCTGGGTTTTCATTGCTGCGTGGGCTTTTCTCTAGTTGCAGTGCACTGGCTTCTCATTGTGGTGGCTTCTCTTGTTCCAGAGCATGGGCTCTAGAGCATTTGGGCTTTGGAAGGGCTTCTGTAGTTGTGGCACGTGGGCTCAGCAACTGTGGCTTCCGGGCTCTAGAGCACAGCCCAGTAGTTGCAGCATGTGGGATCTTCCTGCACCAGGGATTGAACCCGTGTCTCCTGCACTGGCAGGCAGATTCTTTACCACTGAGCCACAAGAGAAGCCCTCACTCAAACTTTCAAAAAATTCTACAAATAAGTTAGAGATAGTACTGGGGGCTAGATTTGAGGTATTTTAGAGGCATACCTATAAAGCTACTAAAGAAATCAGAATTTGGAACTATGCCTATTTCTGTTCTGAAAAACAGTAATCATAATAAAATAATTCTTACTTATTATATACAGAATATAATAAACTTCAAGTATTAAATTATAAGCTTTTTCCAAAGATAACATGTAGTATATGCTTTTCTCCTCCCAAAGGAACATAGGAATGTTCAGGAAAAAAAAATTTGGGGTGTGCAATTTTGGTTTTACATAATTCAGATCCTTATTTTTCCCCAAAAGTGCACTTTTAAAGTGGAAAATGAAGAGAGAGGTAATTTACAGCTCATAGGAAAGGAAAAAAAAAATTAAACAGTCTTTTTGATCAATGATTTAAATCACAATTTAAATGGATACGTTTAAATGAGTTCCACCCTGAAACATCCTTAGAATAAATACACTGCAACAGATGATTAATTTACTCAAATGAATTAAAATATGCATTTTATCACATAAAAATCACTGTTATTGTTGAGCTGACAGATGGTCAGTCCTCAACAGATTGCAGTTTATTAGAAGGAAAGAAGAACATTATACCCCTCATATCTAGGGGACATGCCTGGCCCTGTCCCTCCAGCTTCAGAAGCTTTTCTCCTTTTATTTCTTCCAGTGGGATTCTCTCTCTCTCTCTCCTTCTTTTTTTTTTTTTTTTTTGCAGTGTTTCTTCCTCACTAGTGCTTTGGTCTTTGCTTGAAATCAACAGAAATTTTAATCTGAATGCCATAAGTTTCCATACTTCGTATTCCTTTGACAACAAAACAATTTTTTTTCTCTAGTTCTTTAGTAAAAAGGGTCCAAAGTCAGCTTCTTACATAATGAGGACAACTTAAAAATGGTTCAGTTCTAGTGGGATAAAATATTTTGTATTCAAAGTAAACAAAAAGAAACAAAGAAAATATCTATTATTTTCATTATCACGGATACTGCTCAGAGTATTCCCTTATTTCCAATCCCATTTATAAATTACGCATTACATCATCGCTGTTTATTTGAACTTGTTTTCATTAACTGGGTGAATAAGTTTCCTGGTTATTTTCCTGAAGGGTTGGCATAAAAATACTTGTTTAGATTGATCTCCCTATAGCTTCCTGTCTCTCCCCTGGACCTCAATTACAAACTCTCCATTTCTCTTCTTTTTCATCTTCAGTGAAAATGTATACTTTGTTCTAAATGAATTCTCTTGGATTTGAAAGCCAAAAATAACTCATAAATCTAGCTGTATATCTTCTATATTCACTGAAATCATAAAGCTTTCTCTCAGAAAATTTCTACTTGAAAAACCTATCATCTTAATAATGTTCCTAATGTTATTCCCAGCACAATTCTGGAATTTTTAATCACTATGGTGCTCTTGCTTTATCAAGTAAATTAATATGAAGGAAAGCATTATGGAATCTATTAAAAAATAATCCTACTCAATGAAAGGAATTAGAGAGAGAAATGATTAATTCCTCATAATATCAAGAAGCAGAATTGTGAGCACACTGCTGCATAAATTAACTGTTATCTTCTGGAAAGCAGAAGTTTGTTCTTACAGATCAACTGTCTCATCAGTTGGGAAGCAAGAAACGACAGATTCCAAGTAAGGATGGATCTTGGGTGCTCATCAAATATTGGCAGAGAGAGGAAGATTTCACAAATACTGGTGGTATTGATCCGAGAGGAGAGTTCTCAAATCAGTGAGAGTATGAAATTTGGTCATAAAATTCAAAATACAACTTCAGTGACAAACATAAAGCTTAAGCTGAAATTTATATCAACTATTACATAAGTCCATCATTCAGCATAACCAAGTAAATAGTTATAGCTATAAGATGAAATGGTGAAAGTTTGATTAATGCACCAGCTGAACAGAATTCAACTTGATCTTTCAGTTGTTCTGGCTCTCTAGATTATTGCCTGATTGGGGGAAAGGGTGACCTTTTCATTTTAACAAGGGAAAATGCATTTTTTTTCCTTGTTCATGTATTAATGGGTCCTCTTTATGAATTGCATGGTGAAATCAATGCTTCTCATAGAACCGGCACTAAATAGATGGCTTTGTGTCAATATTTATCACTGTACTTTATCACAAAGTATGATAAAAGGATAACATAGGAGGAAGCGAAGCAAGATATTCACATTTGCATACACAGTAGAATTAGATTGTCCACAATGCCTCAACGCTCTGTAACTGTTCTCAACTACCAAAATAAATTCTAATTCTACATTGACCAATATGGTAACTGCTGGCTAGACATAACTATGAGTGCCATGTGCCAGGTGGCTTCAGTTGTGTCCAACTCTGTGACCCCATGGACTGTAGCCCGCCAGGCTCCTCTGTCCGTGGGCTCTCCAGGCAAGAATACTGGAGTAGGTTCCATTTCCTTCCCCTGGGAATCTTCCAGCCCCAGGGATTGAACCTTGTCTCTCATGTCTCCTGCATTAGCCAAGTGGGTTCTTTACCACTAGTGCCACCTGGGAAACCTCATGACTATGTAAAGTGAAAGTCACTCAGTCATCTCCAACTCTTTTCGACCCCATGGACTAAACAGTCCATGGAATTTTCCAGGCCAAGATACTGGAGTGGGTAGCTGTTCCCTTCTCTAGGGGATCTTCCCGATCCAAGGATTGAACCCAGATCTCAATATTGTAAATCAACTGTGCAGTGCTGTGCTTAATCAGTCAGTCGCGTCTGACTCTTTGTGACCCCATGGACCCTGCCAAGTACTTCTGTCCATGGGGATTCTCCAAGCAAGAATAGTGGAGGGGGTCACCATGCCCTCCTCCAGGGTATCTTCCCAACCCAGTGATCAAACCCAGGTCCCCCACATTGTGGGCAGATTCTTCACCAGCTGAGACACCAGGGAACCCCGCACCCAAATGAATGAATGAATAGTAGACTTTGGCTACTTTCATGTATGTATTCAAACTGCTTTCATTCAGAGAAAGTGATTTTACAAACCTCAGGGAGAACTTACTTCATCTGTCATGTATTAAGAGATCCATTTTGTACCACCGGAGAATATATGCTTCCTATGGTGGTATATTTTTGGCTGCTTCTCAAATTGGACTCACTTGATCCTTCGGTCAAGTGGGCTAAAATGTCACAAATCTCCTGTCATTCCCAACATCTGCTCCTCATCTTACAACATAGTCATGTTCTAAATTTAAATGTATACCGAGAATGGCAAAGGCATGTCTGCGAACAGGTAAAATATGTCTTTAAAACCACTTCAGTTCTTAAAATAAAACTGACTCTTCTACTTTTTCATCTCTTTTCCATTCCTATGCTGAAAATAAACTTCATTTCATACAAATTAATGAACACTGAAATGTTTGAACAAGAGGTTAATTACTAGCTACAATGAGCAAATGGAATAGAAGTAATAACTGCTTTTGAACTGCCAGGTAATTGCTGGCAAACAGAAAAGACTGTCTTTGAATTGAAATTTGGAGCAGGGAGGAGTCAGTTTTAATAGAACTTTGATGTTTTAAAAATTCCTAGTAAAGAATTCAACTGTCATCCTTATTATGGAAATTAACCCTAGCATCCAAAACAGCTGAGCACTCAGTATTAGGCAGGAAGTGCTGACCAAGTCATTTGTTAAGCTAAGAAAGTGTTATATTAGCATATAAGCTACACCAAATATTTTAGACATTAAAGATGTATTTATAATAAAATGTATTGCTCACGTCTCAAAATATTAACAGATAGGTTATGTAAAACATGCAGACCTTGAAAATCTACTCAACTTTGATTTCTAATATTGATTTTGCTACACTAATAGCAAAATAATGAGTCTCACTAAAAATGCATAATTTGTGAGGAAGTCCTTTGTATTCTCTCTGCTCCAATTTTTCCTAATTATAAGGCCAAGCTTTCCATTTACATTTTTTTATAAAAATTGTGATTTTATTAGTTGAGTTTGTTTTTATGCCATGAATCATTACTAGTTCAAATATTTAATGATGGTTTTTTTTTTAAACCCAGGAAAGCCATATTGTGCACGTTATATAAATATCTGAATTTATATGTAGACACATATTTGAAAAATGCATCAAGTTCACCTTAATTACTCTTCAATTTAAGATCTCACCATAGAATTGTGACGATTTAATACTGAATTTGAAGGCAGTACAATAAACTCATAAGCTGCATATTGGTGCTCTTTGTCGTTTAACAAAGTGGATGAAGAAAGAAGAAAGATGGTGATATGTAATGATAATATTACATGTGCATTAAGGTTGGATTAGGCTGCAGCTATTCACTTGAGCAAACTCTGGGAGTTGGTGAAAGACAGGGAAGCCTGGCATGCTGCTGTCCATAGGGTTGAAAAGGATCGGACACGACTAAGGTACTGAACAGCAACAACAACAAAATTCACACGAGAAGGGGTAAGGGAAGACGGGTGTGAAATAATCAGAGGGTCTCATCTGGTTCAGAGTTCTTTTCTCTTTAAAAGGCATATTTTGGACTAGAGACAGCTGAGAGGCACAGACCCCTTAGTAGCCTCATCTTCTGGTCCTGAGCAGATATGTGAGTTGGGACAGCCAATTCCAAAGACTTGCCTCTGCTGGAGGCCAGCGCTACCCTTTTCCCACTTAAGCTTCAATCTCAGAAAAGAGGATCAAAACGACAGGCTCCAGGGACAAACACTGCACTGGCTCCTTTTGTTTTGGAAAAAAGGATGAGTTTGAGGTTGCCGGTCACTTTCCTCGAGTAAATCATATCAAAAGGGATGTACAGAGAGTCAGGTCACAGGAGAGCATGGAAGTAAAAGTGAAAGTCACTCAGTCGTGTCCAGCTCTTTGCAACTCCAGGGACTGTAGTCCACCAGGCTCCTCTGTCCGTGGAACTCTCCAGGCGAGAATACTGGAGTGGGTAGCCATTCACTTCTCCAGGGGATCTTCCCAACCCAGGGGTCGGACCCGTCTCCAGCATTACAGGAAGATTCTCTACCGATTGAGCCTCTAGCTCCTGCCAAAGTAACCTGGCTCTTGGCAAGACCTGCCCCTGAGTCCCTAACAGAGTCCACCCCTGACACCTTCAGAGTCCCCAGAAGTCACAACAGGGTGGTCAGATGGTGGAAGCCTCCCCAGAAGACTTCCCAAAGCAGCACCAGATGAGAAGGGGGCAGAAAGGCTCGTGTCCTCACCAGATAGCAGCACCCTGCAAAACCAAGCATTTGGGGCCTGCCTACACATGTTGCCGCAATTTGAGTTGTGACCAGAGCTCTGTGTTGCCTTCATATCCGAAGGCATAGGAATTCCAGGGTGCAAAGGGATCGCCGCTTCCCAGTGAATGAAAGTGGGTAATAAACCTATACAACTTAGTTCACATTAAAATCCATTTCTGCTTTCCTTGGGCATCCAGCACTGATTTGCAAGATGTCTCCTAACTGCCTCTTAACACCTAACTCAAACGCTTTCATCCTCACTTCCTGTAGAATACTTCAATTTTCCCATCAAAGTTATGCATACCCAGATCGCTGAGTTAACCCATTAATAAAGAATACTGAAAAAATTGGGAGAGGTGTAAGATTAGCAATTAGTGTCATTCAAAACAAGGAAGAAGGCAATAACTAACCAGTTTTTAAAAAGACTATTTGGTTTCCATAATCTCTTTTATGGATGGGAACTTAGGGATGG
Source organism: Antilocapra americana (assembly GCA_007570785.1). Lineage (NCBI taxonomy): Eukaryota > Metazoa > Chordata > Mammalia > Artiodactyla > Antilocapridae > Antilocapra > Antilocapra americana. Next base: position 16,998,200 of record ML661908.1, on the reverse strand, counting down.
GAATTTAAAAATTATAAACAGACAAAAGCAGTAACATACATATAACATGCGTGTGTGTGTGTGCACACGAATATTTTCAAAAAATAATAAAGGTAAAGATTCTTATACCTGGCTCGCTAGTTACCTTTGCAAGTTCCAGGGCTCCCTAGTTTCCAAGGACCCCTCTTCCCTTCTGCGTGGCCAAAGCCTCTTCTCCCTACCCTCACCTCTTACCCCCAAATTAGGCCCCCCACTTCCGCCCTACCTTGACAGGGACTCCGGATCCAAGGAATCCCTTCCCACGTGGCCAGGCCACCTGCCCAGTCCCTAGTTCCCAGCCTCCCCACTATCTCCCCTCAACGTCCCAGACCCCATCGTGCCACTCGCGCGTTCCTTCCTCTTCCTGGGCCAGCTTCACGCTGGGGCTACGCTGGGGCTGCCAGAACCGTCGAGGAAGGCCTCTCTCCTGGGGACTGAGACCCTAAAATCCCAGGTCTCCTCTCCCGCCCTGCCGGATTACATGCACCCAAACCAAGGTCGGCCAGGCGTGGCCTCCGGCGCGCAAGGACCCAAAATGACCGAAGACACGCCGCCACCACGGACTAGCAGGCCGAGACTCCAACCAGAGGCCCGCTCGCTGCCCGCTCGCCTCTCTCTGGGAGCAGGCTTAGGTGTGTGAGCGGGGGAAAGGGGAGTGAGCCGCGCTGTCTGTCCGGCGCGGTCCAGGCGCCGCGGCCTCGGCAGCCCCGAGGGCCCCGCGTCGCCCTCCCGGGCCAAGGTTCTCAGGAGCGGGCCGCGGAAAAGACGTTAGCGGGAGGAGTTAGCGGCTGTTGGGGGAACCGGTTCAAGCAAAAACAGCCCCTTCCAAACCCCGGCCATCGCGGGGCGGGCCTTCTTCCTCCCTGACACACACCGGCCACGGGGCGGGGTGTGGGCGCCCACCGCGGCCGCCCGCCCGGGCACGCCCGGGCAGGGCCGCTTAGGAGGGGCCCAGGGCCGCCGCCGGTTGGCCCCACCCGGCCCTGAACGCCCAGGGGTCGCGGTGCGTCCTCCCGGAGCGTGTCGGGTGAAGAGGTCGCCATAGAGATGCGGCCGCGGAGCGCGCACGCCCCCCTGCGGTTGGCATGGAAACGGCCCCCGCGAGGCCCGGGAGCTGCGCTGATTGGCCGATTCAACAGACGCGGGGGCCAGCGAAGGGGCGGGGGGAGTTGAAAGTAATTAGCTCTGAGCTGGGCCGCAGACGCTGGGAGGCCGGCGCCCCGGCTAGAATCTACTAACACCTCCGTCCCCTTCCGCCCCGCCCCCCCCCCCCGCCCCCTCCAGCGGACCCTTATTCCCAATCCTCATGTGCATTTGCTAATTGTTCGAGACTTATGTGTAAAGAGATAAGACTGAGAAGAGCGAGGTCCGCTGTGGGTTCCAAGCAGATTTTGGGGCCTTCTGTCTTGTGGGAGGAAGGCCGCTGAAGAGCACTCTGCTTGTCACTTGAGAAGGGGACGTACTTTCCCACAGTGATGTATCCTGGGTCACTGGTTTGCAGGGAAGGGGGTGGTGGGGTGATGGATAAGCATCACAGCCAGGAAAGACACGAGCTTGTAGGTTTGGACTCCCCACTAATGTGGGGGTTAGTGTCTTGGGTTGGAGGTTTGTCATATTCCTCTCTCCTTCCGGCCATCAGCCAGGTATTGGAAGAAAGGCTGGAGAGAGTCAAATCACCGTTTTGGTGCAAAGCGGCTTTGATCACTTGCACTGTGGCTCAGGTCCTTTCAACCCTAACGACTGCAAGGAAGATCATGTATCACGCAGCTCTTGTCTTCCAGAGTCTCAGCATCCTTGGATCCTTGATGGAAGAGGCTAACTAACCGGCTTGTCTGTTTCTCCTTCCTTGACAGCAGTAAGCTGTGGAAACTGAGGCTATGCATCTCAGCAGCTCCAAGAGTGGAGTAGTGCTGGCTCCAGTGTCTCGAGGTCCTGATGCCTGTCAGATGATAACCAGAGGCCAGTTTGGCCAGGATCCGCCACAAAGAACAGTACTAGGAGTGCTAACTGAGAATGGGCAGTACAGGAGGACCTGTGGCCAGGTAATGTCTGAGAAGAGCTGGGAACGCCCTCGTGTCTTGGTGGGAAGTGGGATCTCTTGAGATTTTCTGCACAAACTCCCCTTGAGTATTCAGCCCTGGAATCTAAAAGAGCACTTTGTCAGATCCCTTTTTCAGCTAGCAATATTGAATAATTTTCTTTGTTATTAGGAACTGTTTAATTAAAGTATGTGTAAAGTCACTTAAAAGAAAGTGAAAGTGAAGTTGCTCAGTCGTGTCTGACTCTTTGTGACCCTGTGGACTGTAGCCTACCAGGCTCCTCCATCCATGGGATTCTCCAGGCAAGAATACTGGAGTAGGTGGCCATTTCCTTCTCCAGGGGATCTTCCCGACCCAGGGATTGAACCTGGGTCTCCTGCATTACAGACGCTTTACCCTCTGAACCACCAGGGAAGCACTTAAGTTCTGGGCTAAAAGGAAATTGTGCATGCACCAAAATGAACTATTGTTGTTCAGTTGCTAAGTTGTGTCCGACTCTTTGCAACCCCATGGATTGCAGCCTGCCAAGCTTCTTTATCCATGGAATTTCCCAGACAAGAATACTGGAGTGGGTTGTGATTTCTTTCTCCAAAATAAACTTGTGGTACTGGTGTTTCTCTACATCAGAATGGTATTCAGATTGACCTAGGCTGTGCCTGAAGCATCTCCGATAACCTTTAAGTTCATTGGTGATGGTGTTAGAATCAGGATTGGATCACAGTATACTAGATTACCGGAGAAGGCAATGGCACTCCACTCCAGTACTCTTGCCTGGAAACTCCCATGGACAGAGGAGCCTGGTGGACTGCAGTCCATTGGGTCTCGAAGAGTCAGACACGACTGAGCGACTTCACTTTCACTTTTCATTCTCATGCATTGGAGAAGGAAATGGCAACCCATTCCAGTGTTCTTGCCTGGAGAATCCCAGGGACGGAAGAGCCTGGTAGGCTGCTGTCTCTGGGGTCACAGAGAGACAGACTCGACCGAAGCGATTTAGCAGCAGCAGCAGCAGCATACTAGATTACTTCCAAATGTGTGCTTTGAAAGTCAGCTTCTCCCCATGACTGATAATGGACAGTTGGGCAAAAGATGGACAACTGCTTGTGCTTAATTACTCATAGGTACCTCCCTTAACAGAATGTAAATAGAGGGTAAATAAATTCAACACTTAAAATGCAAATAAGGAGTTTGGATCCTTAAGAATGAATTTTTTTTTTAATTTATTTATTTTTTATTGTGTTGGTTTTGCCATACATTGACATGAATCCGCCATGGGTATACATATGCTCCCCCTCCAGAACCACCCCCCATCCCTCCCGATTCCTTCCCCCCTGGGTCCTCCCGGTGCACCAGCCCCGAGCATCAGCCCTGGGCTGGCGATTGATTTCACATATGATAATTAACATGTTTCAATGCCATTCTCCCATATCATCCCACCCTTGCCCTCTTCCACAGAGTCCACGAGACTGTTCTATACATTTGCATTTCTTTTGCTGTCCCACATGCAGGGTTCTCGCTACCATCTTTCTAAATTCCATATATATGCGTTAGTATACTGTATTATTGTTTTTCCCTCTGGCTTACTTCACTCTGGATAATGGGCTCCAGTTCCATCCACCTGAGTAGAACTGCTTCAAATGAATTTTTTTTTAATGCTGAGTAATATTCCATTGTGTATATGTACCACAGCTTTCTTATCCATTCGTCAGTTGATGGGCATCTAGGTTGCTTCCATGTCCTGGCTATTGTAAACAATGTGGCGATGAACATTGGGGTACACGTGTCTCTTTCAATTCTGGTTTCCTCGGTGTGTATGCCCAGCAGTGGGATTGCTGGGTCATATGGCAGTTCTGTTTTCAGTTTTTTAAGGAATCTCCACACTGTTCTCCATAGTGACTGTACTAGTCTTAAGAATGAATTTTGAGATTTGAAAAAAAAAAAACACAACAAAAAACTTCATCAAGTCTTTTATTACACCAGCTTCTCATAAGCTTGTACTGTATATCTACAGTGGAACAACATTGGCAGTAGTAGAGTGGAGTGGGTGGGCAGGTATCCTTTCCATTTTATAGGTGAGAAAATTTGAGAGGTGTGAGAAAGGCTTCCCACCCAAATAAAAGTCATGATGGAGGCCAGATCAGAAGCTTCTCATCTACTGACTACTCCTACTCCTCTTCTACACAAGGACACAAGTCATTTCTGTTTTGGTGGCATCTGGTTAGTGGGAGAAAATTACCCAAAGTAATCTGTTTCAAGCTTTGGAAAAGTCTGAGTAAAGGTGGTTTAACAAACTTAATTTGCTTAGCAACGTGGTGTACTTCTTTAAACATGGAGTCTAACATAGTGGGGGACGGAGAGAGTGGGATGAATAGAAAGAGTAGCACTGAAGCGTGTCCACTGCCATATGTAAGACAGAGAGCTGGTGGGGACTTGCTGTGTGACGCTGGGAGCTCAAACCCAGTACTCTGTGACAACCTAGGGCAGTGGGATGAGGAGAGAGGTAGGAGGGAGGGGACAAGCGTATGCCTGTGGCTGATTCATGGTGATGTACGGCAGAAACCAACACAAACTGAAAAGCAAGTATCCTCCAATTAAAAATAAATCAATAATTAAAACACAAAGTCTAAAACCTCTCATGAATCTGCAGTTACCCCTGTGTTTAGTGGTTTCACTTTAAATTCATAACTGTTAGTTAACCCCTATGTTGCTTGGTGCTACCTCTACATCTCCCGGTTCTATTCCTCTACAGCCACCTTATAGAAATATTTTATACTTTCCCTTCTCTCTTTATCCTCCAAAGCCTCTATCTCTGTCCTGCCTCTCAGCTTATAACTTTATATCCTATTTTCCCAAAAATATAGATGCAACTGTAAGAATTTCCACATGCCCCCATGTATCATACATCCTGCCACCCTCCTCCTGCCACGTGACCTGTGTGTTCCTTCTCTTATGCAGGGTGCACCCCCATGTGTGAGGCACACCGGCTGCCCTCTTGCCTCTTCAAGGCTGTCATTCCATCAGCTCTTCTTTCTCTTCTCTTCTGGGTCAAACCCAAATGCAAATATATTGTGAGTTTTTTTTTCAATCTTAAAAACCTTTCAAGTACAAAGCTCTTTACAGCAATTGTTCCATTTATGGCAGTATTTCTTGAGAATTTTTCTATTATAAACTCTTATCAGGATGAGGATTTGAGACGTCAGGTTTTCTGCTGTACTCCCAGTGTCTGGCCAGGGTAGCATGCAAGTATTTGTTGAACAAATACTCTGTCTCGATTTCTTCTTTTGTTCTCTTTGACTCAGTTCTTATTTAAAGTTGTAAATATTTGCTTAAAAATTATTATCTATTTGGCTGCAGTGGGTCCTAGTTGTGGCATGCAGCTTCTTCAGTTGCAGCATGCAAACTCTTAGCTGAGGCATGCAGGATCTGTCCTGACCAGGGATTGAATCCAGGTCCCCTGCATTGGGAGTGCAGAGTCTTAGCCACTGGACCACCTGGGAAGTCCCTCTCTTTGACTCAGTTCGTAAGCCTTTCCTTACTTGTCTGAATGGCAGTGTTTGACATGATTGGTCATTCTCTCTTGCTTGAAGTAGTTTCTTCTGACTTAGCCCAGAGAACATAGCTCTATGCTGTTTTCTCATCTCACTCACTGGCCACACCTCGTTATCTTGGTTCTTCTTCATCCACTCTCTGAAAGTGTGCTAGAGCTTAGTATTTGATCTGAATTGGCACTCACTCCCTTCACAATCTGTTTAAGTCTCCTGGCAACAAATACCATCTTTCTGTTGATGATTCCTTCTTCTGTCTCTGGTCTGGAACTCTCAGCTAAGTTTCAGGCTCAAGTTAGCTATCTACTTGACATCTCCACTGGGATTATGCAGTAGGCATCTCAAACTTAGGTGAAACTGAACGCTGACTCCAGCCCCAACCTGCTCTTCCCAAAGTCTTCCTGATTTCAGTAAGTGGAATATCCATTCTTCTCATTATTTAACCCCAAAACTTTGTCATCCTTGACTCTTCTTTTTCCTCCCACCCCACATCTAATTTGCTGAGAAAATGCTGTTGATTGTACTTTTAAAAATGTCTAGAATTTCATTTCTCTTTCTGATTATGTCATATAATAATGTTCCATAGCTTGTAAGAGAATTAACTCATAGTACCCATTTCTAAAAGCATCGTGTTTCTGAATAACTGTATAAAGGGGACCTTTCCAGGAGCCTATTGACTACAAGTTGACTTTAAGGAGGACTCTGTAACTATGTGTCAAGAACCTTGCTGGGTTGTTATAAAAACCTAGCATGCTACAACCACGAAAGCTGATTTACATTCCCTGCGCTCCCCACCCCAACATGTAGTACCTAGTTCATTTTGGAGGAGAGCTGTTCAGTTCAAGCTGTTCAGTTCAGTTCATTTCAGTCGCTCAGTCGTGTCCGACTCTTTGCAACCCCATGAACCCACAGCACACCAGGCCTCCCTGTCCATCACCAACTCCCAGAGTCCAGTTTTTCTTTTTTCCTATAATTTTGAGTTCCCTTTGATAAATACATGAGGAAGATGACAACTTTTAGGTTAGCTCCTTCCCCAGATGTCACATACAGACAAAGATAAGGGCAAAGCAATCCTTTGGAAGCTTCAGGTTCTGAAATTCAATTACGGACATGGATATTTCAAATTCAGATTCCTCTCATCTTTCCAGCCTGCTGGTTTGTGTCACATGGGTTCTTAGCACCTATACAGGCTCTCGGGTAAGCCTCTAACAGAAATACTTCATCCTTTTCTAGGGGCTCACCACACTCAGGTGTTTCTCTGGATCAGAAAATGTCTTCCCTCCAGCTGGAAAGAAAGTGCTGTCCAACAGTAGGGTTCAGGCACCTGCCAAGCAAGGATTTGACATCTACATGGATGAGCCTGAGCAGGGGGACAGAGACAGCTGCCCAGGGCGAAAGGGGATGGCATTAGAGGATGCATATGAAGTAGACACCAGCTCCCTCAAGTCAGACCTTCACTTCCTGTTGGATTTTAACACAGGTAATGGGACTTGCCCATGGCTGATGGTACCCTGTCTTCGTAATTGCCTGCAGTGTTCAGTAGCATAGAACTAGCAAGAGAATTCCCTGGAGCAGTAACTATTTTCACAGCTGCCTGTAGAGGGTTAGTGGATGGAACTAGTTTTGAAATGAAATGACTTACCTGATAATGTTGAACCCCCTGCAGTTTCCCCTATGCTGGTAGATTCATCTCTCCACTCCCAGTCTGAAGATGCATCAGATTTTGGTACAGATGTGATAAATGTGACTGAATATGCTGAAGAAATTCATCAGTACCTTAGAGAAGCTGAAGTGAGTTTTCCCAACTTCTCCTTCAATTTCCGGCACCCCAAGCACTCCATATTAAGACAGTGATATGCTCTTGGCCATGACCACTAGCAAATGGCATTCTTGTGACATCTAAACATGAGAACGTTTTTGAAAAATAATAGTTGGGTGCGGTGAGTAGCAGTTATTTGTACTATTTCTCTATGTCTCAAAAGGGTTTGTATATTAAGTATTTCACTCTTGGGAAGAACCATTATTGCCATGTCCCCCCTCCTTGAAGTTACTCGTTAACTTAATTGCATTACAGAACCAGAATTGTACACTTTGTTCCATATCACGATGTACAGATTTCTCTGGCTTTTGACTGAGTTTCCTGCTAACCTTTGCTCATGAACTTTTTGCAAATAGCAACTGTACTGTGGAGTGACCCTTCTAAGATAACAACTATTTAAACATCAAAAAAACTCTCTCCCCAAACAGATAAGACACAGGCCCAAGGCACACTACATGAGGAAACAACCGGACATCACAGAAAGCATGCGGACCATTCTGGTGGACTGGCTGGTTGAGGTTGGAGAAGAATACAAGCTCCGGGCAGAGACCCTCTACCTGGCCGTCAACTTCCTGGACAGGTTTCTTTCGTGCATGTCTGTTCTTAGAGGGAAACTGCAGCTTGTAGGAACAGCAGCTATTCTCCTGGCTTCGTAAGTCCTTCAGCTCAAATAACACGAAGTAAATGTCAGCCTGCCTAAACACTTGATTTCTGTTCCCATTTATTGGAGAAATACAGCACTTAATAGTTAAAACTTACTCATGCCTCCTTTGATAAAATATCATTATTTTTACAGTGTTTACTGAGAAACTGAATCTCACCACATGTTCACTCTTCAATTTGGATGTTTAAGATCCTCTTAACGACAAGTTCAGTATCATGACTAAGGCAACCATCAGCTCAAATTCAGAATCTAGTTTACTTATTTTGTAGTATAGTCTTTTGGCTGTATTCTACTGTGAGTAAAAGCCCTATTTAAAGAGATTTGGGTTTATGAAAGCCTTCTCCAGCCTCTAGCAAGTGACTCATAATAACCCAGTTTATTTGGTTACAGTGAATAAACTATTTTAGCTGATTCCTGTTACTATCAGTTATTCTTTACCATATCTATTTGTGTAGAAAAGGTCTGAGTTGTGGCTAAAAGTGAAAGTGTTAGTTGTGTCCAACTCTTTGCCATCCCAAGTACTGTGGCCCACCAGGCTCCTCTGTCCATGGGATCCTCACGTAAGAACACTGAAGTGGGTAGCCATTCCCTTCTCCAGGGGGTCTTCCTAACCCAGGAATTGAATTTGGGTCTCCTGCATTGCAAGCAGATTGTTCACCATCTAAGCCAACAGGGAAGCCTTATTTGTGTAGAAAAGCACTGGGGTTGTGGCTAAGCGACCTGATGGTGAATAGTAGTTTCCTTTCTAGTCTTCTGGTCTCAGACTTTATACTTATTAATTACTATAGTTTTGCAAAAATTTCCCTGTTGAAAAGAGAAACAAAAGCAAAAGCAAAGAATTGATACCAGTGAAATCATTATCTTTCTCTTGGATACATAGCATCTTTTGCTAATTCAATAGAAAAAGCTGAATACAATCTTTAAAAAAATATCTAAGGCTTTAGAAGGTTTTTTTTTTCTCCCTATCATTATGTTCAACATAAACCTCTTTTCCACAAGATGAAGTCTGTAGAATTAAGAGGAATTTACCCTCATGTCTGTCACTCAGAATCTTTCAGCTTATCAGATGCCAAAACCTAAAATCCCTAGTTGAAAATTGTCTCTTTACTACTCATAGCAGTAAGTATGACATACCCTTGTCATACTCATGCTTTTTATGGAAACAAGCTTCTGTATTTTTTCACACCTGTACCATTTCATGATTTTTAAGTGATATTTAAGTCTAGAAGGGCCACGTGGCAAGCCTGGTTGGGATAGCACAAGAAAGAGAGTCAGAGGGTCCAAGCTTTACTTTCCCAAACTCTTTCCCTTTTGTAGAAAATATGAAGAAATATATCCACCCGAAGTAGATGAGTTTGTCTACATAACCGATGACACCTACACAAAACGGCAGCTGCTGAGAATGGAACACCTGCTCCTGAAGGTCCTGGCTTTTGATCTGACAGTGCCAACTACCAACCAGTTCCTCCTCCAGTACTTAAGGAGGCAGGGGGTGTGCATCAGGACTGAGAACCTGGCCAAGGTAGGCCACGTGACTTCCAAGAGCCTCGGTGCCAACTGGATAAAAAAAGTAGCCTCCTTCAGTTCTTCCTTCCTTTTCAGTTCTTTGCCTTGGGCCCAGAAAAGCTTTTTAGCAATTGGAAGAGAACTAATTTGAAGAACATAACTTCTGCTTATGAGACATTTCCATTAATCACGTTTGGCAGATGTGGGCTGTCTTAATCACCCACAGGTCTTAGGAAAAAAAAAAAAAGTAAGCTTGGAAACTATTTTCTTGTATACAGACCACACAGGCAAGCAGTACCTCTTAGGTTTACAGAAAGGAAACATAAATATGGTTTGATTTGGCTCTGATCTCATTCTAACATGTTAGGTAAAGAAGCACTATTTGGTCATTTTGGAGTCCTAGAACTTTAGTTGGAGTCACTAAAGTATTGGTTTGGAAAACCTGGTTCCCATACACTATGATTTAATATATCTGGTATTTATATGCTATGCAAAGAGCAGTAAGAACGTCTCTATAAATTTCTCAGTATGTTTCTTTTAATCTGATAAGTCCTCCCTGGTACTGTTCTAGCCAATGAGCTGCATGCACTTGCCTGATAAATTTTTAATTGATTTTTTACTGGAATATACTTCACTTACAATGTTGTGTTAGTTTCTGTTGTATAGAAAAGTGAGTCAGTTATACATGTATGTTTATCTACCCTTTTTTAGATTCTGTTCCCATGTAGGTCATTACAGAGTACTGAGTTGAGTTCCCTGTGCTCCCGCACAGCTCAGTTGGTAAAGAATCTGCCTGATCTGCTAGAGAAGGGATAGGCCGCCCACTCCAGTATTCTTGGGCTTCCCTTGTGGCTTAGCTGGTAAAGAATCTGCCTGCAATGCGGGTGACTTGGGTTCGATCCCTGGGTTGGGAAGATTCCCCTGGAGAAGGGACAGGCTACCCACTGCAGTATTGTGGCCTGGAGGATTCCATGGACTGTGTAGTCCATGGGGTCACCAAGAGTTGGACACGACTGAGCGACTTTCACTTTCACTTCCCTGTGCTCTACAGTAGGTTATTATCTATTTTATATATGGTAGTGTGCATATGTCAATCCCAGTCTCCCAGTTTATCCCTCCCAACCCCCACCTGATAAATTAATAGCTATAATATGGACATATTTTTGCCTTTCACTGAAGACTCCAGTGTACTCCAGTAGCTGGAGGAATGCTATTTGACCAGCAAAAACCTGCACTACTAGTATAGGTAGCCTATCACATACACTGTACAGATAGGCCAAATATTGATCCTTGCCTATACAATATTGAAATTTACTTATAATTAAATGTATTAAAACATAAATGTTATTCTGGTTATGGACAGGCATGGTGATTATTGACTCAGTGACTACTTTTGAGCATCTGTTTCTGTGCTTATCACTAGATACACATTGAATAAAGATGACAGGTTGTTCCCTTGACATTTCTAGGTTTACTTGGAACCTTAGCAAGATTCCTAATTCCAATGAGACTTTCTCTCTTGTGCTTAGTATGTAGCAGAACTGAGTCTCCTTGAAGCTGACCCGTTCTTGAAATACCTTCCTTCACTGATAGCTGCAGCTGCTTATTGCCTGGCAAACTACACTGTGAACAGGCACTTCTGGGTAAGATTCTAACTGATTCTTTCTAGATGATACCTGGGCTTCCCAGGAGGCTCAGTAATAAAGAAACCTGCAGCGCAGGAAATGTGGATTCGATCCCTGGGTTAGGAAGATCCCCTGGAGAAGGTAATGGCAACCCACTCCAGTATTATTGCCTGGGAAATGCCATGGACAGAGGAGCCTGGAAGGCTATAATCCATGGGGTTGCAGAAGAGACTTAGTGATTAAACAACAAGATGATCCTCAAGGCCTGTCTAAAGTCTATATAGTAACTTAAGACTTAAAACTGGTGGGCCTGTTAGGAGGGAGAGTTCGTTTTGTAAGGAACTAGTTGCCTAACCTCCAGATTACAACGTGTAGCTGGTCCGTGTCCATGGCTTGGACCCTGTGGCTTAGCTCACTTGGGGCACAGAAGGTGCAGGGAGTCAAGGAGATGGTGGTGACACGCTCGTTCAGTGGAAGCTGGCCTGGAAACCCCAGTGCCCTCCCTTATGTAGGGAGTGCCCTTGGAGTGTAAGCACTGACCGCTTCAAGGCAAAGGATGTTGACCCTTCCCCTCCATGTAAAAGAACCTCGGGCCAGTTAGGATGGTCAGCGGTTGTATGAGGCTTTCAAGGGAACAGGGAATTGTTGCTTCTTGGCTCGTGATAGCTGGCAGGATTAGAGACGGGCCCCTAAGATTTGGTTCTGAAGGCTTACTTTTGTGCTAAGAGAGCAGGGCATCTATTTCTATTTTCTAAAATTCTTATTTCTTATCCTGCATCTGGCTAAGAATCTTTCTATATTCTATCTAAATAGAGTGTTCAAGTAAGTTGAGGCTCTTCAGGGGCTGGTAGAAATCCTGCTCATAAGAGAATAAACTGCTCCTAAGTTAGGCATTTATAACTGTACAATATGAACAAATTTAGAACTCTGACTGTTCTTCTTAATATCTTATTCCTAAAGGCTCTGAAGAAGGATTATGGTTTCTTTTGAGATGAACATGGATACTTACTAAGTATACCTATTAATTCCCTTCAGTTCGCGGTTTTATCTTCAGATTTCTGATATCATATATTAAGATCTTCAAGCTCTATGTTACATATTTCTTCTTTTCTCTTGATTAGCCAGAAACCCTCGCCACATTTACAGGCTATTCATTAAGTGAAATCGTGCCTTGCCTGAGTGAGCTACATAAAACGTGCCTCAGTATACCCCATCGACCTCAGCAAGCAATCAGGGAGAAGTACAAGGCTTCAAAGTAAGTTCCCGAAATTCTCTTATCTAGGCTCACTACTTAAAACTTTAGTAAGTGATGGTAGTTTCAGAATTAAAAAACAAAACAAATTGTATATGGTGCTGAGCTGGAAAAGTAGGGTCGCATGTCAAACCAAGAGAATCAGTTTGGCAGGGCCTAGATTTATAATTTGTCACCTTGTAGAGTAGTAGGTGGCTCAGTAAAGAATCTGCCTGCAGTGCAGGAGACCTGCGTTCAATCCCTGGGTTGAGAAGATCACCTGGAGAAGGGAATGGCTGCCTACTCCAGTATTCTTGCCTGGAAAACCCCATGGACAGAGGATCCTGGCAGGCTACAGTCCATGGGGGCGCAAAGAGTCAGACACAGCTGAGCAAGTAACATTTTCCAGCTTGTTCCTATCTGTTAAAACTACCAGACGGTCCTCTGTGGCCCACATGAGATTTTAGGAAACCAAAGTCCTTGGCTGGCGCTGAACTTGCTGTGGTCTCATTTCAGGTATATGCACGTGTCTCTCATGGAGCCACCCATGGTTCTTCCTCTGCAATGAGTTTCAGAACCGAAACGCCTTCAGAATTTAACCTCCTGATCAACAGACTCGGTCTTGATTTTTACAGGTTTTCTGCAGGTTGTGTCAAACTAGTATTGCTGTGATATAGGTGACATACTTTTTAGAATGTAAGTGTATTTAGGTTCTTTTAGACGTAGTAGCTTGTAATATAGTCTAGTACTTTCTAAAGAATAAACCTGCTTTCTAACCATGTGTTAGACTTATTTACTGCTTACTATGGCTAACATGCTTTCCTCGAATTTTAGTTGAGAGTATTACAAATGTCATTTCTATTTTAAGAGTGCTTCTACATTGGTTTTATAAATCTGGTATGCTGTTAGGATTAAGTGTTCTGAGGAATCCAGAGATTTTCTTGTTAAGTAAATCGCTACCCTGAGACTTTTTTCTTACTGTCTTTTTACGCCTCTTGTAGCTCTCCATAAACTGTCAAGGGTGAATGTCAAGCCTAGACATTAGTGAAGGGACGTAAGCAAGCACTGTCTATTCTAGTGTCCCTGTTGAGCCCTGAGGAGTAAAAAAGACAGTGGGTTGAAGAATAAATGTCATCAGGTACCTCGGAGGGGTAACTTACCTAATTTAATTCTAACTGAGGGTTATGATGCTTATTTTGTAAAGGACTTTTATTTCAATATCTAGTTTTTATTTAGTTACCCATCAAGCATATATTCAGCTTTAGAAGATGCTCAGAGAGGTAGAAGAAGAAAATTTTACCATACGATCAGACCTCATAATAATTAAGCTAATCCTGGGCTTCCCTGGTGGCCCAGGGGTTAAGCATCTGCCTGCCAGTGCAATGGGTACAGGTTCAATCCATGGCCCAGGAAGATTTCCCACGTCTCAGAGCAACTCAGCCTGGGTGCCACAGCTACTGAGCCTGTGCTCTAGAGCACACGAGCCGCAATTACTAAAGCCCATGCACCCTAGAGCCTGTGCTTCACAACAAGGTAAGCCACTGCAGTGAGAAGCCTGCACGCTGCAACGAAGAGTAAAACTAGAGAAAAGCCCATGCAGCAAGGAAGATTCAGCACAGCCAGAAATAAATAAGTAAATAAAATTTTTTTAAAAAATTAAGCTAATCCCTCATGTTCATCCTTGGAAGATATCCATGCTAAATGCAGCTCAAACTCAAATTATTGACGATCCTACAGTTAACTCACTACACACTTGTACATGGTCCTTTTCAGCACACATATAGTATATGGGATGAGGAAAAGTGGAGCAAAAACACACTCGTTTTAACTTTCTTTTAAAGATTGGAAGGAAAATCAAGAGTAGACTTGGCCTTGAGGGAGAGTGGTACTTACTGGGGATTGCATAGAAATGTTGCTAATCTCCAGCTTAGTAGCCCTGGGCCAGCAGGCCTGGAGGCCCAGGAGCCTCTGGCTGTGTTCTGCCTCCAGGCCTGCCCTGGGGCTCTGCCCGCATGGCTCTGCAGAAGTGAAAACAACAGATTTCCTTTACACAGAAAATATCAGACCCAGGTGGAAAAATGGGAGTACATGAAAATAACTCCAAATCTGATGTTTGTTCCAAGGAAGGAGGAAATGGCAACCCACTTCAGTATCCTTGCCTACTAAATTCCACGGACAAAAGAGCCTGGCGGACTGAAGTCCATGGGGTCACAGAGTCGGACACGACAGCACACATGATGCACCCTGATGGAGTTATAAGTATAAAAATACTTGACATGTTTTGTGAAGCCTTTTTTTTTTTCTTTTTTAAAGTTTCCACAAGTCCTTAAAAGAATCTGGCATAGCCTTTTTTATTTTTTTTCCCTCCAGATAAATATTCTCAAGGTGTCTCCATTTCTGATTCCACTGAAGAAATCAGCGTTTCCCTAAATGGTTTTGTGGTTTATGGCAGTCAGTCAGTCAGTCAGTGAAGCTGCTCAGTTGTGTCCGACTCTTTGCAATCCCATGGACTGTAGTCTACCAGGCTCCTCCATCCATGGAATTTTCCAGGCAAGAGTACTGGAGTGGGCTGCCATTTCCTTCTCTATGGGATCTTCCCAACCTGGGGATCGAACCCAGGTCTCCCGCATTGCAGGCAGACGCTTTATCATCTAAACACAAAAGGGATTTAGGACCTGTATCAATACTGGATTCTCTGTTTTTCTGTGTTATTTTGCAAAAGAGGCTTTTGTTTCTAAAGTTGGATCTAACATTTGACCTTGACTTTAGGTCACAAAACTATGCTGCAGGATGCAGAAGTCTGAACCCACCACTCTTGTGTTCCTGGGGGCCAGTGGTTTGTACACAACCCGGTCCCACCCTGCAACACACACACTGACAGACTGCAAATGTCACGCGAGTGTATGCTCCTTGGTTCTGCCTCATCACAACAAAGATTTGGAGTGACGGACACTGAAGCCCTTGGCAGGTCACAGCTCTTGGGTCTTGGACAGACCGTGTTATAGCTCTCAGGTGTTGAATAGACCGTATTATAGGTCTTAGACAAATCAGTGTTACAGCTCAATGTTACAGCACTATTTTATTTAGAAGATAGCAAGAGAATCCATCCTAGAAGCGTGAGGGCATGCTGACCCAAAGAAGTGAAGAGAAGAACGCCATAGTGCGAAGGGGAGAGAGAGAGAAAGAGCCCTTTGGCTCTTTTTATGTTTTTTCCCTCCTCCTGGGCCTGTCCTATGCAAATTGGGCTAGCCAGGAGTGTTGTTTATTCTACTTGAAGTCCTCACTGAGGTTCTTGGACCTTCCTTTGACCTTCCTTTGTTCTATTTTCTCGGGCTTTTCTCTTCCTTTTCTTCTAGCCACCGCCATTTTGGACTCCTGTTTCCTATTCTATCTACCTAACACAAAGACGTGGTCTCCAGCTTGATTTCCCTCTCTTATTACTTTTTTGTGTCTCTGAAATACTTTATTAAAATTATACAAACACGACTGTCACCTGTGTACCTCCCACCCAGCTTAAGAGAGAGTAACAACCTGTGGTACATGTCCCTCCTTCATCCTACTCTGTCTTCCCCGAATTCAGTGTTGACCATGGTTTTTATATTTCATAAGAACATGTCCATAAACAATAATGCTTGCTTTTAAAATTTCCTGAATATTAACTATCTTTCAGATTCTTCAGTGATACATGTTTTAGGCCGCATTGCATTTTGAGATGATCTGTGTGGACAGCTAGGATTCTGATTATACTGTTAAATAGGTTTAAGTGAACATACATATGATTTATCTGTTCTTTTGATTTTTTTCCCATTTTTCTCTTTGTCCCACTCCTATCCACTGCCTGTCAGCCAGTAAAGGAAGATGATCTAGGCAGGGCTGTGGATCTGGGCGGGCCACCTCTGTTTGCCTCTGTGGGCTTTTTGAAAGCCTGTGGCTTGAGACAGACTCTGGCTTTTCTGAAGACTCAGAGACGGCTCCCTTGTTGAAATGGGCCATGAGAAAGGACTAAGGGAATAGCATTTGCCTACACGTTATCAAGACCCCCCCAAGAGAGACGCTCAATACACCCAAATGGTTCTGTTGTCTCCTAAGCTCTCACCACCAGAATGAAAATGCGTAAATCTAATGTACCAGTCAAACCTTGAAACTGAAGCCCTTACTACTTATGTGAGAGTGTCCTTGCCTTTCTGAACCTTGTGTCCAGACTGGTTGGGGTCGGGGGTGGGGGACGAGGGTTGAGGGGTCAGGCAGATGGGACACTTACCTCAGGGCTCCTAGCCATGACCCCATTTATTATAGCATCCCGGCTCCAGGGCAAGGTCCAATGCGTAAAACCTGACGTCCCCATTACAGATTTTTACTCCTGGGAGGTCTTCCCTGCAGTCTTAGGCAGGATGTGTGTGAGCTTGCTTTAGGCAGCAGGTTGTTGACTTCTAATACGTCTTTTATTAGTGATTGAAGGTATTCTTAAAAAACAGAATGGCCAGTGGTCAATTAGCTAGAGTAATAGTGGGGGAGGGTAGGGGAAACGCTCAGGGAGAGGGCACGTGGGAAGGAAGTCATGGGAACTCAGATCAGTTAAAACGAGTCAAAAAAGGATCAGCAGATGGAAGGTCCCTCCCGGAGGTGAAGTTTTCTGAGGCAGGTAAGTTGAGAGACTGTGCCCACAGTCCTATTCACCTTCCAGGACAGGTGTTCACCCAGGCTACCTGTGCTCACTGCTGCTTTGTCCACCAGGTATGTGTGTGGGTGTGTGTTACCCCTTGGGAAACACCAGCTTCAGTGATCTGAGATTCTGCCCAACTCTGTAGAAAGTTTGTAATGCATGAAAAAGTAAATGCCAACAAAAATCACTTTATTTTTTATGTATCTTAAACTTGAAGGTGCTTGGGCAGAAAGTTTGAAGGTTAGTTGGGAACTGAATTCTCTACTGAGAATGGCAGAATCTTAGGATGATGAAGAATAACTAGATGGGAGTGATGTGTATTTAGGCCTTCAAAATAATGGGATGGTATCTCATTTTAGCCTCATTTCTCCTCTTTTCCTCCTTTGCAAATAAGAGCCAGGAAAGTGGGAAGACTGACCTCATCTGTTCGGAGTGGACAATTCAGTGTGGCAGTTCTGACACTGAGGGCAAGAGAGGGCTGGGAAAGGTGCATAACATTGAGATGATGTGTCAAACTAGAACGTCTTCTAGAAATAAAACATAATAGGGGTTATTTCCCCAACGCCCGAATCCCTCTCTCCTCGTGCTCACGCTGTCACTGCCTTGGCTCAGCCCGCGTCATTTCTCTTATACACCCATCACTGTAGCAACCTCCTCCTGGCTCTTCGGTTTCCTTTTGCCTGTTTCCAGGGCTTTCTGAAATGAAGTTGATGGCATCTCTTTCTTGCGTCTGATTCTTTAGTGCTGCATCACCACTGGGATAAAATGGTAGGGGGAGGGTGCAGGCTCTCAAATGAGCCAGGCCCTGCCCACTTGGAAGGAAGAGCCTCTGCTTTGTTACCCCTCCTTGTCCCTTTTAGTTCCCCAGTGGTCCTTGTTCCCCCTCCCTTGACTCACTCACGAACACTCATCTGTGTCTCTAAACATTTCTCACTTTACCGCTTGGCAAACTCCAAGGTGATCCTTCAGATCTCGCCTTTGGCCTCACCTCCATGTCAGCCCCAGGGTAGGTGTCTCTCACTCCCACTGGCTGCTGCTTGTCTGTCTCCCCTCCTTTCATCCCTGTCCTCCTAACATCTGGCTTCATCCTAGAGAGTCTATCATATTTTGAATGAGTGAATGAATGGGTAATGCTTTTTACAATCACCAGCCCTCAGTTTATTCAAATCTAAAGTGATATTGTTGGGAATATACAAGCATAAAGCTTTTCAAAGTACATTTGGATAAAATGAGTGTAAAATGAAAAATCACAATCAGCGGTAAGTTCATTCTTAACTTTTGTAAAAAGTTCATTCTCTTTGTTATTCTTACATTCATTTTAGTGTAAGAAACTGGATAATAAAGGAAAACTTTCATTAGGGTCTTGAAACAAAAGGCATGTCTTAGATGAGAATGGGGAACATAGTGGTTTTTTTGAGAAGAACATCCAGGGCTCTGCTGTCTTCACGTATTCCTCTATCTGGCTTAGAGGATTCACAGGGAAGTCTCCTGGACAGTCTCCTGAACACTTATAACTGTACCATAGTAGGAGACTCTTCATATGCAACCCTCCTTCCCCTTCTCTCCTTCACAGGGGTGCAGCTTCCATCCTTGTCTGAAGGTTCTCCATGCCTTCTCTAGCTCCTCCTCTTTTATCTCATTGGCGATCCCCCCAATCAATCTCCTGCACATCTCCTCCTGTCTCCACGTCTGTTTTGGGGAGACCCCAGACTCACCCAAGAAGCCTTGTAAACCCTAAGAGGTGGGAATAAATAGGGTCCCAAATGTACTTGTCTAGAGAAAATGTTGTTTACACAAACCTGTCAGTGTTTAAAAGGATACTTATGTTTCAAGACTTTATTTTTTGAGCTCAAAAATCACTGCAGATGGTGACTGAAGCCATGAAATTAAAAGACACTTACTCCTTGGAAGGAAAGTTATGACCAACCTAGATAGCATATTGAAAAGCAGAGACATTACTTTGCCAACAAAGGTCTGTCTAGTCAAGGCTATGGTTTTTCCAGTGGTCACGTATGGATGTGAGAGTTGGATGGTGAAGAAAGCTGAGTGCCGAAGAATTGATGCTTTTGAACTGTGGTGTTGGAGATGACTCTTGAGAGTCCCTTGGACTGCAAGGAGATCCAACCAGTCCATCCTAAAGGAGATCAGTCCTGGGTGTTCATTGGAAGGACTGATGTTGAAGCTGAAGCTCCAGTACTTTGGCTACCTGATGCAAAGAGTTGACTCATTGGAAAAGACCCTAATGCTGGGAAGGATTGGGGGCAAGAAGAGAAGGGGATGACAGAGGATGAGGTGGCTGAATGGCATCACTGACTCGATGGACATGGGTTTGGGTAGACTTCAGGAGTTGCTAATGGACAGGGAGGCCTGGCGTGCTGCAATTCATGAGGTTGCAAAGAGTTGGACACGACTGAGCGACTGAACTGAACTGAACTCAATGTTTCAAGGAACACAGATCAGATATAATGCCCTAGGGGAAAAGGATAAATAATTACCCAAGCTAATCTACATTTTTAATTTCTACATTATTTATAATCTGATTTTTACAGATATATTTAAATTATCTGTTAGTATAATAAATTTTATATAATCCTTTCATAGTCAACTATTTCAGTGTTCTGAACCTAAAGCATCCCTCAAATTATATTAAGAAAGATTCCTAACTGTTAGGTGCATTACAGCTATTGTTATGGTACCCAAGCAGAGGAAGGACAATCTAGCCAAGCAATAGCTTTCTTCCTTGTGTTCCCTGGGGGCAACCTGTTAAATATCGTTAAATGCAAATCCCCAAGATGGTGACTGACTATATATTAAATATTGACATGAGGGATTTCTGGAATACTAAACAATGTCTGATATATTATTAGGCTTTTAGTGATTCTATTATTGCTATTATTACTCCAAAAGAAACTAAAATTCTGATTACGAACTTCTGATAGTATAGCATGCTAAAAATTTATAACTCTTTGGCACTGGCTTTTTGAGAGGAACTGAGCCCTCAAGGTAAATATAAGTATTATATATTGGAGAATCATTCAGGTGTGTGTTTTGAAAAGCATTAGAAGTTTCTTAAAATGGTCTGTCCAATGACAAGTAAATGGATAAAGAAAATGTAGTGCATACATACAATGGAATATCATTCAGCCTTAAAAATAAAGGAAACTCTGACACATGATACAACATGGGCTAACCTTAAGGATATTATGCTTTGTGAAACTAGCCATCACATGAAGACAAATACTGACTCCTATGAGGTATCCAGAATAGTCACATTCATAGAAACAGAAAGTGGAATGAGAGTTGCCAGGGGCTTGGCAAGGGGAAATGGAGAAGTTGTTGTTCAATGGATATAGAGTTTCAGTTTTGCAAGATGAAAAGGTTCTAGAGATTGGATGTACAACAATGTGAATATTCTTAGCACTAGTAAACTGTACAGGGCTTCCTTGGTGGCTCAGAGATAAAGAATCCGTCTGCCAATGCAGGAGATGCAGGTTTGATCCCTGAGTCAGGAAGATCCCTTAGAGAAGAAAATGGCAACCCACTCCAGCATTCTTGTTTGGGAAATCCCATGGACAGAGGAGCCTGGAGGGCTACAGTCCATGGGTTTGCAGAGTCGGACACAACTTAGTGACTAAACAGCAACAGTAAAAATAAGCAGCGAGAAAAGATTTACATGGGCTCTCCTGGTGGCTTAGCCTGTAAAGAATCTGCCTGCAATGCAGGAAACCTGGGTTCCATCCCCTGGAGAAGGGAACAGCTACTCACTCCAGTATTCCTGCCCAGAGAATTCCATACACAGAGGAGCTACCAGCTACCCTGGTGAGCTACGGTCCATGGGGTCCCAAAGAGTCGGACGTGATTAAGCATGCACACAAGATTTACATACATTAAGGTTTTAAAAATTAATATTCTATTTGATTCCCCATCCTGCATCTGACAGAGAAGGCAATGGCATGCCACTCCAGCACTCTTGCCTGGAAAATCCCATGGATGGAAGAGCCTGGTAGGCTGCAGTCCATGGGGTTGTGAAGAGTCAGACACGACTAAGCGACTTCACTTTCACTTTTCACTTTCATGCATTGGAGAAGGAAATGGCAACCCACTCCAGTGTTCTTGCCTGGAGAATCCCAGGGACGGGGGAGCCTGGTGGGCTGCCATCTATGGGGTCACACAGAGTCGGACACGACTGAAGTGACTTAGCAGCAGCAGCAGCCTGCATCTGAAACAAAAACTGAACTTGGAGGTAGCGCCATCTCTGCCACCTCCCCACTTTCTCTTGTCTACTTAATGACCTCTATGTGGCAGTGTAACTAAGAGAAATGCGCAAAAAAGTCAGCATTTAGTCTCTAGGCACCATTCCTGTGCTCTGAAATGCTTATTCCATAATCACAAAGACCATGGGTGAGGCCTTTGTTTATGGAGGGCAAGCCCTCAAGGGCTTCCCTCCTCTCTCTCAGTAACTCAAGAAGCCAAGCATCCCAGATCTGATGCTTTGTTGTTGTCAGTCACTCAGTGTCCGACTCTTTGCGACCGCATTGACTGCAGCATGCCAGGCTTCCCTGTCCTTCAGTATCTCCTGGAGTTTGCTCGGACTCATCCATTGAGTAGATTATGCCATCCAACCATCTCATCCTTTGTCACCCCCTTCTCCTTCTGCCCTCAGGCCGTCCCAGCAGCAGGGTCAGTATATACTATATATTTGACTGCTGCCTCAAGCTAGGATCTAGAATGCTTCATGAGAAAGGAACTCTAGAAACTTTGGAAAATTCAAGTTCAGGATCAGGGAGCAGCTGTGAGTCCTGCTAGAGATCATACAACTAATGCGTGGTTATGTTAGACCTGTGACTCAAACCATCTGCTTCTGGCTCAAAGTTCAATGGTCTGCCTATTATGCATCAGCGTGAGAAATTTTAGACACATCTCAGACTTCATCTTCATTAAGAAGTTTTTTCTGGTCCCATCCTCCTTCCTGGCCACGTGCCCCACCTCTCTTTCCCAGTTGCATTCTGTACCTCACTAGCTTACCACACTGAGTGTCGATCCCCTAGACTCTAAGCTCCCTCAGGACTTGGGACCACCTTCTTTTGTCCTGGTGTCACCAGAGCTGGATGATTGCCTGCACATAGGAAGCACAGTAAATGTTTGTTAATTTTAACTCAAGGATGGCTCCCTGGTAGGAATTTTGATAGCAGTCTCCTGTTCAACCTTTGCCACGGAGACCACACTGTATCCATCAGCCTGTGTTTCTTTGTTCTGTTTGATCCCCTTCTGTCTTTTATATCTTCTCCTAGAGCTCTGTTTATTAGCTATGCCTATAATTCTCCAGCTTTCATGCAGTGTTTGAATAAAATCACAGTTTAGCTCCAGCCGTGTAGATTTCTACAACCCAATATGAAGCTCCTGCCTGCTGCTGAGAAGACATACAGATGTGATTTATAATCAGATTGCAGGAGGATGTGGCAGATTGTCAAGGTTTAATTTCTGGCCAAACAGGAGGGAGGCACTAAAAATGGGGCTGCCAGAAGATGAAAATGTTAGGTGCTTGAAAGGAAGCGTGAAACTCAAGTCTCTAAATGATGGTGTTTGTTGCTGCTGCTATTGTTTTGGCTTTACCTGTCTAATTTGAGACAAGTGAATTATACTTGACCAAAACAAATTCATTGCAGATTATATATATGAATGAATAATACAAGTATACAAAGATATACATGCATATAAGGAAGGATGGATACACATGCCTTTGTTTTCTGGAATTAGAAATTTCCATTCTATGTAGCAAAGCCCATCTTCTTGATATACAAGCCCATCTTCTTATTTAATCAGTGTTATTAACATTAATAAATTATTCAAAAGTCTTACTGTTATATAATAAAAGTCATAATCATTAACCCATTCTATATAACACATTGAATGATGTGACCATTAGCCATTTACTAAATGAAACTCCATTCTAATAAATTAAACAATTTAAAGGAGGAATTTCATAAGCTTAGGGGAGCATTTCAAGACAACAATACATTAACTAAATAGAATCAATCTTTTTCTTCCATATTAGAAATATTATTGTTTTGGGTACTATATTAGAAAAATAATCTTTGCTATTTTTGCAAGTCATCCAATAGCTGCTTAATAGCCAAACTTCCAAAAGGATGTAACACAATATTTAAAGCTACTTTAGTATATGAAATAAGAATAAGGGCTCTCTCTATTGGTATAACTATTTTTAAGCTCTTCTATCCTTATGAGAACAACAACCTTGTTTAATTTAAAACATTGCACCCCCTGTATTTCCTTGGTTTAAGAAAATATAAGCAGATTTGTCTTCACATTATTTCGGCAAAAGCTGATGAAAGGTGGGATGTGACATGTTAGTCAATGACAACTGCAGCTAACCAGGAGATAGCCAGGGTCGTTTTGAAATCAGTTGGTGACACAGTCCCCCAGTAAAGTCGAGGGATAATTTTTTTCAGATGTTTAATGGTGAGAAAAAAAAAAGTCACGCTATTAATTTTGATTATAATTGTAATTTAAAGCGGCTCTCCAATTTTGAAGTGATTATATGAAAGCATTGATTTGGTGCCCAAAACACATTTGCTCAGGTGTGAAGTGAGACGTTTTTAAATGAGCTGCATACATTTCCTTCACTTAAGAAAACAGTGAGAGATACAGTCTTCTCTTATGAATTCTGCTAACCCAAAGTCTTGATACATTTGTCTTACATTAATACAGTTTCTGATTCTAGATTAGCTGTGCCATAGGAAAAAAATTAGTAATTTTTTTGTGTGTGTGAGTGACCTCAGCAACCTCAGTTTCAGAAAAAGAAATGATGACAGCAGCAACACGCAAGTTCTGCATCCAGGCCTTGAACAGCCCTGTTTTCACTGCTTGGTTAGAGAAACTTGGCTGAGAGGGAGAAGGGCTTGTAATCCTTTCAGTTGTCTTTTACCTGCTGTTTGCCCAGAGGCTAGGTTTAATTTGATTGATGGCTCCTGCGGTCTCAGTTTATGCAACTTTGGTTGAGGTAAGGGAAAGAAGGAAGAAGCATTCTGCCAGGCAGGTTAAGGAGAAGATGCCTCAGCTTTAAGTCACCTGGGAGATGTTAGAAAACAAAAATTCAACAGAGGAAAATAAATGTGAAGCTCTAATTGGGTTTACTCAGTGATTCGTGAATCTGGGAGCATCCCATCTAGCAAGTAGAAATATACCCCCAGGAATTAAACAAAGTAGGAGGTTTTTATAGACAGAAGGAGGGTACAGCAAGGAAGTTAGCAAAAGAAACGAGTTTTTTTTTTTTTTTTTTAAGACAGGACATCATCTTTTTGTAAACGGGAATGGTAAGGGTCTAACCTTGCAGACTACCTTTAGTGCTAATTAAAATTTCAGACTGATTGATTATAAAGGTCATAATTGGAAGAGTCTGAAAACTGTAACAGAGTCTTGCGATGCTGTCTGTAGGAGGAAATGATTCCATTTGTAGTCTGTTTTTTTTCCTTTTTTTAACAGGGACTATCAGGAGAGTTCTATGTTTTAGGAGTCCTGAATGACAGAATTCCAGGCCAATTTAGAGAAAGGAGAACATGGAAAGAAAAAACGGATTCCAAATGAAAATAATCTAAGCCAAAAACTCCAATGAGAAGCCAACGGTACAGAAATTCTGTTTAAAGTATGACTAATAGGTTGTTTTAAAGCTTAGCCTTAAGTGGAAAACTCTCAGAGGAGCCCTGACCTAATCTTCACTTTAGATTCATTCTGTTCCTAGACCCCTGTGTGTGTGTGCATGCTAAGTTGCTTCAGTCGTGTCTGACTCTTTGCAACCCCATGGACTACAGCCCACCAGGCTCCTCTGTCCATGGGATTCTCCAGGCAAGGATATTGGAGTGGGCTGCCATTTCTTCCTCCAGAGGATCTCCCTGATCCAAGGACTGTACCCACGTCTCTTGTATCCCCTGCACTGGCAGGAGGATTCTTTACCAACTATGCCCCCCTAGACCCCCGAGTTGCTGTCATTGTAGGATACCAGAAGGACACTGCTACAGAAGGAATGGTCAACTTTTCACTGAATCGACTGGGATTTTTTCATTTTCTAGGGGAGGAAAGAACATGATGAGCTGAGGAAAGGAATTTAGCCAGTGATGTGCTACTTGTTTAATGGCTGGTTTGTGGGCAGGATGCCTATATATACATATACACATTGATTATATAAATTGTACAGGTGTAAAGAATATGTTTATGGTGTTTAGTAGTTAAGTCATGCCTGACTCTCTGCAACCGCATGGACATAGCCCGCCAGGCTCCTCTGTCCATGGGCTTCTGCATGCAAGAGTTCTGGAGTGGGTTGCCATGCCCTCCTTCAGAAGATTTTCCAACCGAGGGATCAAACCTCCATCTCTTATGTTTCCTGCATTGGCAGGCGGGTTCTTTACCACTAGCACCACCTGGGAAGCCCTCTATTATCTATTACTCCTGCCAGAAGGAGCAACTTATCAGGGAGGGTGCCAACCCTGAGGACTGTAGCTGAAATACATGAGAAATGCATCTGCTAACTGAAAAAATAGGGAATTCAGAGTCCTTAGCCTACATACATTTTCAGGGTCTGGTTCCAAATACATGTAAGTAGCTTGAGGAGTGCTTTTCTCTCCAGAGAAAAGAGATGGTCACCTCTGCCATGTTGTACAACCTGAGGGGGTCGGTTCCCACTGTACAGTATCCTGTGTTGTGACCCTGGGGTACAATGTGAACAGCCTCTCCCGGAGCTGTGCAACACTGCGCGAGTTTGCTGCTGTTCTCATTGGTATCGTATGATTAATGGGGTTGGGAAGGGAGTAAGGAGGAGTCATGTTACCCTTTGTTCTCCATTATAGGCAAAGCTAAGAACCTAGGTTTTCAGATTCTTAAATTATCAAAGAGGTAAAAATTATCAGTGCTATAGATACATTCCAACATTATTTTTTTAGAAAAAATATTGCCATTATAATATACTGATGTAATACTAATCAGGGATTCAAGGATTTCTGGGATAAATTCTCTTCTTATCAGTGAAGGATAGAGTTGTCACTGCTGCAAAGTTCTATGGGGGTAAGCATATCCTGCATCCGCCTGTCTCTTCCACAAAGGGGCTTATTTATCTAGAGATGGTGAGGCCGTCGGTATCAGAAGAGGAAGACGGTAAATCTTCATTACTCAGTAGAGGACGAGTAATTTTAGATCCTAAGATAACGCAACAAGAGAGTGATGGTAGTGTTTGTTATCTTAGGCTGTTGGTGTGTGAATATTATTTATCATAAACTTAACCCCGATATCTTGGGACTGCAGCAGAGTTCTAGGACTTCATTTCGTTATGTCTTCGTTACAGCTGCAAATCTCAAAATAAATACAGTTCTTACAAGGAAAGCATCAACAGCTGGGGGTAGCAACATGCTACTTGCCTTCTGCCAGGCAGACTCAGATTAAGCAAAATGTGTGCTCTTCATTACAAAAGGACTCTTTACAGGTAAAGGTTCCATAGTAAAAATGCTATTCTTTCTGCCAAACGAGCAACTTATCAAGGAGGGTATCACCTCTGGGGCCCCTGGGCATCCAAATGGAGACGCTTAAGCTCAAATGCAAAAGATAAGTGGGACCTGAAATTTTTGGACTCCTAGAGCCCCACTAAGCCAACGACTGGGCACAAGGATGGGTTTGTTTTTTCTCTTCTCAGATCGGAAATAGGTCTGCCTTGGAAAACCAACCAAATAATCAACGGGTATTTGTTGAAAACGCACCATCCTCCTCATTGTTATCCACTACAGCAAACATTTATTTATGTGGGTGACACACACATTGGGGCTTCCCTGGTAGCTCAAAAAACCCACTTGCAATGCGGGAGGCCTGGGTTGGATCCCTGGGTTGGGAAGATCTGCTGGAGGAGGGCATGGCAATCCACTCCAGTATTCTTGCCTGGAGAATTCCATGGACAGAGAAGCCTGGTGGGCTACAGTCTATGGGGTCACAAAAAGTCAGACACGACTCAGCGATTAAGCACAGCACACAACACACACATTACCCATACATGGGGTGAAAGAACCATAAGATATGGATTAGGCCACAGATAACCAAACATCTGGATTCTAGTAGGGGAAACTAGATACTAAGATGTAAATTTCAGGAACTTTCCTGGTGGTCCAGTGGTTGAGAATCTGCCTGCTAATGCAGGGGACATGGGTTTGATCCCTGGTCCAGAAGATCCTATGTGCCCCAGGG
This sequence comes from Antilocapra americana, assembly GCA_007570785.1. Taxonomy (NCBI): domain Eukaryota; kingdom Metazoa; phylum Chordata; class Mammalia; order Artiodactyla; family Antilocapridae; genus Antilocapra; species Antilocapra americana. The sequence goes on along the minus strand of ML661908.1, from coordinate 16,970,851 downwards.
CAACTAAGACCGTGGGCTACAGCTACTGAGCTCAAGTGCCACAACTACCGAAGTCTCCATGCCCTAGAGCCATGCTCTGAAACAAGAGAAGCCACTGCAAGGAGAAGCCTGTGCACGGCAACTAGAGAGTCACCCCTGATTGCCACAACTAGAGAAATCCCATGCGCAGCAACAATGAACCAGCACAATCAAAAAAAAAAAAAGGATCAGTTTCAATGGAAAGTATATGGTAAGAGATAATAGTGATAGCTCCGCTTTAGTGAGCATTTTTCTAGATTCCATGATACACTTAACAAGAAGTGTAAGAACCCCTCCCTGCGCTAAGGGAAATCACAGTTTACCGTGGAGATGGGCTAAACATGAAACAGTAAGAAAACAGGAGGATATTATACCATGAAGAGCTAAGCTATAAGATGCAGAATGAGGATCTGTGAAGACTGGAAGGAGAGAAAGTGAGCAAACAATATGACGTCATTATTAACCAGGGATGGCTCCCTATTGGGGAGCTTTATGAGACCTTTAAAGTCAGGGAGAGCTTGAAGAAGTGAAGGGGAGAAGGGAGGGTTCATTGCAAGTGAAAATCCCTTCAGTTTTGCTAAAGTTTGAAATGTTGGTATGGAAAGCATTTATTCAACATTTATTCAGCATCCTGATGGGGGGATAGGACTGTTCTGAAAAGGAAGTGAGGAACAGTGTAGCATCGTGCCTACAACTGTAGCTTCCTCTGGCAGGTACACTCTTGTGTTTGGGAAACAGTTCATTCAGGAAATACTGACCAAGGCCCTGTTATGTGCTAATAATGTCATGCTGGGTGCTAGGACACACAGGCAGGACAAGATATACACACATCAAAGATGAATCAGAGTGAACAGATCTGATTACAATCTAGCGTAATCCATACTCCAACAGGGATAAATGCAGAGATTTACAGGAACACAGAGGAGAATCTCCATAATCAGGCTTAGGAAGTCAGTAAGAGTTGAGATATGGAGGATGAATAGGGGTTAGTCAGGCAAGGGATGTGGGATTCTGGAGGAGGGCATGGCAACTCACTTCAGTATTCTTGTCTGGAGAATCCCATGGACAGAGGAGCCTGGTGGGCTACAGTCCATAGTGTCACAAAGAGTCAGACACAACTGAAGCTACTTAGCACACGCACACACGGACATGGGATTGGAGAAAGTATATCCAGGGGGCATGAACAGAGTGGGTAGCAAGTCTACTTGGCTGGGTTTGAGAACCCAGAGTTGTTCTGTTTGACTGGAGTGGAGAGGCAAGAGTTGAGGCTGGTGATAGGACAGATGTCAAATGGTAAAACATTCCTAAGCAGTGTTAAGGAGTTTGGACTTAATCTTGAAGACAGTGGAGAGTCAGTGAATCATTTTAAACTGGAGATCAACATGATAGCATCTGTTTAGACACCTCATCCAGGCTATAGTATGGAGAATGGATGGATGGGCCAGGTTCAAAGCTGACGCTACTTACTATAGCATGTTCATACTCACGCAAAATAAGAAAGGGAAAACTGTATGGTTGTCTCCTCCATCCAAGTCTATTGCCCACCTCTTGACTCAAGACTGCACATTTTATTCTTAGGACCATGGAATTCTGACTGTCAGTATCTACTGGAAGGTTTTCCTGATTCTACCTGGGTCCATCTCAGCAACAGGTAAAGGCTGCTCAAATTTATGTCTGTTCAACGTGCAAGCACATGTAACAATCGTGGGATTCAGCCTGATGACGCTATGGAGGGAAAAACACCAGAGAATTGTAGTAACTCATTTTAAAGTCTGCTGAAAGCTTTGCTAAAGGTTTATGTGACTCTTCAGAGAAATTGCATGAGGTAAGAAAGCCATTGCCACAGCCACGGAAGAACAGCCAGTATTTCGACAAAATTAAAATATTCTCTCAGGAAAGGCTCTCTCTTTACCTTGAATAACCTTTGGGATCTCGAGGCAAAGGCAATGGATGCGTGTGGTTGGGAACTATGTCCTGGTTATACATAATGTTCAGCTTATGATCCAGGAGCTCCATATTTCTTTTTTTTTTTTCTTTTCCTTTTTCATCTCGAGCAGGATTAAGAGCAAAATTGATCTAATTTCACAGTCTGTGAAACTGACAAGTTCTAGTAAATTTTTAAAACACTTAAAAGGTTATTTTGAAAATGAGATAATAAAACAGGACATCTGTGCATTATTTTTATTCTAGGATTCTGAAATAGGCAGCCCAGCGGCATTCCAGGTTAATAGAATCTGTGTGTGACTGCAGTTGTTAATATGCACAATTAAATGCTGATTCCAATCATCAAGCTGCCAGATATAAATACTATCTGGGGAGGACTGTCTTATAAGATGGCAAGACTAATAGTGCAAACGTTGCAACACCATTCAAAGGAGAAAGGAAGCTATTCTGGAGTTCTACTAAAAATAGAATGCTTGTAACAAGAAAGGAAATTAGAAGTGTATGCCCTATCCATGGCAGTTGATCATCCATTCCATTCCAAACAGCAGGACTCATTTCCAAACTGCTCTTTGAGATAAAAGGAGCTTCAATGGAGGAAGAATGAGAGACTGCTATATATTTTGTTATTTGCACAATAGATCCTTTCTTCCTTCCCTTCATGTAAGTGTACAATTTTAACTGAACAGATGAGAAATTAGTGAAACAGATAAAAGAGGGCCTAAGCATAAGAAACAATGGTTGCATTATGCAATATTGAACATGTTTTCTAAAACCAAAATGCACACTTAATTTTGCTCTATGAACAGATTTTTTTCAGTTGCATTTGATAAGTTATATTGTTGTTTTGATCCATTACCTTTAGATTTTTAGATTCTCTTTTTTTTTTTTTGCAAAGTCATGGGGCATGTGGGATTTTAGTTCCCTGATCCCTGGTTGAACCCAGGCCCACTGCAGTGGAAGCATGGAGCCTTAACCACTGGACCACCAGCGAAGTCCCAACTTCTAGAGTCTTATCCCAATTGCATGAGACTATTTAAACAGAAAGGAACATGATCTTGGAAAGCAAAGACAGTCAATGAGTGTAAGTCTTATATCTATACATGAGAAAAAGCATCATATTGGAGAGCATATCTTGCTGAAAAAGCAATTTATTTCTGGCATAGCAAGAAAACTTCTTTCTTGTTGGCACATTTAATTCATTTTTGGACTCCTTAGTAATTTTAAATTTTTAATGCTTGAAGCTAAACTCAAACCTGAACACTTTCAGGGGGATATGAGTTGAAGTGGATAAAGCACTTTGGAAAATTCTGCAGCAAGTCAGATGAGAGATGGTGGTGAGAGAAAAGGAGATGGTGAGAAGTCGGCTGACTCAAGTTACGTTTAGGAAGATGTGGTGCAGAAAAAAGGGAAGAATCATGGATGATTTCCATTTGAGTGGCTAGATGGTGGCGGTGCTGGTTAAAGAGATGAGAAAGAGCTGTGGATGGACAAAGGTTATAGGAGAGTTCAGATAAGAGTTCTCTCTTTAAAAAAAATAATAGATTAGAACTAGGCTACCTGACAAAGAGAATTACATAAGGTATTACTGATTAGAAAACACAGAAGTGGGAAATATGTATAATAAGAAAAATAATCTAGAAGATAAGGTCCCATTTGGGAAAGTAAAATTGGCAAAAATCCCCACTTGGTCTTGCATACACACAGACACACAGATGTATATTAGTATGTGTATATTGGTGCCCTATATGTAAGCATGGACAAAACATGAAGGATACCTCCCATGTTGTTATGCATGCTATCTTGTGAGAGGAATGGGATGGTGGTGGTGGTGGGGAACAAAGACAAATGCAAAAAGACTGCACAAAAATGATGTTATTTTATCTATGTAAAATAATATCTTGGTGTATATATAGGTGAAGTAATTTTAAAAAACCATGAATAGCAAAAAAATAAAGGGAGGGTGGTTTCAGTCTTGACCTCCCTCTCTCCTTTCCTTCCTCCTCTCTCCCACTTTCCCTCCCTTATTTCTTTTCTTTCTTCCAAGGAGGGTGGGAAGGCAGGTAGACAGAGGATGGAGCCCACACAGTTGAGTATTTTAGGGGACTTGGGGCTTTGTTGGGGCTGGGCCTGCACAAGGAGGTTGTGGAGAGGCAGCCTGGTGGGGTCAGGGGGAAAGAGTGGGGACCTGAGGGGGATTAAGAAAATAGTAAATAAATCAAAGAAACCTGTAGCTGGGTTTCTCCAGGAAGAAGACACAAAGGTGGAAAGGGTGAAAGCTAGAATGAACCCTGTGGTTTTGGAGGGCAGTTGGCTATATCTATGTGAATTCTCAATGTGAGTCTGTGCCTACATGTGTATACATACATGTATGCATACGTCAAACATACACGCAAATGTGTATATGTGTATGTAGGTATACATGTAGGCTTCCCAGGTGGCTCAGTGATAAAGAATCTGCCCTCCAATGCAAGAGATGTTAGAGACACGGGTTGGATCACGGGGTCAGGAAGAAATTCTGGAGGAAGAAATGGCAACCCATTCCAGTACCCATGCCTGGAAAATTCCCCAGACAGAGGAGCCTGGAGGGCTACAGTCCATAGGACTGTTGAGGATCGGACATGACTGAGCACACACACATACATACGTGTGTGTTTGTACATATATATTTCTTAGAACTGTCCAACATCCATGCTGAAAAAAATACGAGACAAAAGCCCCACATTTCCCTATGTAAGGCCATATTGTATAGTAACTGGAATACTGTTCAGAGCACTGGCTATAATTAAACAGTACAATTATATACAAAGAAAGAATCTAGTAGAAGTGATGCTTGGCAGCAATGAACAGATCTGACACTTAGATCTTGATTTCTAAATACCACTCTCCACTAAGACACTCAGAGAAGACACTCCTTAAAGAAGTGGCTGACTCCAGGGCTAGACAGGGAAAAGAACAAGATGAGTTTGTGATACTTTTTTTTTTCACCAAAAAGTAAAGAATTACTCAAAGAATGGTGTGCTAGGTCAAAAAGACACAGAGGCTGTCTTGAAGTGGCTTTTCCTGGTCAAATATGGGATAACTTGAGCATCAAAATAAATAATGATAGCTGTGGATTATAACTCAATGAATAATAAAGGAATACATGGATGCACACTGATATAAGCAACTGAAAGAAGATTAAGCTTTTCTTTACAGTAGAAGGCCAACAAATACATGTACAAGGAATGATGGAATTAGAAAAACATCGTTTGTCAACCATCATAGTGATAACTGATTCAGGCAAAAATCATTGATGATGCTAAAGCTAGTGGGTGAAAGGGGATTTTACTACAGTCTAAAAGTATCTGTCTGTGAAATATCTACTAATTACTAAGGGTGAAATGTAACTTCGAATTGAAGGAATCTGACAAAAAGTTTCCAATCACGTTAAAATATGAGAAAACCTCAAACAAACTCACACTGAAAGGACAGTCTGCAAAATGATTTTCTTGTAAACTTAAAGGTCATGAAAGTAAGGAAGAACAGAGGAACTGTTCCACAAAACTAAAGCAAAATATCATATGACCTAGCAATTCCACTCTTGGTTATATATTCAAAAACAAAACAAAAACAAAACCACTAATTACAAAAAGTGCATGTCCCTCAAGGTTCATTGTAGCATTATTTATAATCGCCAAGATATGGAAGCAACCTGAGTATCTATCAACAGATGAATGGATAAAGAAGATGTGGTATACATATATATATATATACACACATGTATACACACACACACACACACACACACACACACACACACACACAATGGAATACTACTCAGCCATAAACAAGAATGAAAAATTGCTATTCACAGCAATATGGATGGATTTGGAGGGAATTATGCTAAGTGAATGAAGTCAAAGACAAATACTGTATGATATCACTTAGATGTGGAATCTAAAAAAATACAATGAACTAGTAAATGTAACAAAAAAGAAGCAGACTCACATTTAGAGGACAAGCTAGTGGTTACCAGTGGGGAGAGAGGGAGGGGCAGTATAGGGATGGGGAGTGGGAGACACAGACTTGCATATAAGACAGAGTCAAGGCTGTATTGTTCAATACAGAGAATATAGCCAATATTTTGTAATAACTGTAAATGGAAAGTAACCATTACAACTGTATACAATTTGAAAAATTTCTCTTGGACTCAATGACAGATTCATGAGACAGCTCTTAAACGTCTGTCCAGAAATGATATATGTCCCTTCTTCTAACATCTTATTGGTCAAAGCAAGTCACATGGTCAACTCTGATACTGATGGAGAGGTGTGGCCTAATTCTTGCATAGAGAGGTACAGGGTCAGCAGTGGGACACAGCACCACTGTGTCTGGTGGAATCTCAGGAAAATAGTGAAGACCTGGGTACAAATCTTTGTTCTTTGACCTGATGAGTTCAGATATCCCGGGGCTGACATCCACCCCCTGGAAGAAGGCATAGTTGACTACAGAAGGCCCAGGAGAGGGGCTTGGTAGGGGAGAGCAGCAAAAATGCTCACAAACAGTATGCTGTAGTTGTTTAGTTGCTAAGTCGTGTCTGACTCTTTGGGACCTCGTGGACTGCAGCACGACAGGCTCCCCTGTCCTCCACTATCTCCCGGAGCTTGCTCAAATTCATGTCCATTGAAGTTGGTGAAGCCATCCAACCATCTCATCCTCTGCCACTCCCTTCTCCTTTTGCTTTCAATCTTTCTAAGCATCGGGGTCTTTTCCAAAGAGTTGGCTCGTTGCATCAGGTGGCCAAAGTAGTGGAGCTTCAGCATCAGTCCTTCCAAAGAATATTCAGGGTTGATCTCCTTTAGGACTGACTGGTTTGATCTCCTTGCAGTTCAAGGGACTCTCAAAGAGTTTTCTCCAGCACCACAGTTCAAAAGCATCAGTTCTTCAGCGCTCAGCCTTCTTTATGGCCCAACTCTCACATCCATATATGCCCATGGGAAAAGCCATAGCTTTGACTATAAGGACCTTTGGGAAAAGTGATATCTCTGCTTTTTAATACACTGTTTGGGTTTATCATAGCTTTCCTTCCAAGGAGCAAGTGTCTTTTAATTTCATGGCTGCAGCCACCAACAATATAATCTGTATAAATTAAAAACAATTGAGTTTTCTCCAGCTTAAAAAAAAACGTATGCCTTCCACTCCACCATGTTTCCTTCCCTCTTTCAGTTGGCTTAAAAGTATGAAAAGTGCCCATTAAAATGCAATTCTTATACAAATGGGGAGGCTCATTAGGCCTATACCAGCCAATATTTTAGATTGATTTAGTTCATTGTTCTCCAGAGTTTGAGAAACGCAGGATCATTGGTACATAGATGATATTAGTAGCACATGGATGAATATATAGTTTTTCTTTATTTTAACATTTCTACATATATTTCTCCTGTTTAATTAAATAACATATCTAATCTGCAATTTCACAGATACTATTGATTAAAATGAAATTAAAATTATTGCCTACAGTTAAAAAATGAGTCATTTAAAATAAAAATACCAGTTAGATAACAATGCAGGTGGTTCAAGCACAACACAAAAAAATGTGAGGACGGATGACAAATGACAAAAGTCTGGGAAGCACCAATTCTGTCAGTCAGATTAACTAGCTATTTTTCCACTGAAAGGGAAGGTATGTAGGGAAGACAAGATTTGTACGGTAGCCTGCATGAAGGTGGGGCGGGTCCTGGGGAGGCTGGTGGGACTCTGGGTCCCTGAGATTTGAAAACACATGTCCATCCACACTAGGGTCATAATATGGGGTGGGGGGCATAAAAGTTAAGGAGGATCACGGAAATGTGAATAGAGAAAAAGATGCCTCTTTGTTCATATCATCGTGTAGCACTAGCCTGGCTCAGGTGTTTGGTGAACAGAAGGCTTTCTTCAAGGTGGTGAATGGCCAGCGTACAGAAGGAGGACTAGCTTTGCGATGAAGACAGACAGCCGTTAGATTAGGATGATTCTGGTACCTGCCTATTACAAAAGCTGCTCGGACATCCCCAAGGCATCACATATGTGGCAGATTAATGGATAAGAATTTAGTGACACGGTAGACTAGCAAGAATCTTATTTTTCTGCAATACTAGGTAGAGGATTTAGCAGACAATAGCATTTCTCTGGCTGCCATCCTACATCACCAGTGTTCATAACATCTTTGAAAATAAAATGCTCCATGTTCACAGAGGAAGCTGGCCTGGCAGAACACAGCAACAAAGAGTGCCTTTGAAGCCCTGCCTTCTCCAGTGCCTTCTGATTCCTGGTTTCACGCAAACAAAAGCTTTCATAAAGTTCTCCCAAGCCTCCCTGGAGCTGTCCTTATTACTCAGTATAAGGAACAAAAAACTCAGCTTGGGAAGCAGTTTCCTGGTTCTCCCCCTCAGGAAACACCTGGGTGGAGAGCTTCTGAGCTCCAGGCAGGGGAAGGGGATGGGGACTCCCCACCTCCCAGTGGATTGGATGTAGCAAAAAGTGCTCGTGACCTGACTACTTTAGGCTGGTTGGTTACAAGGTTCAGACATTTCCCCCGATAACAAGATCTGAAAACCAAAGCTGCTCACTTGCAAATTCCCTGCTCCACTGGGGCTAATGTACAGAATGCTCTTTGGAGGAATGGCATTTTTCTACCTCAAGGTCAGCAGAACTGTGTAATTAGAGTTTCAGTCTTGTGAATACAAGTTTCAGTCTCATGAATCAAGAACTGCCAGGCTGGGTCAGGCACACGCATTAACTAGCTGTGGGCCTTAGGTGGATATTACCCTTTCTGGACCTTGGTTTCATCACTTAAAGTTTGAGGTTTCACAGACGTGTGGTTGCCACAGGGAAGAGAGGTGTGGGAGGGATAGGGGCTGAGATTAGCAGAAGCAAATTATTATATATAAGATGTATAGCTGAATCACTTTGCTGTACAGCAGAAATTAACACAATGTTGTAAATCAACTGTGCTGTGCTTAGTCACTCAGTTGTGTCCAATTCCTTGCAACCCCAAGGACTGTGGCCCACTAGGTGCTTCTGTCTATGTGGATTTTCCAGGCAAGAATACTGGAGTGGACTGCCATGCCCTCCTCCAGGGGGTGTTTCCAGCCCAGGGATCGAACCCAGGTCTCCCGCATTGCAGGAGGATTCTTTACCATCTCAGCCACCAGGGAAGCCCAAGAATACTGGAGTGGGTAGCCAATCCCTTCTCCAGGGGATCTTTCCCAGCCAGGAACTGAACCAGAGTCTCCTGCAGGCAGATTCTTTACCAACTACCAGGGAAGCCCTATATATAGGATGGATAAACAAGGTCCTACTGTATTCCACAAGGAACTGTATTCAATATCCTGGAGAAACTGAATGGAAGAGAATATGAAAAAGGATGTGTACATATATGTGTGTGTGTGTGTGTGTGTGTGTGTGTGTGTGTGTGTGTGTGTATCTGAATCACTTTGCTCTACAGAAAAAATTAACACAACATTGTAAATCAACTATACTTCAATAAAATACATTTAAAAACAAAGTTAAGAGGTTTCAACCAGATAATTGATAACTGCCTTCCCACTCTAACAAGCCGCATGCCAGCAACTTTCCAAAGGTGATTATTAATTTGTTCTAGTGTGTCAGGTGCGAGGAGGAAAATGGAGAAGATATTTCTCTCTCACACATATAGAGGGAGGCTTTGTGCACATCTGGCAGTAACTGTTTCAAGGTCAATCCTGTACAGGGTCATCTGATTTAGCAGATATTTACTTGTGGGCAATGAATGGATGAATGTTAACAAAAAGGAAGAACAACTTCAGGCATCGAAGTGGCCTCTGACAATGGCATGGAAGGATCACTACATTTTATTACCCAAGCTTCATTCAGAATAGTAACCTAAAAGCTGTTTTGTTTTGTTTCTTAAAGCTCCTTTGTTCTGCCCCCGTGTACCTGGGAAGACTCAGTTATTATTTATCTGTTTACCCTGAGTCAATTTTTACCCCAAGGAAGTATGAATTTTGTGTCATTCTACTTGAATGCACCAGCATTTTGTGAGAGCTGACTGCCCATTTTCAGGAGGGGTCAACAGGATGGCAACCTTGAGGAGTTGAGTGCAAACCCTTTTTCTTTGAAAGAATGAAGATCCTGAATAAGAAACATAAACATCGGTTTCAATGAACTTCAACAATTTCAAGAGCTAAATCCCCTGCTGCCTATTATTTTGAAAAGTTCATTCAAAATATGTCTGCAAAGGATGTATATTTATTCATCCACTCATTCCTTTGTAAATAATTCAATTCCAGCTCGCTGCCAACCCTTGTGTAGCACCAGGGGTACAAAGGTGACTCTGCCGCATTCCCTGACCTGAGAACTCACCCCGAGTTTGGGAGACAGTCATGTAAACACTCAGTAAAGAACTATATTTCCATCAGTGGTGGTTGCCAGAAGCAGGAGGTTAAGGGGATCAAAAGGTATAAACTTCTAGTTATAAAATAAGTCATGGGGATATAATGTACAGCATGGTGACTACAATTAATAATATCATATTGCATATTTGAAGTTTCTATGACAATAGATCTTTTTTTTTTTTTTTTTTTGCAGGAAGAGACGTGTGTTTGTAAAAGTGAACAGTACTTTCCTAAGTAACTAAGAACATTGCTACTTCAATGTTTTTCTCTTATCTTCATGTAATTTCCCCTCCATTTACAGTCTTTCTGTGCTATGACAATAGATCTTGAGTCTTCATTACGAGAAAAAAAAATGTAACTATGTATGATGATGGATGTTAGCTTGAGTTACTTTGATGATTATTTCACAGCATATTTTAATACACAAATATCGGAAAAAAGAACTATGTTGGTCAAGACTCTTGCTTTGCTTATGACTAAAACTCAACTTCAAGCGGCTCAGGTGTATGGGGGTATTTATTTGATCGGAGACAGAGGGAGGGGGGCAGCCAACATTGAGACTTTTTAATATAAAAGTCTAAATTTGGGGTCTTTTTGGAAAAATAATAGGATATTCTAGAAATAAAAGAAATATTCTTTTAGACTGTCTCCTAAAAGAAAACCATGACCATAAGCGAGAGTGGGTGCCCCTTACATATGGCACAAGTATTCTCTCCATTGCACCAACCTACCATCTGCATGGAGTTTTCACATGTATTTATATCAGCCCTGGTCACTCATTTGTGTTTCTTCTAATTAAGCATTTGAATTTTTAGGCCCTTGGGTGAGAAGAAGGTCAAATTGGAGGTGGGAAGACCAGTTGGTAAGCTATTGCAACACTGTCTTCAAGAAAAAATGATGGCACAGCAGATGGAGAGTCAAGAACAGTGGCGAGATATTTTGGTCATGGTGACAAAACTTGGTCAGCAAAGGATTATGTATTTTCACTTCTTCAAATGATATTTTTGGAAGTGTCTGCATTTTTTTCCTTTATGTATTTATCTCGCAGTTTATAGAAATCTCTAGACATAATGTTTTCTTTTTCCCCCCTCAAGGAACAAACCAAGACTCTGGAGAAAATAAGTCAGGAGGGGCCTGGCTAAGTATCCATAAACAGCTAATGTAGGCCCAGGTGGAGTCCAGGGGGGACCTGATAAGGAAGGGGGCAGCTATTCAGGGCTTAGGAAGCAAAGCAAGATCTAGAGACTCAGATGTCAGGCACAGCGTGTTAGGGACCCAGGGAAAGACCCAGATAACAAGAATCAGAGGCGTTGGCTTTGATGGCAATAACGGGCCAGAATCCACTGAGAAATCTGAGTAAAAGTCACAGGATGGGAAGTGTGTATGTGTGAAGAGAATCAAGCTGAGCCTCCAGCTGGAGGAATTAGGTAGGAGCGAGGAACTGGGAGGTCAGAAGCCAGGCAGTTCCTATCTTTAGGAGTCTTCTCTGAAGATCCTGCTTGTGGCTCCCTCTGTGTATTATTTACCCTGCTATTCTCAGGTCATTCCACCCAGAGGCCTCCAGATCAAACCGACTGGTCTGCTTCTCCCCAGGGCCAGAGGAAGAAAGGAATCTCTTTCCTTGAGTCCTTTTGTTACATACGGGCTTCCCTGGAGGCTCAGCTGTAAAGATGCCGCCTGAAACGCAGGAGATATAAGAGACGCTGGTTCAGTCCCTGGATTGGGAAGATCTGCTGGAGGAGGGTATGGCAACGCATTCCAGTCTTCTTGCCTAGAGAATCCCACGGACAGAGAAGCCAGGTGGACTATGGCCCATAGGGTCACAAAGAGTCGGACACAACTGAAGCAACTCTAGCACATGTACACATTACACACAGCATTTTCTTATTCAGTCTTCACAAGACACTAAGAAGGCAGTTTTCTCAGAGATAGAAGTAGATACCCCACATTTGATTTCCAGAGATTACTTTCTCTTGATTTCTCTGTATTTGCTGAATTTCAGACCTGTGGATTCCCACTGTCTTGCACACACACTCTGCTTCCCATAGTACATTGTCTCCAGGGAACTTAGGCGGATCTTGGACTCAGAGGTTTCCTTAAAATATATGTGAGCAACATCGCCTTAAGGGGGCAGAGAAGACTTCACACGGACTCAGGTGACATATAAGGTGGGCTTTGAAGATGAGAAAGATGTTTTAAGGTGGTGATAAAAGTAGAGAAAAAGGTAATTTAAGGAAAGAAAAAGTATACGTAAAGGGCAACCAGCTGATAGAGTTTGTGTTTTTCCTGAAGAATTCCAGGGATGGAGAGAGCTCCCTGAGATTTTTTATAATTCTTCCCAGCTGTTTTCTAACTCTTTTTTGCCAAAATGTTCAATTTCTTTCCAATTAATGTTTGATTTTAAAAAACATTTTAGGAGAGTAAAAAAAAAAAGTCTCCAAAACATTTATGGTGTCCTTGCTTGCTGCTTGCTTAAGTCACTCAGTCGTGTCTGACTCTTTGGGACCCCCATGGACTGTAGCTCACTAGGCTCCACTGTCCATAAGATTTTCCAAGCAAGAATACTGGAGTGGATTGCCATACCCTCTTCCAGGGGATCTTCCTTACCCAGGGATTGAAACTGCATCTCCTGCGGCCCCTGCATTGCAGGTGGAATCTTTACTACTGAGCCCCCAGGGAAGCCCTGGTGTCCATTAAGGGTTTAAATACTTAAAACCTGTTTAAAATGTATACTTTTATTAGAGAACTTTGGAAAATTACTAATAGTCCTGCCAGCTAAATATACTTACTAATACTGTAAAGTATTTCTAGTTGTTTTTTTTCTATACTCAATGAACTGAACTGAAATTGATTTCTATGTGCTCTATTTTTATCACTTGCATCTTTAAATTTTTAATTATAATTAAATAATGAGAAGACCACTTTAGTTATACTGTTAATTTTTTTTTTTCTCAAGCATTTGCAGAAAATGGATGGAGATTCTTGCTTCAGACAAGTGCTGGGAAATGGTGGGTGTTTGAAGTGGTTCAGAATAAAATATCAATTTTTTTGGTCAATTTTGGATATTTTAGTAAAGCTGAACAAGCACAACATGATCCAAAAATTCCACCTATAGGTAAAGTATATGTGTTGAATCTTTTCCATCAGTCTCTATTGAAGGTTTAATTTATACTGGCTCTTCCACTCTGTGTGATTTTGGATAAGTCACACAGATAAGAAAGATCAGATTTATCTTTCTGAGCCTCAGCTTTCTCATTTTTGAAATGAGGGTAATTTTATTTCAGACACCTTAGAAATTACTACTTATAATGTGTTTACTGCTATTGCTGACAGTAGTAAAATCAGAGGAGAAATTTGAAGACAACTTTTCAGTTTAATGAGATTTAGATATATTTTGAGTATCAAAATTTTAAATAATTTTGTTAAAAATAGATGAAGGTTGCCTAATATCTTTCCATTGGGGAGAAAGCTTTCACCTCAGTTGACAGGGTCAAGGAATGTTCTCTCTCCCATTAGCATGCAGGCAAGTCTCCAGCAATCTAATTGACTTTGAAAAGGCAAGGAATACATTCACTTTCTCTCACATTCGTAGTCTTAGGAAATGAAAGTTAGTAAAATCCAGCACCATCCCTTCATTAAATTTAGGAACAGAACTAATCCTTTAATTGAATTCTTATCTAATCTAATGAGCTTTAAGGCAACTTGAGAACTTGAATTTTGACGCTTATTATCTATGTTAATTAAACACAATCACAATTATCTACTTCTTGTCTGTCTCCTTTCATCTTTATATAGCACATCACTTCTCACATCCAAATTATGTTTATTGTTGGTTAAATGGTAGTGAGCATTTTCTAATTTTATTATTTCTTAAATTGAAGTATAATTGACATACATTATATTAGTTTCAGGTTTGTAGAATAATGATTTGATATATATTGCATATGGTCACCACAATAAGTATAGCCAACATCTGTCACCATACATAGTTATAGAATTTATTTTTCTTGTGATAAGAATTTTTAGGACTTACTCTCTTAGCAACTTTCAAATATGCAATACAGTATTATTAACTATAGTCGCCACACTGTATACTATATCCCCATGATTTATCTATTTTATAACTGGAAGTTTGTACCTTTTGACTACCTTCATCTGTTTTTCCCACCTCACCCACAACTCTCTTGCCTCTGGCAACCTCCAGTCTGTTCTGTTTATGAGCTTGGTGGGTTTTGTTTTGCTGTATTTTTTGTTTTTATATTCTACATGGAAGATGATACAGTATTTGTCTTTCCCTGTCTGACTTATTTCACTTAGCATAATGTCCTCATCTATGTTGTCACATACGGAAATATTTCTTTCTTTTTTGTGGCTAAATAGTATTGAATGGCATTTATATTTCACATTTTCTTTATCCATTCATCCATTGACTCTTAGATTATTTTCATATCTTGGCTATTATAAATACTATCACAATGAACATGGGGGTGCATACATCTTTTCAAGTTAGTGTTTTCATTTTCTTCTAATACATCACCCCTAAGTAAATTTGCTGGATCATATGGTAGTTCTATTTAAATTTTTTTTGAGGAACCTCCACACTGTTTTCCATAAAGGCTGTTTCAAATTTACATTCCCACCAACATTGCACAAATGTTCTCTTTTCTCCATATTTGGCCAACACTTCTTCGTTTATTTATTTATTTATTTTTGATAATAGCTATTCTAAAGGTGTAAATTTATATATCATTATGGCTTAGATTTGCGCTTCCCTGATGACTAGTGATGTTGAGCACTTTTTAAATGTACCTGTTGGCCATCTGCATGTCTTCTTTGGAAAGATATCTATTCAGATCTGTCCATTTTTAAATTGGATTTTTTTTTGCTATTGAATTGTATAAGTTCTTTTTGTATTTGAATATCGACCCTTTATCAGATATATGATTTACATATTTTTCTCCATTTCTACCAGTTACCTTTTCATTTTCTTCATGGTTTCCTTCGAAATACAGAAGCTCTTCAGTTTGATATAGTCTCAAGAATGAGCTTTTTTCTTTTTTAAATGAGAAGCACATAGTAGAACTCGAGGTATGACTTATCCTTTTTTTTCTCAAGAAATTAGTGATTTAGTGATCTAGCTCTTGGGCTGATGACTGGGTTCAGAGCAGAAGCCATGGTAAATGTAAATAGCAGTGATTTGGGGGTTCTAAAAGTGCTAGTATTCAGGAAGAAGCTTGCTTTCTGAGAGGGAATAAATAAATTAGTTTACATGACTCTACACTAATGAGAATATATACCTCTCAAACAATAGCTGACACAAGTAGGACCTTAATAGTGATACTTCAGTGGAACTTCCCAGGGTTTGATGCAACAGGAAAAAAACAAAAACAAAAACTGCCAAGCATTATGAAAAGACCAGCTTTATCTCTAATAATATTCTGAGTTCTGAAATACACTTCCAATATATAGGAAGCCCAAGAATAGTGGAGTGGGTAGCCTATCCCTTCTCCAGGGGATTTTCATGACTCAGGAATTGAACCAGGGTCTCCTGTACTGCAGGTGGATTCTTTACCAGCTGAACCAGTTGAGCTACTAGGGAAGCCCTAATATTAAAACGGCACTTCTTTTTCCCCTTATTTTCCTTTTAACACATTTGTTAATTTTTATTTAAAGTGTTTTTTTTCCTAGACAGCATATAGTTGGATCTTGCTTCTTTTATACATTCTGACAATCTTGGTATTTTAATTGGGAAGTTTAAACCATTTCCATTTAATATAATTATTGAATTACTTAAGTGTGTATTTATCATTTGCTATTTATTTGCTGTTTGTTCTATCTGTTCTTTCTATCCCTTTTTCTTCCTTTTCCTCGTTTGATCAGTTGTATTTTTAAAAATTATTTCATCTTTTCTCTATTGTTTTCTTATAAGTGGTAACTGTCCTGTATTTATAGTTGTGGACTGATGGTCTATAGTACACATTTTCACTTGTCACAATCTAGCCTCAAGTGAGATTGTAAGACTCATCACTAACAGTATCAGCAACTTACAATATATACTTCCTTGTCTCCCCTCCCATTCTTTGTGCTATTGTTGTCCCACATCTTCATTTTATAACTATCATAAATTTCACACTGCCTTGTTATTATTTTTATTTAGAAAGTCAATTATCTATAAAGATATTAAACAGTATGAAAACATTTACACATTTACCCCTGAGGTTATAATTTCCAGTGCTCTTCATTTCTTTGTACAGATTTATATTTTCACCTGGGATCATTTTCTTTCTGCCTAAAGAACTTGCTTTAACATACCCTCTCTTTATATCTCTAACAGTGTGTGTGTGATGATGACGAATGGATTCAACTTTTGTAAGTTTGAAGAAGACTTTATTTTTTCTTCATTTTTGAAAGGAAATTTCAAAATTTGCTGGATACAGAATTCTATGTTGGCCACTTTTTTTTCTTTCAGTACTCTGAAGATGTTGATTCACTGTCATCTCACTTAAATTTCCCAGTGTCATAAAAACTGTTGCTTCATACATTTTGTCCATTTTATGTTTGCTTTAGGTGAGACCATAAATCCCTTCTTCTCTTAATTTCATGTTGGTTGGAAATATAAGTTGGTAACTATTTATTTTCCTTTAAACTTGAAGTATAATTGACTACAATATTATATTAACTTTGGGTGTACAACATAGTGATTCAATATTTTTAAGTACTACAAAATGACCATCACAATAAATCTAGTTATCGTCTGTCACCAGACACTGTTATTACAATATTATTGACTATATTCCCCATGACTCATTTATTTTGTAACTGGAAGTCCGTACCTTTTGATCCCCCTCACCCAGTTCACTCATTGCCCCATGCCCCACCCCTCTGGCAACCAAAAGTTTTGGAACTACATTTTTTAATTTGAGTTATTTTAAATTTAAATAGTAATATGTGGCTAGTGGTCCCATATTTATCAGGACAGTCTAGGGAGTGAGGGAGATGTGAAGTAGAACAAGCCTGGGATTTGGCTTCATGAGACATACTGAGAGATGGTACATTGGACAGTTTCCTGAGACTAGCTCCCTTGGCCAGTGACTTAGAGTGTTCCTGCGATCATGCCTGACAATAACTGCCTGATGCTGAAATGAAGTCCACTACTCCTTCTGCACGGCTTTCTGCTCTACTGACAGCATTAATTTGTGGAAATCTGGCTTTCTCACTTCAAAGGTCTGCTGTCTAAACTCTGGAGGCTGTCTTTGGCTACTATTCTGTTAAGACCCTGGGTAAAATGCCTGCTATGGAAGCACTCAGAAAGGGCTTCCAATTGGCTGACAGAACAATACTATTTTGCTGTGATTTTATGTTCATAAAACAAAAGTGTCTCTCAATCCATTTGTGAAATTAAGAATTGACACTAGTAAATGAGACACTGAACAGTTTCCATTCATAGAGATTGCTAACCCTAGACAACTTAGAGCCTTAAAAAACGCAGGTTTGGTTTTGTTCTAAAAATCAATTAGTGTCTTATTAAGGATGCAGGTAGCACTTGTCTGCTTAACTTATTTCAATTAAGATAGTCAGAGAGGACTTGCCTGGTGGCTCAGGGGTGAAGAACCTGCCTGCAAATGCAGGAGACATGGATTTGAACCTCATTCCAGGAAGATCTTGCATGCTGGGGAGCAACTAAGCCCATGTGTCTCAACTACTGAGCCTGTGCTCTAGAGCCTGGGAGTGGCAACTACTGAGCCCAAACACCCTAGAGCCTGTGTTTTGCAACAGGAGAGACCTGCGCACTGCAACTAGAGAGTAGTCCCTGCTTGCTGCAACTAGAGAAAAGCTCACACAGCAATGAAGACTCAGCACAGCCACAAATAAATAAATAAATAAAATGTAAGAAAAAAAGATAGATTATTTGTAGATTTATAGTGCTGAGTTTCAGACTGTTGTCTAATATCTAATAATATTATGTGCTTTGATACGGTAGTTTCTCTGGGTCATAAGTCTAGCAGTAGATTTTTACTACAATTGAGTTTACTGGGAGGAATAATTCTATTTTAGTGCCTCCACCAAAAAAGTAGACATGCTTCAAATTGATTTATTTATCCTCAAACTATTTATTATCTACTATGTTCCAGGCATTAGAGATAAAACAATGAACAAAACAAACAAAAATCCCTCATTTCATAGATTATTATATTCTAGTTGGAGGAAACAGTCAGTACACAAATAAATAAGTAAAATATTTAGAATGTGAGATGGTAATAAATGCTATGAAGGAGAATAAAGCAGGAGGAGTGGGAAGCTTCAGGATGGCTGCAATTTTAAAAAGGAAGGTCTAGAAAGCCTACTGAGAAGGAGGCGTTTGAACAGAGGACTGAAGGAGGTGAAGAAATAAACCACTCAGATATCTGGGGAAGAGCATTTCTGGTAGAAGGAACAGCAGCTGCAAATGCCCTCAGGCAGGAATGTGCACAGCACACATCTGTGCAAGAAACAGCAAGGCAGCATCTCAGACCTAAGGATACAGCTTGGATTTTTCACTATGTAACAGACTCTGCCAACTTCATCATCCAGCCTCCTACTATTACCATAGATACACTGTACCGTCTCTAACTAATGCATAACTTTATGTACATATGAATTTATTTTTTATCCTGTGTTATTCTAAAAATGTTTTTGATAATTTGTAACTGGACCTTTGTCTTCACTTTTCCTTTGAATTCAACTATTTGAATAATTTTCCTAAAACACCATTTTAATCATGTTTCTCCCTTTCTCAGGAACCTAAAACTGTTTATTTAACCAAATTCAAAATTCTGATTTTGCTGTTCATAGTTTTCTATGAACTGGTATGATATCCTTCATACACCCTGCCTCTGAATCGCCTCTCTATATGTCATATTTATCCCCATCCTTGTGTACAATCATGCTGGTCCCCTTGCCTTGAGCTCCCCCCATTTCTCACTCCCAACTCATTTTATGCCTGTCCTCAAAATAAAAACTCACATCTATCTCACTTATTCATTCAACAAACCATTTATTATCTTCTATACATCAGGCATAGAACAACTTGAAACTTAATGCGACTTACATCACCCCTGATGTAATCAGTCAATTCCTTACCCACCTGTCTGCCGCCCCCCTCCACCATCCCCCTGCCCTGGACTCCTATGGCATTCTAAGTTATACAGCAGAACATTATATTTCATGATTCTTGTTTCATTTTTAGTGCATCTTTTCTCCAGAGGTTAGTTGCAGATGATCCCTTGAGGGCAGCAACTTTGTCTTATATTACTTTGCATTCCCTACAATGCCTAGCATAGTAGAAGCAAATTAAAAACTTGCTGGTAGATTGACTCAATTCTAAAGGGTTTTTAGAAGCAATCACAGCAATCCTCTGAAGATCTGCTTTTTACATTATATTTAGCTACTCTCCCATTTCATTGATTGAGCAAACATGGGACTGTGATGAATGGAGAGCATTTCACTGGCCAGAGGGATCATCCAAGTCTTCTGGAACAAAGGATAAAAGATGTACCTACTTTCTCCTTCCAGCAGATGGCATTTTGATCTGAAGAGAAACCACAGGACACTGACTACTTTAACAGTGACAGATGTTGTCTAAAGCACAGATAATGTTGAGTGCTGTGCTCAAGATGAGCACATCCATCATGTCTCTCTCTTAGTGGGTGGGTGGGTCAAATCCTGGGGTCCCCATTGTTTCTGATGAGACAGGACACAGCTTCGTCTTCCTAATGCAGCAAGACAGTTCAAATTTTCATGGCATCTATGAGGTATCCGTGAGACTGTGCCTTATAAGATGATCGTATTATGCAACTAGGCTGCAGCCCCACTGGGTTCCTATCTCTTCCTCAGCCATATCAAGCCCTTTCTTACCCTCACGCCTTCTACACTTGCTGTGCTCCCTGCCTGAAAGGCTCTTCCCTCAAACCCTGCTGAGCTTCATTTTCCTTCTTCAGCTCTCAGCTCAAATGTCCTCCAGGCACTCTCCCCTGACCACTCCTATTTAGTGAAGGCATCTTTCCCGACTCCCTACTAACATTCCCTATTGCTAGTACTGTTGTGTCACCTCTTTCTTTCTTTCATGGTATGTATCTTGATCGAGGCTGAGCAGAGATCTGGCGCCTGATAGACCTTCAGTAAAAATCTGTTGAGTGAAAGAACAAACGAGCTGTTGTAAAAATAGCTGCGTGTGGTTTTCCAGCACCGTTCATTACCCCGGGATTCATAGGAAGGGCAATGTACACAAACCACCTGTGTGGCGTTCAATTCTCAATAATATCTAGCTTTAAAAAGTATTATTGTTCTTAGATGTACAAACAGGACTAAAAAAATTAAAATGAGAAATGCTCTATAGACCCATATCACGACTCTGTCCTGTCTTTTGTTCCCTAAACAGCCTTAGCTTCTCTTAATAAGCTTCTGGTTATCTCCTAGCTCTGTGGGTTTAATTCTGATTAAACTCATTTAATCTTTCTCTCAATAACAGGGCAATGCTAATGTGACTCAGAATCCTTCATCTGTGTTTTGCTTTACTGCACAGAAAACGTTTGCATCTTTAGAAGAGCTCTGTGAGTTGGGCAGGGCATGCAGCCCATTGAGATCTATTGCACAGATGAGGAACTGGTTCAAAAAAATAAGTGACATATGCACAGCAAAAAAAAAAAAAAACCAACCCATAAACAAGGTGAGAAGACAACCCTCAGAATGGGAGGAAATATTTGCAAAGAAAGCAACTGACAAAGAAGTAATCTTCAAAATATACAAGCAGTTCATGCAGCTCAATATTAAAAGGCCAACGAGCACATGAAAAGATGCTCAACATCACTAACATCAATTTCTCATCATTAGAGAAATGCAAACTCACAATGAGGTGTCACCTCACACCTGTCAGAACAACCATCATTAAAAAAGTCTACAAATAATAAATGCTGGGGAGGGTGTGGAGAAAAGGGAACCCTATTGCACTGTTGGTGGGAGTGTAAATTGGTACAGCTGCTATGAAGAACAGTATAGAAGTTCCTCAAAACACTAAAAACAGAAACCATATGACCTGGAAATCCCACTACTGGGCATATACCCAGAGAAAATCATAATTCAAAAAGACGCATGTACCCCAACTGCAGCACTGTTTACAATAGCCAGGACATGGAAGCAACCTAAATGGTTCATCAAAAGAGGAATAGATGGAAAAGATATGGTACATGTATGCAATGGATTATTACTCAGGCATAAACAGGAACAAAATTAGGTCATTTGTAGAGAGGTGGATGGACTTAGAGACTCTCATACAGAGTAAAGTAAGTCAGAAAGAGAAAAACAAATATTGTATATTAATGCATTTATGTGGAATCTAAAGAAATGTTACAGATCATCTTATTTGCAAAACAGAAACAAAGAGACAGATGCAGACAACAAATGTATGGACATCAAAGGGGAGAGGGGGTGGGATGAATTGGGAAATTGGGATTGACACATATAGACTACTGACACTGTGTATAAAATTAATGAGAACTCATTGCAGAGCTCAGGGAACACAACTCAGTGCTTTGTGATGACCTAAATGGGAAAGAAATGCAAAAAAGAGGGGATGGATATATACACACACACACACACACACACACACACACACACACATATATATATATACACACACACACATATATATACACATACATAAAGTTGATTCATTTTGCTGTACAGTAGAAATTAATACAACATTGTAAAGCAACTATACTCCAAAGAAAATTAGTTTTTAAAAAAGTGACTTAATTAAGGTCATTCGGGTAGATAATGAAAGTGAAGACACAGAGGGGCAAAGGGAGGCTCTTGTTTCATTTGGAAGTGTGCTGTCATGGCATCTAAAAAATCTTATTGACAGCATCTTTCTTCATGGTGACAGTGAGAACAGACCATGGGACAAGCAGGTCCTCAGCTTCGAGTAGGAAATCATCACCACCCTCTACTCTCATCAAGATGGCAGAACTGATGGTTAGTTCAGAAAAGCAGACATGTTCCCATGCTGTCAACCACGTCTGTTTGGTTTCCTATCCTCCCCACTCCACTGCCCTCTATTCCTTTTGTCAGTTGGCTTGCATTTATCTTAAGTTAATCTGGGCATTCTGCCATTAGTCTATCTTCCTGGATGTTCTTTTCTTATTAAAAGTACATAACATGATATCAAAAGATGTGCTTTGATATGGAAACAAAATTTGATTTTTAAAGAAGACACACCCAAATTACAATGATCCTAAATAAGGTTTTTGAGACCTTTTCCAAAACAGAATTACCTAGGAAGGGGAGAGGTTTATGAACATGTCCTGCTATCGATAGAAGGAAAAATTTATTGAGCTCACTGGGAAGATGATGTATGCCTGCGATTGCATGGACTTGCATATTTTATTGTCCTGGTCTGTAGATGGCAACACTGGGGGTGTTGCTGAAATGGCCTGAGTAGGTTTTAAAGGAATGATCTCAGACAGCCTGCTGAACTTGCCAAGAGAGGGACTTTTTTGCTTCTTTAATGCCTACCTAAAACTGGCATGTTTTGGGTGGGAGAAGTGTGCGTCTGCCTCTTGGGGCCATGTAACTGTGGTGCCCTGAAGTCATGTGATCAGCGACAACCCCAGCCCCTTCATGGGCTGAGGTCTCAGTTTCCTCCTCTGAGGAAACAGCATCACTGTCTACCCTGTTTGCCATAGCTGTGGGGATCAAGAGGGAAACATATGGCAGACAGAATATCGCCATTCATTAAACTTCACACGGAAAGAGGCTTTCTTCATGTTATTACTGCAGAGGGACACCTGCTCCTTGCTAGTTCTGCTAATGACTTCAGGGTGTTCCTGTGTTATTTCTTCAGTTCAGCCTTTTAAAGGTCATCTGGTTTCAGCTCAGGATATCTCAGCCTGCTTAAAGATCCAGCTTTCATCTATGTTTTCTGTGTCTAGACTGGCAAGGCAGACTTGCATTAAACATAACTACGATGCTGGCAGGCCAGTTGCTGCTGAAGAGATCATGGAGTGTGACCTTACATTGCTTACAGATGCTAAACCTTGCTTGCAGGTGACCCAGATATTCTGTTCATGTCTCTACTCTGCACACTAAGCCTCTCTGTCAATCAGAAGTAAGCATAGAGGGTAATCTGTTTTGCTGAAGATCTTACAGAAATTTGCTGCTAATGCTGACAGGAGAGAAAGGCAAAAAAAGAAAGGCCAATTTATTTCCAGGCTTTTACAAAGTAGCAGATGTTTTCTGTGCAAAAGTAACATCAAAGCAGCATGTTATATTTTCATAGTATCATATGACTTTAAAAAACAAATGTTTTAATAATTATACAAGGAATTAAGAATATATTCTTATTTTAAAAATTCAAACATAGAAATATGTAGAGGCGATGGTTTCCTCTGGGAAAAGAGGGGAACTTTAGGTGACGTGGGAGGCTCTGGTTAAAGGACACTATTCAGTTTTTGACTTTATTTTGAAATTTTAGGGTGAGTCCTTCTGTAGTTTTTTAATAAGCATTTAAATATATCCATAAGTACAGATAAAATACATTAAGAAAACTTTCTGTACATAGTGCAATTATACTAAACATGTGGTTTAGCACTATTTTTACTTATTTTGACTTGAAGTCTTTTCTAAGTCATTATAGGATAGATTTGTTGCATGAAAATATATAGCTAATATAGATAAATAACAAGGTTCTACTGAATAGTGCAGGGGACTATATTCAATATCTTGTAATAATGTATAATGGAAAAAAATACCAAAAAGAATAAAAATATACACATATAGCTAATGATGTGTATGATACACATATATCATTCCCAAAGTATGCCATAATTTAATCACTTCCCTACATATGAACATTGATTTTAGATTTCTTGATACAACAATGTTGCCATAATCATCCTTTTGCATGCATCTTCCTTCACATGGACTGTATTTCTTTCAATAGGACAGAAACCTGGGACTTTCCTGGTGGTTCAGTGGTTAAGACTCCATGCCTCTAATGCAGAGCATGTGGGTTCAATCCCTGATTGGGGAACTAAGATCCCACATGCCCCATGGAATGGCCAAAAAATAAAAATAAAATAGAACTCAAAAAAAAAATAAGATAGAAAATTGGAAGTCTGCTGAGTCACACAGTTTCCTTTTCTATAAAACTGGTTTACTATAGCCTACACCTCAAGGGTATTTTGAGAATTAAACATTAAAATTAAACTTTCAAAGTGAAAACATGAGTCCATTTTCTCTCAAAGTATTTTATAAAAATCAACTTAAAATACTTTTTCCTCTCACTTTTCTCCAGATCATTTTTATTCCTCTCTGTCTGTTCTATATTAAGGTGTTTGATGCGCAGAAGAATAAGTCAAACAACTATTTAAGTCCCTCTCCTCCGCCTTCAATTCCATTCTGTTCCTCTGGAGAAGGTGCGGAGTCCTCTGAAGAACGCTGGAGTTCTTCTGCATGATTCTGAGCTCTCCTCTCCATCTTCTGTTTCCTCCTTCCCTTTCCTGGCTTTGTCTTTGCTTTCCTTCCTGTCTTTTCATAAGCAACGTGGGTAATTGTATGAGGAAGCAGAAGGTGAGGGGTGGAGCCACTGGGGTGTAAAGATGCAGGGACAAGTTGAGAGCTGGGGCTGGACCAACGCTGAGTCTAGAGGCCAAGTGAAAGCAGGGCTGACTTGGACGCCAAAGCATTTAATGGTTTAAATGAATCCCTTGGGTGGGTCCATTACGAGCTTCTCAAGATGTAATGGAGCAGGCTTGAGAGGGCCCCACAGGGGAACGGCTGAAACTTGGCAGCCCAGAGAGCAGCCTGGAGTTGGCTTTTGGTCTCTCATTTGGTTGCCTCAAGCCCTGGTGTGCACAGTTCTTCAGGGGGCCAACCCTAGTGAAAGTCAAGTAGAGGAGGAAGGTTTGGCTTCCAGTTCTCTTTTGTTATAGTCTGCAAGTTCCAATATGTTGTTTAAACTCCCCTGTTAAATGTCAGCATACACGGCATTGTTTTCCCCCTTAAAGCTTTTTCTCTCTCTTGAAATTCATCATTTCTTAGCATCTTATGCGTATGTTTTGAAGGCAAGGACGAAAGCAAAGTTGCAGGCTTTAGGCTCAGGCCACCTCCAATTAAATGAGGACACCCCTCACAGATGTTATAACCGGAAGTGTGGGGTTTGAAATAACTCAGAAAGCCAACCTCTGTTTTCAGAGCTTGGCACAGGCCCGAGGCAGTGTACGTTAGCCAGCAGGATAAGACAGGTCCTGATCCTTTCCCTTGTGGCTCATTAATGCTGCCCATTAATTGCTGAGAAGGTGATGAAGCAGGGACCTCTCCGAGGACATTAATGAGAGACAATTTAAGCTGCTGCTAAGTTTTGATGTTAGCACCACTCAGCCTTGCGTCTTCATACGGCTGCACAGCTCCCTCCTCATTCATCTACTCTATTCTGTGAGCAGGCTGGTGTCATCCATTTAGGCTGGAAGGCCAGAAGGGACTGCAAGGGGTCAGTTCACCTTATCTTGACTCTAAGTAGCCTTTGATGTGTTTAATAAACACACTTTGATAAAACAGAGAGGGAGAGAAAACATGGCACATCCAAGCTGAGCTCTTCGATTTCTCCAGCCTTCCCTCGGAAACTTCTGCAAGTGAATCCATGCTGTTCATTACGCTCCCCCAAAGAACATGATGAGCTGTTCTTTGGGGCCAGATTTTCAACCTACGGTTCTCTGAGAATAGTTTCCATATTGTGGAAGAGATGAGTATGTGGTCCAATGAGTCAAGAGGGATAAAAGCACAATCTATTTGGGAAAAAAAAAAAAAAAGACACGGGTTGGTGGCTAAAGAATGCGAATGCGGATCCAGCTTCTATCCTGTATGTGACATTTAGCTCAGAGGCTCAGGCATGCCATTTTATCTTACATTACAGGAAACTTAGGAAGTGTTGTAGCTGCTTAGGGGCTGGGTTGTTCCCAAGATTTATGCCTTCAATATGCTTTAGATTTTAATTCAAAGCATGGAATCGCATAGCCACAAAATGCTGATGTAGGTATGTAGCTTCTCAATTGAATTTAGGAACCTTGGGACTTTCTTACATTTGTTTCCATGTTATCCTTTGAAAACACATGCTGATCCTCTGCATCTCATTCTGATGACAGAAAGAGCTCTCTCAACATTATCCTTGAGTCTTCTGCCTCTTTCATCCCAGGAAAATAAAGCTTTGAGTCACTCCTGTTCCTGTCTCCTCCTTTTTATTTCAATATCTGTTTTCCCATCAGTCTTTACAGCCAGAAAAATCTCCCACTTTCTTCCAAATGATAACTCTTATTACCTCTAGTTTTCCTGTCTTATGCCATTTTTCAAATTCCCTTCACTCATTTAAAATCACTATTTTTTTTTTTAGCATTTATGGACTTGGGCATGATTTTTTTCACCAATCACAACAAAAATATCTCCTTTAGGCTTTAGTACCTAGCACAGTGCCCACTATATACTAAATGGTACCTAAATATTTTTAAATAAATGAATTTTAAAATTCACAAAAAGCACTTGATTACAAAATGTGAAATGTGAATGATGGATGCATGCCTCTTTATTGGGATAATAATGATGTGATGTCAAAGTGACATTGGACTGTCTACTTTGCAAGAGGCACATTGTTGCTTCTGTCTGGAATGCCCTCACCTCCACCTAGGGACTCCCCAGTTTCCTCACTTGACCACTTCCTACCAGCCCTTTAGGACCTGGTGTAGGGGGAACTTGTTTAAGAAAACTCCTCCTCTGTGCTTCCAGAGCAAACTCTGTGTATCTCACCTCACAAGGGTCCCAAGACACTGAAAGCAAACAGTGCATGCCTGTTGAATAAATCAGTGAAGGCTTCTGTGAGTAAGAAGAAGACTGGGAGGCTCTTAGAAGAGGGACAAAGAGACTAAGACATACTTTGTAAGAATGGGAGCAAGACAGAATCTGAAACTCACAAGTTTTGAAGAGATGAGGGAGGCGGTCTCAAATTCAGAGCCTGAGGGGTGAGGGTTGAAGAGAGCACAGCCCATTTCTTCAGATAATTCTGGCATATACCGCCTTGGTGTTGCCTCTCTACTGTGTTTCCTGTTCCCATCACCCATGGCAGTGTGGAATTACTAATATCTTCTCCGTTCTTGCTCATGAGCACTCCACGAGATCTTCAGCTCCTTCGGGCAGGAAAGAAGGATGTCCCAGGGTTGCATTTATGCCTGATTCTGTGGCCCAGGTGCTTAGCAAAGTCCTGCTCTCTCCTCAGCTAATGCTTCTTGATGACTTCCTCTGGGGATAGGGGGCACATTGGGTGTAGGCGACCTGTCCTCCAGAGGTAGGTTTTCCTGGCAAACAATTGTTAGAGTTATGCTTGTTGTGGATATTTTACAGTAAAGGACCACAATCCTGTTCTCAAATCGGTACGGTTTCAGGGTGGTAGGACTTTTATATAGATTGCCTGGGCTGCCTTTGACTTCTTTCATTCATTCTTCTTTCTTTCTTTATGTGTCAATGCTACGAACCCCCAGCAGCTGCTCAGGACCAAGGATGCTGTTGGACGTCTACTGGAGTCTGAAGATATTGCCTAATCCATCAGGGAAAGAGGCTGTATTTGCCCACACTAGGAACTCCATCACTTTACTATTCAGAGCATACCTTCCTTTGAGTTAATAAATAATTTGAAATGCTCATCTCATCTGTATATTAATTAGCTGCCTGTTTTCAAAAGCTTTAAATGACAGTGGCTCAGGCATCCTGTGCACCACAGCAGGTCTCTGATAGAGTGTGTGTCAAAAAAAAATACACTTCGTTTGGTGTCTCATTGATTTTTCTGACATTTTTTTTAAAATGAAATTTTCTTCTTTTCATGGAACTTGAAATGTTAAAAGCAGATGCTCAGAGACACACTGACTATCCCACTGAAAAATTTAAAAGGCATTCCAAAGCCTCTAAGAGGCAAATCTGGTTTTTGGAGTAGACGATTCTTACTTTTCAGAAACCATGTATCCAGTCCTAGGTCACAGTCAAAAATAATTTGTATTAAAAAGATACAAAGTCAAGCATGAAATCATGAACATAGTCAATTCCCTTTCAACCCGCATTCTTGCTCCCTGTGGGAGACCCTGGGTTAGATCCACAGCACTATACCAGTCACTGTGGTCTTGACTAATTCAGAGTGAAAATTTCTCTGAGGCTCATCCCTATTGCCCTAAGACTCTAATTACACCCTGGGAAGCCAACGGTTCAGAATGTTCGAGTTTGTTATTTCCTGACTTTGCTGCTAGGGAGAGAAGTTGTATGTGTGGACTCTGCTTTGGCTCCAACTAGATCAGTAGTTCCCCTAGAGGCCCATGATGAACGACAACCACACACAGGCAACTCTGTGTGTGTGTGTAGGGGAGTGGTAATAGTATTATTTTCAAGACATCAAAATTCTTGATAGAATCAGCTTGTTTGTGCAAAATAAGATACTGCAGCATAGATAAACAATATCTTTCTTGGCTGTGGGCTAGAGTTTTATTTGAGGAGAGAAAATAAAAACTTTACTGAATTATAGAATATAGCAAGAATGGATGCATTTTAAAATACTGTGGTATATTTGCTTTACAATGTTGTGTTAATTTCTGCTGTACAACAAAGTGAAGCAGCAATATGTATACATATATTCCCCTCTCCCTTGGACCTCATCCCCCCATCTAGGTCATCACAGAGCACCAACCTCAACTCGCTATACTTTATAGCAGGTTCCCACTAATTATCTACTTTACATATGGTAGGTAGTGTATTAGTGTCAATCCCAATCTCCCAATTCATCCTACCCCCTGTCCCCGACACCTCGTGTCCACACATATATTCTCTATGCTTGTGTCTCTATTCTTGTCCTGAAAATAAGTTCATCTGTACCACTTTTCTAGATTCCACATATAGGCGTTAATATATGATATTTGTTTTCCTCTTTCTGAGTTACTTCATTTTATATGGCAGACTCTAGGTCCACAGAAAGGAGGTGCATGCATGCTAAGTTAATTCAGTCATGTCCGACTCTGTGCGACCCTATGGACTGCAGCCTGATAGACATATTTTAAAGCCAGAAAGATTTGGGTTCAATTTACATCTCTGTCACTTTCCCACTGCATGAACTTATTCAAGTTATTAACCTCTCTCATTCAAGGTTTCCCCACTGGGAAAAAGGGAATAACACTCACCAGACTGGACTGTTGTGAGATTAAATAGATTTCTATCTTCAGAGTATCCAGTGCATAGTAACCACTAAGTCTGCGGGAGTGGGGACTATTGTAAAGACCACGGTTCTCAACATTCCATTAAGATCTCCCATTCTGAGCTTCATAGCTTACAGTCCTATCTCTCATTGTTCTCTTTGTGCCAGGTCCCATGTGGAGGGATTTTCATGAATTATCTCATTTAATCTTCATAACAACTCCACAAAATATGCACTACTACACTACTATCATCCTCATTTTCTAGGGAAAAAAAATAGAAGCTGGGAAGATCTATAATTTTCCTAATCACACTGGCAGTAGACAGTGGAGTCAGTATTTCAGTCTCGCCAGACTGACTTGAGAACCCTCACTCTCACCAGTGTGATTCACTGAAGTCCAGCCCTACATGTCTTTAGGACCCCAAACAGGATGAAGGCAGCTCTTAATGGATACAGTTTGCTATTTAAATTCTTTTAAAATATGGGAGCTAAATAAGGGGGAAAATCGTGAAATGGATCTTAGGGGATGAAAAGGTTGTGAATGGCTACTTCAGACAGGGCAGAAATAGTCTTGCCTCTAGAAGGGTTGGAGAGAGAATAGTTAAAATAGTGTGAAAGGGAAGCCGAAACTGTAAAATGGTTCAGATCAAGTTTTCTGAAGAAGAGATAAGCAACAGCAACAGAGCCTTCAATACCTTTCATTCCTAGGAGATAACCTGAACCTTGGAGGGGCTTAATGGGCACAAGCTCCAAGATGAGGAAAGTGCAACAGCTCCTAAAACCCAGAATCCAGAGCTTCTCTGGTAGCTCAGTGGCAAAGAATCTGCTCACCAATGCAGGAAACAAGGGTTCAATCCCTGGACCAGAAAGATCCCATATGCCACAGAGCAGCTAAGCCTATGCGCCACAACTATCCAGCCTGTGCTCAGAGAGCCCCAACTCCCGAGTTTACATGCCACAACTACTGAAGCCTGCATGCCCCAGAGTCTATGCTCTGCAACAAGAGAAGCCACTGCAGTGAGAAGCCTGTACACTGAAACGAAGAGTAGCCCCTGCTTGCCATAACTAGAGAAAAGCCCAGCACAAAGACCCAGCACAACCAAAAATAAACAAATCAATAAAATCAAGGAGATTTCCTGGGGGGAGGGAGGAGGGAGGGGGGTCCTGGAGGGGGAGCATATGTAAACCCATGGTGATATCATGTCATTGTTCGGCAAAACTAATAAAAATAAATTTAAAAAAAAAATAAAGAGGATTTAATTATGCTCACTAAAACAAAACAAAACAAAAAAAAACAAAGCTGAGGATGTTTACTTACAGTGGTCAGCTGTCAGCTGGGCTATTAACATGCCACATATAACATTACTACATGGGAAAGAAGTATAATGAAATTATCAGTTTATTAAATACTTCACATCTTGAAATGTATGGGTAGTGAATCCACATATAGCTAAACATTTGTGGAAAGGAATCACTAACGTGTGCTTTCTCTATTGCTGAATGATGGACTTCAAGGTCATTTAGGCCTCTCCATGTGACAGGAACTCTTCAACTGCATCACTACAAATCTATAACACAGATCATCACAATTGAAATACAAAAAGGTGAGTATTATGATTCATTTTAAATCGAATTTATTGAGGTAAACGAAGGGCGAATAAAGGAGGAGGAACCAACGTGTCTTTCATATCCTAGTGTGCGAAGCTACACATCACCACTTCTGCTTAATGCTATTAGAATTAGAATTAGAAGTGAGTCTCTAAATCCAGCCCATTTTCAGGGGAAGAAGAATTAATTTATACCTTTTTAATGGAGGAGTATCAAAG
This sequence comes from Antilocapra americana, assembly GCA_007570785.1. Classification (NCBI taxonomy): domain Eukaryota; kingdom Metazoa; phylum Chordata; class Mammalia; order Artiodactyla; family Antilocapridae; genus Antilocapra; species Antilocapra americana. The sequence goes on along the minus strand of ML661908.1, from coordinate 16,939,421 downwards.
AATTGGTGGACATATTTGGAACTGCCATATGAAGTAAGATTCAAAGTTCATTTATTTCCCATATACATCCCATGTAGATACAATCATTAATTGGAAAGACTTTCCCTTCCCTATGGTAGGCACTATTAGTTCTACTTTCTTTTCCAGATGAATAGCATTAATGGTTGTATTTCAAAAGCAAACTGAATTTTTTAAAAAGTCAAGTCTCTAGCAAAAATGATTAAAAGTAATACATATGTAAATGAAAAATCCAAATGATGATACTAATTTTTAATAATGTACTTTCTGCAAGTTTGCATTTTCAATTGAAGTCGCTAATACAATCTTGGGACATTAATGTTGTAAGAAATCTGAAACATTAGCTAATTTATATCAGTTGTTTTATGACTATAAAAACAGAAGTACTGGGAGATGAAATGAATGGCTCAGAATATAGGAAAAACAGAGGCAGATCTGAGAATCTTAGTTATTTTGTCTCCTAGCAATCTTTCTGATTTATCAAAACGTGAGAAGTGTTTGACATGAAAAGGCTTGGTTTCGGTCTCTCAAACTGTCACCAAAGTCCATAAGAGGCATGTTTAATCTCACCTTGTTAATTACATCCTGCAGGGGTCAGTTCTGTTTCCTCTACTCCTTCTCTTATTTGCTGATCTGTTCTGTTCCTTCCAACTGTCCACTCACTTGTTTATTGGCTAATTCACAAGTATTTGTTGAATGCCTCCTACTAGCCAGCCATTGGTCCAACTGCCCAGGATTCAAATACTTAAAAAAGGCAATCTGTGCCCTCAGGGAGCATGGAGTCTACCTTCCTTCTGTAAGCATCAACATACCCTTTCTCTCCATGAGACCAGCTTTTGGACCCCCAAGGCCATTTATCTATCATGTCTTCATCAAGTGCGTTAGTCTGCTCAGGTTACCATAACAAATATCACAGACCAAGTGGCTTAAACAAGAGAAACATATTTCCTCCTAGTCCTGGAGTCTGAAAGTCTGACATCAGGGTGCCAGTTCAGTCAAGTTCTGTTGAGGACCCTCTTCCTGGCTTCATGCTGTGTCCTCATATGATGGAAGGAGTGATTTCTTTCTTTCTTTCTTTTTTTTTTTGTTTTTTCTCTTCTTAGAAGGCCACTAATTCCATCATGAGGGCCCTATCCCCATGACCTAATCTAACCTTTTGTTTGAGTGCTAAGTTGCTTCAGTCGTGTCCAACTCTGTGCAACCCCATGGACTGTAGCCCACCAGGCTCCTCTGTCCATGGAATTCTCCAGGCAAGAACACTGGAGTGGATTGCCATGCCCTCCTCCAGGGAATCTTCCCAACCCAGGGATTGAACCTGTGTCTCTTACATCTCCTGCACTGGCAGGCAGGTTCTTTATCACTAGCACCACCTGGGAAGCCTGTAAAGTAGTATTAGTTTCTCAGTCTGACGCTTTGCAACCCCATGGACTGTAGCCCACCAAGCTCCTCTGTCCATGGAATTCTCAAGGCAAGAATACTGGAATGGGTAGACATTACCTCCTCCAGGGGAGCTTCCCAAGCCAGGGATTGAAACCAGGTCCCCAACATTGCAGGCAGGTTATTTACCGAAGCCCCATATAAAGTGTGTACCCTAAGTAACACCAAATACCCTTTTCCTAAATATCATTACTTTTGGAATTAGAACTTCAACATGTGAATTTAAGGGGAATATAACATTTTAGTCATAAAACCCAGAAACCAAAATCTCTGGGGAAAAGAGTATTTCCTAAAACCATGGGAATTACAAATGCTTGCCAACACTCCATATGAAGGAACTGCAGAGAAATAGAGATTTTCTGTCATCAGAGTAGATTTTTTTTTCCCCCACAACTTTCACTAAAGTTCCTAAAGAAATCTGCAAAAGAAAATGTTAGGAGTTTGGGGAATTAGTCACAGAACATTTCACTTTTAGCTTTCTTAACAGGGGGTCAATATCATATGAGTTGAGTGCTTGAGTGTGCCTTAGATAGAGTTGCAAATTGGTAATTCATTCTGGCACTGGAATTAAGGTGCTTTGGTGGGGTGTGAGCACAAAATTGCTCCTGATCATGGTGAAAGGAGGTGAAAGGTCTCCTGCTTGCCCAAGAGAACTGTACTTTATGAAGCTTTATTCCATACCTTTTATGATGCAACCCTCACCAAAGCATGGGAGGAGGAGGCTTTGCGATACGACAAAGTATCAGTAACAGCGGTTCCTCTCCACACCCTCCGTGTCACCCTCATGGCAGTCACCAGTGTACTGGACTCTGGGGGGACAGTCACTAACAGAACCTCATGCTGTGGTCAGACTTAGTGGTCAGACTTAGTTAACACAAGTAACGAGTTTCAGGAAGGAGATCAAACCACTCAGTCCTAAAGGAAATCAACCCTGAATATTCATTGGAAAGACTGATGCTGAAGCTCCAATACTTTGGCCACCTGATGTGGAGAGCTGACTCATTGGAAAAGACCCTGATGCTGGAAAAGATTGAAGGCAGGAGGAGAGGGGGAAGACAGAGGATAAGATGACTGGATGATATCATCGACTCAATGGACACAAGTTTGAGCAAACTCCAGGAGAGAGTGAAGGACATAGAAGCCTAGTGTGCTGCAGTCCATGGGGTTGCAAAGAATCAGACACGACTGAGTGACTGAACAAAAACATCCATGGTTTTATAAAAGGCAGGTGTGTTTCTAAAGTTTGTGCAGTGCAGACAGTGTGTAAAGTCCACCCAACAGGGCTGCTGCTTTAGTGATGCAGCCACTTTGTGAAAAATACCAGGAGCAGATCAATGGAGGGCACAGAGGCAGAGGCTGCAGGGGGTGGCTTAACCTGAATTCTGCTATGGGTGGTGAATAAAATGCAAAAGTTAATTGGCCAGATTATCTATTCATAGAACTGGAAGGAAGAATGGAAATTAAGCAAATGAAATCAAAGTTTTAGATTTGATCTCTGGATTTCTATCAAAGGGGTAGGGGATATAATTCTCATTCCAAAACAGGCAACTTTCCTCTGAGGATAGTTTGTGACATCTGCTATGAAGGAACAAGAGGGTTCTTAGTTGCAAAAATAGAGACTGACTCTGGAGAGGAACTTATCAGATGGAGACTGCATGCTCATAGAATCACTGAGAGAACCAGGCATGAGGCCCTGCAGCCATGACCGAGACCATGGGTCATCTTGGGGAAGAGACTAAGGGGAAGCACTGCCAGGAACTGGACTGGGCAGATTGTTTCCTGCTGCCACTGGCCCTGGACTCTACTACCACCATCACCAGAAGATTCCCAGAGTCCTTCCTTCTTTGCTTTAATGGCTCCCAAGTCAAAGACCAGGAGCTGGGTGCTGATTGGTGCCTATGTCACCTGACCATGCCTAGCTGCAAGGTGGGGGGTGTGGTGTTATTGGATACTGAGAAAGTCAGTATCTCCAATTTTCAGCTTTCAAGTGGGATGCAAGCCCTGATTCTATCTAAAATGCATATGGAGGTGCAGGTGGGGAGATTCACCAAATGCAGTAATGGAGTAATTCCCTTAAGGAAAAAAAAAGTCATATAAGTTTGAAAAGGTCTGGTTTCTTTTTTTTCATTATTTATTTTTTAATTGGAGAATAATTGCTTTACAATGCTGTGCTGGTTTCTGCTGTACAATGTGAATGAGTCATAATTATACATACATCCCCTCCAAATTGAGCCTCCCTCCCCACTCCCATCCTACCCCTCAGGTCATCACAAGACACCAGGCTGGGCTCCCTGTGTTATATAGCAGCTTTCCACTAGATATCTATTTCACACACTATAGTGTATATATGTCAGTGCTACTTTCTCAATTCGCCCCACCCTCTCCTTCCCCTGCTGTATCCACATGTCTGTTCCCTGCCTCTGTGTCTCCATTCCTTCTCTGCAAATAGGTTAATCAATACCATTTTTCTAGATTCCATATATATGTGTTAATATACAATATTTATCTTTCACTTCATTCTGTATAAAAGGCTCTAGGTTCACCCATTTCTTTAGACCTGACTCAAATTTGTTCCTTTTTATGGCTGAGTAATATTCCACTGGATATATGGACCTAGTTTCTAATTGAAGGAAGAAGAGAAGGTAAATAGTGGTGTCTAAGTGTCATTAATGACCAGGGGGATTGATTAACTAGGAGATAGTCCTCTGCTGCCTAAAAGGACCCGGGAAGAATAGTGTTCAGTGGTTATCAGCCTTGGCTTCACTTAGGATCATCTAGGGAGTTCTTAAAAACTGCTCTTGCCAGGACTCCATTCTAGACCAATTAAGTCAAAATTCCTATTGATCCTAATGTTTGGCTAGGGTTGAAAACCACTGAGTTACACCTGAGATACCCAGAGAAGAGAAGCAGGTGGGCTCTAGAAACCATGGTGGGCAGGCGCTCAGAGGGGGCATTAACCCACAGCCCCTTTTGCAAGTTTGGTATTTTTCTGATCAGAGCTGCTGAGTGACAGCAGGAATCACCCCGTATCTCACTGCCACCTTTAAAGGCCTAACATGATGCAGATGTGTGAAGCTTTTTCAAATCTGAAAAGTATTTTTGTCTGATTAAGAAAAGCTCTCTCCTCTTGGTGATGGAGGAGGCTGGGAGGGTAGCTATGTAGGTCCAGTCCCAGGTCTGGGAAGCTGCAGGTTTGGAAACCAGAGCCAGAGCCCTCCACCCAAATTCACCTCCACTGGCCACAGAATAACTCACTCTTCTACTCGCATGAGCTGTGTGGGTGAAAGTGAGAAAAGTCTGTTTTGGGGTCTTTAGAAGAGACGCCCTGGAATGCTCAGCTGGGGAAAAAGGTCAAAGAGCCTGGTAGCCTGTGCAGGAAACTCAGGGGGAGACAGCAACACAAGGCGAGGTCTCCAGGCTGGATGCCTCTGTAAGTTACACAGCCTTCCCAGCCCAGTGCAGCCTTTGGCTTGGCTGGGAAAGATCTGGAAAGAAAAATCCGAACACCGAATTCTTCCTGGTTTATTTAAGTACCTGTGAAACAGAGAGGTTTGGAGTCAAAGCAAATTTCCACAAGGCTAAATTTGCTCCCTAATTTCAGACTAGCCGGAAGATGAAGGGAAATCATTTAGAAAAGAATGTGTATCAATGAGCCAAGTATTTAATGAAAAAGCCAGAGGCAGCAAATATAAATATTTGCCTTCCAAAGCAAACACCTCAGAGGAAACGTTTGGCACCAGATGAGAGAGGCTTTGAGCATAGCAAGCAGAGTGTCGCCAGCACACCCTCAACCCTCGCTACCCACACCCAGCTGTGGCCCAACACCTTCATCAGTCTCTATTTGCTGGTTAGGAACGTGATGGATGAAGCCACTGCCAGCAAAGATGCTGTCTCTGCCCTCTGCACTGTCCCATTAAGGTGATTTGGATGTAACCTTGGAGGGTAGATTCTAAAGGGCACCGTGCTGATGGATGTTTCCCATTCAACTATATGACAGCCACCACTGGAGAAAACACCCAAATGCTCACATGTCCACGATCTGCCTCCATCCTCTTTTCAAATATAAGAAAGTGGGATTGGAATTAATCATGACAACAGAAGCTTTCTGAATGTTGTTTTATATTTTTGGAGCAAATCTTTGTCTGTAAGAGCAGTTTTGGGGAAAAAAAGACCATTAAGAGGATTAATGGAAATGCATGGTACTAATTAGGCTACAGAGATACAGAGCTATGAGAATGGTTGCCTCTTTTAAACACCTTTTACTTGACATTTGAAGTTATTTAATTTCATCAACTGGAGTAGTTAAAAATGGACCTTCAAAAGATGAGTGATTTTCTTTGATAGTTGCAATGGTAAGGTTTTTATTTGGCCTATAATTTAGCCAGTACCTACTGATTGTCTACTATGTTATTGGTTCAGGGTGAACACTTGAAAGTCCTTGTTCTTACAAAACTGATGTTTTAATAGGAGAGAGAGAACCTTAAATTGTTAATTTCTATCAAATAGAGCTAGTGATAGGATGGAGGAAAGTGATGAGAGGTAAGAGGTTATGAGAGAGGGGCAAAGTAGATGTATGGAAATTGGAGTCTAACCAGATATCTTCTCTAAAGAAGGAAAGAAATGTCAATCTGGGTGGTGTGTGTGTGTGTGAGGGAAGCAATTTGTCATTTATGCATCCTAGAATACAAATCAGGAAATGATGGGATGAAGATAAAGAACCAGGAAGGGGCGTGTCCCTGTGGGTTCCATATGCCAAGTTAAGCAGTTTGGATCTTTTTTCATACATCAGAAGATCTTGAAACTCAATTGCATTAGAATCATTTAGAACCTGATACATACGACTTTAGACAGGTGATCAAGGTCAACGTCAACAGAGACAAATCCTGTTGGATATACGTACCCTAGAGAAGATGTGATGAAAGTGGCACTTTGCCTCTGTGGTCTTCTTTCCCCAAACCCTTGACCCCTATCTAATGATGAGAAAATGCCAGACAAATCCAAATTGAAGGACATTTCTAGAAAACACCTGACCACTACTCCTCAAAACTCTCAAGGTCATCATAATCATGGGAAAAAATCATTTAAGACTTTGTGACTTGAAGTGTGGTCCCCAGATCAGTTCCCTGGGGAACTGCAGCAGCTTTTTTCAAGTCCATCAGTTGGCAGAACTTCTGTGCATTCCAACAGAGTGTACTGCCAGTGCTGGCGTAGGGCACTGGTCCTTATACTCTGGTTTGCATCAGAGTCACCTGACAGCTTCTTAAACCATTGCCGGGCTTCACCCATACTGTATCTGATTCAGTAAATTGAGGTGGGGCCTGAGAATTAGCATTCCTCTCAAGTTCCCATAGGATCCTCTTTGTCCTCTGCACACACCACTCTCTATGTGAGCTCATCCCAGCCTCCTGTTGAGCTTTTTGAATTATGCTTCTCCTCAAAGCACAGCTTAAGTCCTATCATCCCCATGCAGATTTCTGGGCTTCAGTCTCTTCCTACAACCCAATCTGTATGCTAGATTGTCTCTGGGCTGGAGAGGGGGAGGCATGGAGGGGGCCAGTGTGAAATAAACAAGGGCCAACCAAATCGGAACAGGCAACGGCTGTTTATTCAGAGCTTGCTGTAGCACGAAAGTCAGACACCATCATCTGTGTCCTGGCGGAGACACAGGAAGGTAGAGGAGTGGGAAAACTTGATAATCAAAAAGGGGGAAGGTTCAGGTGTGCCCTGACTAGAGGCCGTCAGCAACCTAACTAGAAGCATCTATGTGACGGGTCAGAAGTGCATATTTGACTTTTCTCTGGTTGACTCTAAGTTGGAAGTAGGGACAAAAATTAGGGAAGCTATCAGTTATTCATCAAGTCCTGGATATTTTGGGTCAATTAGCAGAGAAATTTTTGTTGGGCTCCCTGGACTGTTGCTAGAGATAGTGATCTGACTTCCTACAAGTCTGACTTATAGATAGCAGGCTGGCATTCTGGGCTGGTTTCTCTAGATCATGGGTTGGTTTCCTGTACTAGTTGCTGCAGACTGTGGGTCAGAATTCTATTTATACATATGATTTGGCCTTTGTTCATTTGTGTATTCAGTCTCTCACAAGGGACAAGGCTCATGAAATAGCCCAGTGAGTTACTGAGGTCAGTGGGAGTAGAGAAGAAGGAATAAAAGAAGAGGATCTGGCAACAGGTAGGGGTGAGAAAGGCTTCATAGACCAAAATAGTAGTTAAAACTCTACTGCTACCACACTGCCTGCATGTTAATCCCATTTCTATCACTCACCTATTAAACTTAAGGCTAATAGTAGTACCTACCTCATGGTCTATAACTGTTAAATATAAATTAAATTAGTTATTATAGTGAAGTGACTACAACAATTCTTGACCCAAAGTCAGTGTCAGCTACTATTCTTGTTACCCTAGGACCAGGGTGATTCCATTAGCTGGCAGTTTGTCAAGAGGGGACCAGGCTTTGAAGCAAACTTGAGACCTCCAGTTGATGCTCAGGAGTGAGACTGATTTTTCCCTCCACCTTATATACTTCCAAGAGTACCACAGTGTATGTACTTGTTAAGGACTCAGTGTGTGTCCGCTCAAAATTCACATGGTGAAGCCTTAAACCCCAATGTGATGGTCTTTGGAGGAAAGACCTTTGGGAGGTAATTAGACTTAGGTGAGCTCACAAGGGTGGGACCTCACTCTGGGATTAGTGCCCTTATAGAGGAGACCAGAGAGCTCCTTTCTCTCTCTGAATATATGCACCCAAGGAGAGGCCAGATGAGGACATAACAAGATGATGGTTATCTGCACACCAGGGAGTGGGTCCTCATAAGACCCTGGACTCTGTCAGCACCTTCATCTTGGACTTTCCAGCTTCCAGGGCTATAAGAAATAAATTGCTATTTAAGTCACTCCATCTATAGTATTACTGTTTTTTGTATATAATATTAATATTTTGTTATAGCAGCCTGAACTAAAAATGAGACTCCCTCCTGTTTTGATTAAGGCATCTCTTTTAATTTTTTAATAGTTACTGTAGGGCCTGGTTTTTTAACAACCCTCCCTGCAAAGAATTAGCAACACAGCCTCTCTGGCAAACAGCATTATTGGTCTGAAAAGTTAACTTACCAGCACAATGAGTAAAATGTATTATAAAATGAATAAAAAAAAAGATTGACAGTTTTAGTCATAAAGCTATCTTACTTGCATTTAATGCTGTGCAACTTACAAATAATTATTGCTTGATAGTTATTTCAGGCAAATAAAATAATTATTTTTGACTGCTAAGGAATGCAGAGCATGGATACTAAATTACAAATTATTCAACCCTCTCTAATATCTAGTTTTCAGTTAATCAACATCCTAGCACTTTAAATTTATACTGATATTTTCCACTGCCATTTCTAAGTAGCAGCTGATTTAGTTTTCAAATATGACTCATAGGCATATATTAATGCTAATGAGTTATTTACTAACCTTGAATCCTATGAAAACACCTTGTCTAACCTATATTTATTTGTTTGTATAAGGTCTATTTTAAAGTTTTTCTCCCCAATGAAGTGAATGGCAAAGAATCTGTGTAAACATGTATGTTCTTAAGTACTATTGTTACCAGAGTTCCCACCAGACCCTTGCTCAAAACTCACCAACCCCTCTCTTGAATAGGAATTAACATATATTTTTTTAAGTCACGGGTCTGGACACAAGGAAAGGCAGCCATAGAAAGAGAAAAGCAAAAACTGGGTATCATCTGAAACCATGATGGTAACAAATCTGACCTCCAACAGACCCTGAGTCTCATTCTATGCTAATTTTACTACATGAGCAAACTAAATGACATACCTATTGGTAGCCATGGCCAGAAGTCATTGATCTAAAAATAAGAAAACAGGTAGCACCCCATTTGCAGGAAAGCCCTGCCTCTTTCCCAGAAAACTAATGCATATGTCTGCTCATCTTTACTTTCACTCCTCCCCACACTGTCCTCACTCCTTAAAAGTAAAATCCCTCAGGCAGACTAGGGCCCAGCTGGGCGTCCATACAAACTAATTAGGTAAGGCTACTGTCTCCTCTCTTTTTTGTACCCTGGGGCATTCAGTGATCTTAGTACCCAGGCCGGGGATTGCACCCACACCCCTGCAGGGGAAGAGCAGAGTTTTAACCACTGGACAACCAGGCAAGTTCTAGATAGTGGTATTTTCTATCCTTTTATTATTTTACTGCAAATAAAAGGAAAGGATGAGGAAAGATCCAAAGAGAGTATTGAAAAATCAAGCCTCCTTTTATCCCTGTGAATTGTAGTCTTTTATTTAAAAGGCATTCAAGAAGCCTGATATTTGATTCCATGCACGTATGAATGAATTGTCATCCATAATATGGATAGCTTTGCTCAGAAAATAAACACACATTAAATGCTAGCTGAAGTGTCATTAATTTTCCCAACAGTCATAAACATATATTAAAGATGAAATGAGCAGGAATTTGTTTTATCATCATCATGTAGAACAAGAAAGATGGGCCACTTAAAGAGGACAATAAATACCTACTGAATAAAGGCCAAAACGGGCTCTGTTCTTCCCTTGATATATGCTAGGCTAAAGACTATACAGCAACTAATCATTCAATTTGCTGACAAAAGGGAAGCAAATATATATATATATAAAATCATGGTGATTTAACACATTGCAGAAATGTATCACATTCTTATATTTCTTAAAAAATAATTAAAACCTGTGGTTTGAAATTGCCATATATTCCAGAATTTTAGCCAACAATTCAATTAAGTTGCCGGGCGATTTAACTATGCCTCTAGTTTCTTACCCAACCATTTGAAGCTACTTCTCCTGTGATTAAAACCATTCAGCAAAGATGCTTTTCTAATTAAAAAGAAATTTCCTGTCAGTTAAGTCATATCTTTTCATTTATAAAAGTGACAAAGTTTGGGGATGTTAGCCTTAATAACAAGGCAAAGAAATATTGCTTGAATACCCTGCCAGTTAAATGAATCTGTCTCAATTCTGCTTCTCCTTTCATGGCTACCAGTGAAGTTAGCTAATTCCTAGATGGACTTAGATTTCTAACCATGTAATTTTCAGGCGCCTTGAGTTTGCTTAGCAAGAAGAAAAACAGTAATTTTGATGGAGTTGCTAACTCTGGATAAAAGGAAGAGCTTAACTTTCTCACCCTTTATTATTTTGCCCCAGATGTGTAATGTTTGCCTTTTTATTTCAAAAGACGATTAATTTTACAGGTTGATTAAACCTCATGAATATTTGCAGTTTTCAAGGATTCACAACACTCTTCTCTGTGTGTTTGCAGATTTAATTCTTCCCTTTCTTGTGAATTTTCTTCTGCAGTCTGTCCTTTGGCCCACAGCAGATGAGAGGAGAAAGAAGTGAAGATAAGACACAAATTTATTTTGCAAATTGTTATGGGCTGAATGTTTGTGTCCTTCCAAAATGTGTAGGCTGAAAATCCTAAATCCCTAGCTGATGATTTTAGGGGCTGGGCCTTCAGGAGGTGATTGGGTCCTGAGAGTCGAGCCCACATGAATGGGATTAGTGTGCTTATAGAAGGGGCCCAAAAAAGACCCCTCATTCCTTCCTTCCACCACATGAGGTTATAGCGAAAAGACAGTGGTCAAGGAGTGGGCTCTCACCAGACACTGAACTGGCCGAACCTGTTACACTCTGGACTTGGACTTCCTAGCCTCCAAACTGTGAGAATAACAATTCTGTAGTTTACAAGCCTTCCAGTCTATGGTATTTTGCTGTAGAAGCCCGGAAGGACTAAGGCAAGGTAGTGGAGTGCTCTGGTGTGATGTGATGGAGGTGGTTGATAGTGTTGTTATAGCTCAGTTTCCTGGGCTGCTGAAGTTCTGCATTCCTAGTCTCTCCAATGGACACACAGGGAGTCCCACGCAGTCACACTGGAGATCCATGAGGGCCACAGTTTCATCAGGCCTTCTATGAGATGTGTTCAGCCAAGCTTGACTTCAAGAGTTGGGATCTCTGATAGAACCCGATGTCTAATTGAAATGTAGAAAACCGAACCTTATGAAAGTGATGGCACATGATTTTATTCTACAAAACGAATACTAATACCTAGGAGTTGCTGTGATTATTATTATTGTTGTTATTTTATTTTTGCTCTGCTGGGTCTTTGGTGCTGTGCACGGACTTTCTCTAGCTGCAGAGTGTGGGCTTCTCATTGTGGTGGGTTCTCCTGTTGTGGAGCCTGGGCTCTAGGCATGCGGGCTTCAGCAGTTGCTCTGTGGTCTCGGACCAGGGATGGAACCCATGTCCCCTGCACTGGCAGGCAGATTCTTAACCACTTCACCAGGGAAGTCCTGCTCTGATTATTAACTTCTCTGAGTCATAGTATTGAGTTCTCATCTAAATGTTTTTTTTTTTTTCATTTACTTTGGATGACTGTTATTTTACATACATATGTATATGTGAAATCCATAAAAATAATATGCAACCTCATCCAGAGTTCTTTGCCTTTATCAGGAAGGGGTAAAACAGCCAATAATCTAGGCAAATGATAGGGGCTGTGGATTAATGAAATTAGTGCATTATTGATCAATATTTCATTCTCTCACATCACTGAACAAAAGTGCAGTGCAAATAGTTTTCTCTTTCTGTTAGAACTGGCAGCGTGTTTAGGTGGCAGGCAAGAACCCCGACCCTGTGACAGGATGGATAGAGAGGTGATGCATGCTCTGTGCACAGCAGACCAGGGTTTGAATCTCAGCCTCATATTACCTGTGGGTCCTTGGGCCAGTAATTTAACTTTGTCATACTTTAGTTTCCTTATCTTCTCTGGGAAATGGGGAAATGAAGATACCTATTATTAGGATGGTTTTGAGTATTACATGAAGATAGTACTGAAGCATAAAAAGCAACCAACATATATTTGTTTTTAAAAAGTGGATTCCACTTTCAGCTTCTGTGAAAGTTAACATCTATTGGAAACTGCACATAGTTATTGGAGCTTCCCCTGACTGGCAGTCTGGGTCGGAGGAAGCCCCACTTGTTACAAGGGTGGTGCGAGAGCTCTAGCAGAGGGGCTGGGAATTGGAGGACGAATATTATTCATGCATGAATATGATTTCCCAGGGAGCAACAAGCCAGGCAGCAGCTGGCTGATTCCTTTGCGTCCTTGGAAAAGGAGAGAAGTACAAAGCGTGGTCTTTTGCGTCAGTTTTCTGACAGGAGGATCTACCCAGAAATCTCAAGGACATGGAGAATCAAGACCATCAAAGTCCAATAAAATGCTACACCACCCAATTTCCTTCCAATTGCCTTGTCAGTCTTTGCATAATTAGCCCGGCCAATCAATGATAAGTTCTCCCTTCCTGAGTTGTAAAACAGATGGAAGTAAAGGAAAGTAGAAAAACACCTAGCTACTTTCAGGCTCTTCCACCTGCATCAGTTTTTTTTTGTGCCTGATGCTTAGCCGTGCTATTTGTGACCCCATGGACTGTAGCTGACCAGGCTCCTCTGTCCATGGAATTCCCTAGGCAAGAATACTGGACTGGGTTGCCGTTTCCTACTCTAGGGGATCTTTCTGACCCAGAGATTGAATCCACGTCTCCTGTGTCTCTTGCATTGGCAAGTGGATTCTTTTATCACTGTGCCACCTGGGAAGCCTATAGAGTGGGTTACCATTTCCTTCTCCAGGGGATCTTCTGGATCCAGAGATCAAACCTGAATCTCCTGCATTAGCAGGTGGGTTCTTTAACGCTGAGCCATCAGGGAAGCCTGCAGAAGCTTTGATGGCTTTCCAAATACTCTAAAAATGTTAATTGACACACTGCTTTTATTTATCAGGGTTTCCCTGGTGGCTCAGAAGGCAAAAAATCTGCCTGCAAAGCTGGAGACCTGGGATCTCTGGGTCAAGGAGGGCATGGCAACCCACTCCATATTCTTGCCTGGAGAAGTCCATGGACAAAGGAGTCAAGAGGGTTACAGTCCACGAGGTTGCAAAGAGTCAGACATGACTGAGCGACTAGACTCAGATTTTCACTTTCTTTCACTTTTATTGATCATCTTTCCAAGCAGTCTGAAGTCATAGTAAAGGTGTATACCCTTTGACCTACTACAGGGAGATACAGAAATAGCGCAATCATAGCAAGTTTGTGGTAGAGAGAAGAAAATATTTTCCTTCCCTGTCCTTTCCGGGAAGCACCAGTCTCCTCTGCTTCCCTTGAGAACAGACGCTCTCTCCTCACCCCTTTGGTCAATAAGAAGATTGCTCTTAGGCGATCTGATAACAGCGTTTTCAACTGGCACACACACTCCCACTCACCACTCTGGAGACTCATAACTCATCTGGATTATTTGTTCTTGGAGAAAACTAAGCACAGAAAGGCAGGAGACATGTCCCAGGGACATAGATAAATACACCTAATTATAGACTGAGCTATTAGCGTGACATGAATTACAGTTTCTGAAAATGATCTGACAGCCCAAGAAAGCTCCTCTGTCACCAGCCTGGTCTGTGTGTCAGCGAGCAGGGCCCTGCAACAAGCAGTCATTCTGTGACACTCTTCCCAGCCGGCTCTGTGGCTCCAATGCTTCGACGTCTTCCCCTTTGCTTTATCTTGAAAATATTTCAAATTTCTTTTTTTTTTTTTTTTTAGGGACTGAACACAGCTGCTGTCACCCTCACACTTTCCTGGGTGCTGCCAATGTTTCTCTGTTTACTAAGTCAACATCTAAACTCAGGTGGACACAGCTGAAGGCAGGGCTTGCTTAGTCCAAAGCCCTCAGCTCACTCACCATGGAGAACTGAAAACTCATCCTGCAGCACCTCCTACCCCAGGGAAAGCTCTCTGTCCTCTGTTCCTTTGATCCTCATGATTCATTTGATCCAATCAAACACCAGTTCGTGCTCACGTCCCCTATGTGCTGTGAACACAAAGTGAACATTAATTTGACTTCTCTCTGGCTTTCTTTTTATATCATTCGAATCAATGATGAGGTTCTCCCCCCACACCACACCGCTCTGTTTACAAAGCACCCAATCGTGTCCAGAATAAAAGGAAAAGGATTTTGGTGCTTGGGCCTGGACCTGGCATGTGTGGTAGATGTACACGGCAAAGAGGATTTTTCACAAATATGAAATGGGTGTTTAGCCTCTGGTTGAGTTGATTTGGAAAAAAGGCTCTCTTAAAATGTTAAGGGACCATTTTGGAAATAAATACAGACTATGTGGAATAAAGTGGGAGTAGGGGTTACATCTGTAAATGGGTAGTATTTAATTATTAACAAGCTTTCTTTTGGCCTACTTGAGTTTTTCACCTTGCTCTGGGTTGAAAATATTTATTAACATCTTTTTATATACAGGAATGGAGAGGGTTTGAGAAATAGTATAGAAAGATTATTGCAGAGAGAAAGATGGCAATATTTAACTGTCCCCATGCAAACTGGGATTTTGCAACAGAGCAATAGCCCCCAAAACGAGGTGGCTATTATGATAGAGAATTTGCTGAATGACTTTACCCATTTATTCCCACTTGCTTTTAGTACGTCAATGGCCATGCCTGGAAGACTCATATTACCTGGTTTTCCTCTATTGAGAAGATAACCTTTCTGTCTTTGATAACAAAGCCAGGAGCCCAGACAATCAATGACATAAAACCTTCTCAGGGTTTGGGCTTAAAGAGGCGGGGGGGGGGTCCCTTCTCCCCCAGTAACTGGGAAAGAAGTGAGACCCTTTCTTACATACAGTTGGACTGTATTCTGGGAATAGAAGCAGAGAAAGAGGGAGGGAGAGGGCTACCTAAATGACTAAGTTTTTTTTTTTTTTTTTTCCTAAAGTGCCTAAAGAGGCGATTTACTGGAAAAAAACCCAATGCTGGGAAAGATTGAAGGCAAAAGGTAAAGAGGGCGGCAGAGGATGAGATGGTTAGAGAGTATCACCAACTCAATTATCATGAGTTTGAGCAAACTCCAGGAGACAGTGGAGGACAGAGAAGCCTGGCATGCTACAGTCCACGGGATCGCAAAGAGTCAGATACTTACCGACTGAACAACAACAACAACAAAAGTGCCTGAATATTAGCTTAAACAATGCATATACACACACAATGGATTGGATCAAATTTAAACTAGATTAGACACTTAGTTAAGTGCATTCTTGCTAACTAATAGGTAGAGACTTGGGAGAAATGCTACGTCAGCACCCTGCCAAAGGGTTTAGCAAATGAGCAGATTTATGCTTCTTACTTGGAAAAGATTTATGCTTCTCACTATCTTTAGGACCTGCTGAGATGCTTTTCCCTTTTGCCAAATTCTAGTACCTCTGAGAGTGACTTGCTTTTTGTTTCTTTTCATTTCTTTACATTTTATTTACTTGTTTCATTTTTAAAGATCCATCCTGCATCTCTTTGAGGCAAATGAAAGTTCTTATTAAGCCAAATATAAGCTGCACTATAGATAGCCTGGATGCTCTACCAAGTTAGACGTGACTTTGCAATCATTCAGGCTGTCAATTGACTTTACTCGGAAGAAGCTTCTGGCTGAGTTTATTTGGGAAAGGGGCTCTCTTGACATTTCTAGGGACAATTTTGGAAATGAACATGGAATACGTGAAACAGGCTATGACTTATGGAGCCTCGTGCCATTCCTGGAAATATTACAGTGGCCTGTTTCCCTAACGCTTCTGACTGCGATCTTTGGGTCATGACCATCCTGCTTCTTAGACACTCCTTCCCTTGGAAGGGGGCAGTGACTCAGTTCAGAGTCAAAGGCACCCAGGTTTGATTAGTAGCCCCTCATCTCATTGCATAGATGTCAGATGAGGTAATGCACATGGAATTAAACCTTCTACAAATGGAAGCTGTTCTCACAATCTTCATCTTTCACGGGGTGATTGAGTACTGATCAAAGGTTATTTGAGTTTTCCTCAAATAGCAAGTGTTGAAACAAACAATTTCTCTAGCCAACTTGCTTGCAAGCATTTATCCTGTATTTTGGGGGCCCCAGGGTCAGAGGTCCAGGAAAAGAGCAGATTTCATGTCCATCTGTAATGACAGGAAGAACCATAATTGCTGGCATATACTGAATACTTAGTATGCATGTATGAGGCCCGTATAAGCACATTATGAGAATTATCTCATTTAATCTTCAGACTAATGGCTAACAAACACATGAAAGATGCTCAACGTCACTCATTATCAGAGAAATGCAAATCAAAACCACAATGAGGTACCACTTTACACCAGTCAGATGGCTGCAATCCAAAAATCTACAAGCAATAAATGCTGGAGAGGCTGTGGAGAAAAGGGAACTCTCTTCCACTGTTGGTGGGAATGCAAACTAGTACAGCCACTATGGAGAACAGTGTGGAGATTCCTTAAAAAACTGCAAATAGACCTGCCATATGACCCAGCAATCCCACTGCTGGGCATACACACCGAGGAAACCAGAATTGAAAGAGACACGTGTACCCCAGTGTTCATCGCCGCATTGTTTACAATAGCCAGGACATGGAAGCAACCTAGATGCCCATCAACTGACGAATGGATAAGAAAGCTGTGGTACAATGGAATATTACTCAGCATTAAAAAAAAATTCATTTGAATCAGATCTACTCAGGTGGACGGAACTGGAGCCTATTATCCAGAGTGAAGTAAGCCAGAAGGAAAAACAATACAGTATACTAATGCATATATATGGAATTTAGAAAGATGGTAATGAGAACCCTGCATGCGAGACAGCAAAAGGAACGCAGATGTATAGAACAGACTCGTGGACCCTGTGGAAGAGGGCAAGGGTGGGATGATATGGATAATGGCATTGAAACATGTTAATTATCATATGTGAAATCAATCACCAGCCCAGGGCTGATGCTCGGGGCTGGTGCACCGAGATGTCCCAGGGGGAGGGAATCGGGAGGGAGGAGGGAGAGGGGTTCTGGAGGGGGAGCATATGTAAACCCATGGCGATATCATGTCAATGTATGGCAAAACCAACACAAAAGTAAAGAAAATTTAAAAATAAAAATAAATAATAATAATAATCTTCAGACTACCCTGTGAGTCCCAGGTACTGTTTGTCATTACTATCTTATAAATTAGAAAACAGAGACTGGAGATATCAAATAATTGACCAAGATCAGTAGCCAGCAAGTGGCAATACTGCATGAAAAGTTAGGAGATAAGAGTCAAGCAACCACTCAGCCTAATACGTAAGCAATCAACAACTCCAGGAAAGTCAAGAATTGGTCTCCTGTCTCATGCTTGGTGGGAGCCTGTTGTTGTCTTATTCCCCATCCACTATGGGCACCAGGACCCTAGATTGAACTCTGCTACAAATTAGATATGCAGAGAAAACACAATGTCTTTTTGTGTCTAAAATTTGGTTTTCTCACTGGTGAGCAAGGACACAGAACTAAGGGTTCCACCCAGGAATGTTATAACTACAATGTAGATGTAGAAGATGGAAGAAAATAGGTTTGGGGGGGTGGGGTCCAGTGGGGCGACAGGAGGATTTCTGAGCTGCCAGAGGAAAGCCAAGGAATGTTATGTACTAGTGGAGAAGGAGAGAACCATACAGAATGAATGAGAGCCAGAGGGAGAGAAATGAGAGGCGGAAGAACTTCCCTCACATAATCTGGGGGTTCCTGCATATACATGTTTGTGCTGTAAGTAAAGGCCATGCAGTCACACAGAGGGGAGAGATTTAGGAGGGAATATATAGTGTAGTTTCTATTATTACCGTAAATAACTATTCCCATTTGTTTATCACTTTAAAGCCTGTAACATACTTTCATATAATCTCATCAGTTACTCCAGCAATAATTGTTCCAACCTCAAGTCCTTTTCGACGTGGGCCAGTGGAAAACAATTAGCTGTTTAAGAAACCAAGATGGCAGACACTTCGTGCTTCAAAGCTAGTCATCTCCCAGTAGCTTTATTTGTTCATTCATTTTTATATAAACCATTCACTGTGAATAGAATTGGGGATGATGGGGGTTACAGCATATAAAACCATCCTCAGTGACTTTAACATGTTGATCCTTGTCCTTTGGTGAGGCTCTGCCTAGAAATAGCTCTCATATGTGCTGCCAAAGCTTATAAGTGAGACATAAGACCTTCAAAACATCAGTTGCTTTTATAAAGAGAACACCAGTTAAGAGATTTCTTGTTTTTCCAGGCTGTTTGCAAATTCAAACAGGTTTTGCTCATGGATAGTATTCAGTGGCTGTGGCATATGCTATTTTGCAGCGTGGGTACAGTTAACCCCCGACTTGGCACACACGGATTACCCAGATGGCGAGGATCAGGCTTTCCCATCCATCTGCCAGATCACCCTGAGGTCGGGGATGCATGCTTCTCCTCCCAGCACTGCTTCTCCACCCCAGCCAACTGGGAAGATTGTCTTCGGTTTTCAGTCATCCGCTAAAATTCTTCCTTCCTCGGAATTCACTGTGCACGTCAAGCAGTCCTGAACCCCACCCGCACTCCTATCAGACAAACCACAAGGCAATCAGAGAAGTGAAGCAGTGATTATTTTACCGACAGTTAGAGGGAACAGCATGCACAGAGCACCACTTCATTTAAACTGGCAGGTTTCCACTTGGAGCTTCATTTGCCAAACACTGGCACGGATTGAGCCAGTGGGGCCGAGTTCCCGACACAGTTGGCTGGTGGCAGCCACTTGTCCGGGAGGCCCTCCAGCTGTGCTGGTGGTAGTGCTTCCTGCTGGGGCTGGGCATGGCCCTTGAGAGAGCAGGTGGGTCCTTCATGGGACAGACAAAAAGCCACCTTTCCCTCTTTTTCCATGTTGCCCCATAAGTCCAGTTTTAAGGGTTCTCCTGTCCTCAGACACAACTGTCCTGATTGATATTTAAAAGCAGTACATACAAATGTCTGTTTATCTATCTATATAAATATATATGCATGTGTGAATGTGTGTGCATGCTAAGTCGCTTCAGTAGTGTCCAACTCTTTGCAACTCCATGGACTGTAGCCTGCCAGGCTCCTCTGTCCATGGAATTCTCAAGGCAAGAATACTGGAGTGGGTTGCCATGTCCTCTGCCAGATGATCTAACCAACCCAGGGACTGAACTTCCCTCGATTATGTCTCCTGCATTAGCAGGTGGGTTCTTTACCACTAGTGCCACCTGGGAAGTCTGCAGATATGAATGCATGCATGCTAAGTTGCTTCAGTTTTGTCTGATTCTGTGCGATCCTATGGACTATAGCCTGCTGGGCTCCTCTGTCCATGGGTTTCTCCAGGCAAGAATACTAGAGTGGGTTGCTGTGCCCTCCTAGTATATGTGAATATATATATATATATATATATATATATATATATATATATATATATACATAAATATTTATATGAATCTCAAAAACAATCTTTGCGAAAGTGAGACTATGAGTCATGATAAAATCTCATGTTAAAAATCGTCGATGTTCTTATCCTCTGCTTGTTCCTAGCAAATGAAATACTGTACTTGTTCTTCTTACATTTGCTCATTTCCACTTAAGCCAGGATCATCCTCTTCCCATGGACCAGAAAGATAGCCTCTGAGATTCATACCCATAGGTGGTGAGTTTTCTCAGAAGGGGGCTAGAGACACTGCTGAGCATTTCCCAGGGGCTTGGAGGAAAGCGATTTTAAAGCAAAATTGTTCATGCAAAATAGTTTGAGTTTGTATTGTGAGGGGACAGAAACCAGCAGACCTAAATTCTTTCATTTGTTTCTTCATTCATTCACTTAGTGCATATTTATCAAGAGCTTGTTTTATACTATTCAATATGAGACATTTCCCCCAAGGAGCTTATGCTAGACATGGGGGAAAGAATTCCTCTAGGACCACCTTAAATCACGCACTCTGTACTTTTCAAAACACTCTCATACTGCTGACCCCTTTGGTCTCATGGAAAGAGCCAAGGCTGGCATTTTTCTCCTTCTTGACAGGTTAGGAGACCAGGGCCTGTTGAGGTTGCGCTGTCCATCTTGGGTGGAGCCAGCACCAGAAGCACTCACTCACTGTGTGACTCAGGGCAGGTTCCCTGACGGCTCAGAGCCTCAGTTTTCTCATTTGTAAAAAGGACCCAAGTAATACTACCCACACATGTTTGTAAGGTGTTTGGCAGTGATCTATATAATTAGATCAGTGCATGACACAACAACTAGATACCAAATTGATATGAGTTATCATGAATTTTTCCTTGATATGCTGGGTCATTCTTTAAGAATCACATTATATTAACTCTTTACAAGGTATTAACTTCGGGAGAAAGGGACAAACCACTTTCTGTCTCAGCTATAACTAGTTTTATTCCTGACAGTGTATGACGATATGTATTTTGGATGAGGGTTGGAACAGAATTCCAATTGCTATCTTTTATGCAAAAACAAGGGCTTCCCTGGTAGCTCAGATGGTAAAGAATCTGCCTGCAAAGCAGGAGATCTGGGTTTGATCCCTGGGTTAGAAAGATCCTCTAAAGAAGGGAATGACAACCCACTCCAGTATTCTTGCCTGAAGAATTCCATGGACAGATGAATCTGACAAGCTACAGTCCACCGGGTTGCAAATAGTCAGACATGACTGAGCAACCAACACACACACATGCAGAAAAAACAAAGAAGGATCAGTTTTCTGAGAGTCCAGCAAGAAGGTGTGTGACTGTCGTCACTCACTGATGACCTAAGACCAGCCGCCAGTTCTAAATACAAACGGATAACCTGAGAGCTTCACAGGAAGTTATTAAAATGAGCAAGTATGATGGACAAGACTCTAGAAATTGGCATCAAGCGTAGGACTGACTAAATCTCATCCTAAATGTGACTTAAGGCATTTTTTCAGAGGGAATAAAGGCTAATTAATAAAGATTGACTATTGCTCTTGGCAACGAGCACTTCAAAGCACTCACCGGTGTGTGTGGGGGGAAGTGGTATCGACTCAGCCTTCAAGCCAGGTATTGATGGGGCACCAGAAGCCATCCACACAATGCAAATGCTTTCCTGTCATTTTCTCTTCAATGGAGAGAACAGAGATCTGCCAACAGTATAGTCACAGGTCTTATAAGACTTTAAAAGAGCACATCAGAAATATTCTCCGAGGATGATGCAGCATCCTAGAACAGGGCATTCAAGTGCATTTTCCCGTCACTCCTGGAGTTCATACCACTCCAGAGAGCCAGGGCTGAGATTAGAAGCCCAGGTCTTAATGCTCTAACTCAAAGGACTTTCTTCTACTTTTGTTTCCATAAATTAAAAAATTGGATATTGTCTCAGTTTGGGCTGTTATTAACAAAATATTGTGGATCACGTGGCTTACACAACATTTACTTCTTACAATTCTGGAGACTGGGAAGTCCAAGATCAAAGTATCAGCAGGGTGAACAGAGTGAAGTACGTCAGAAAGAAAAAAAACAAATATCGAATATTAATGCTTAGATGTTAAATCTAGAAAAATAATACAGATGAATGTATTTGCAAAGCAGAAACAGAGACACAGATGTAGAGAACAAAACCTATGGACAACTAAGGAGGGCAGGGGGGTGGGGTGGGATGAAATGGAGATTGGGATTGACCTGTACACACTATTGTGTGTGAAACAGGTATCTAACGAGAGCTGACTGTATATCATAGGGAACTCTGCTCAAAGTTCTGTGGTGACCTAAATGGGAAGAAAATCCAAAAAAGAGGAAATATGCACTTTATTGTACAGCAGAAACTATCACCACATTGTAAAGCAACCATCCTCCAATAAAAGCTTTTCTGAATGATCAGCATATCTGATATCTCATTCATATATAGTTATCTGCTCGTTTCATTCTTGACTGGTGGAGAAAGGAGAGCTGCAAACTCTACTGTGAATCTTACAAATGCACCAATTCCATTTGTGAGAGTTCCACCCTCATGACCTCATCTAACCCCAATCACTCCCACGGGAGGTTGGGTTTCAGTATATGAATTTTCTGGGGACAGGAATAGTCCATAATAGATGTATTCTGTGGTCATCAAATTTTAGAATTTGGAAGGACCTTAGAAATACCATAATTCAAAACCTTTGTTTTACAGACAAGGAAACTGAAATCCAGAGAGGGGATAAGTTTTTTAGAGCTTCATGCAGTAAATGTCAGGGCAGCGACTAGAACACAGACATCACTTGCTTTGTCCACACCTACTTCTGATAGTTTGGCTATTGTTTGCCATTTGCTGTCTACTGCTCTGCCATTGCCAGGCTCAGTGCTGGTTATGAGCAACAGGAAGTTGTGGACAATATCACAGGGTGATATTTGCTGTTAACTGGTTTCAGAGCCGTGAAGTTGGCAACTTTCTGGTTGGTTTATTATTTTTTAACTGCTTGACCATTAATAGCAGGCAATCTGTGATCTAGGTGGGTGTGATCACTCACCTAGAGCCAGACATCCTGGAATGTGAAGTCAGATGGGCCTTAGGAAGTATCACTATGAACAAAACTAGTGGAGATGATGGAATTTCAGTTGAGCTATTTCAAATCCTAAAAGATGATGCTGTGAAAGTGCTGCACTCAATATGCCAGCAAATTTGGAAAACTCAGCAATGGCCACAGGACTGGAAAAGGTCAGTTTTCATTCCAATCCCAAAGAAAGGCAATGCCAAACAATGCTCAAACCATTGCACAATTGCATTCATCCCACACGCTAGTAAAGTAATGCTCAAAATTCTCCAAGCTAGGCTTCAACAGGACATGAACTGAGAACTTCCAGATGTTCAAGCTGGATTTAGAAAAGGCAGAGGAACCAGAGATCAAATTGCCAACATCCGCTGGATCATCGAAAAAGCGAGAGAATTCCAGAAAAACATCTATTTCTGCTTTATTGACTATGCTAAAGCCTTTGACTGTGTGGATCACAACAAACTGGAAAATTCTGAAAGAGATGGGAATACCAGACCACCTGACCTGCCTCCTGAGAAATCTGTACACAGGTCAAGAAGCAACCGTTAGAACTGGGCATGAAACAACAGACTGGTTCCAAATTGGGAAAGGAGTATGTCAAGGTGTATATTGTCACCCTGCTTATTTAACTTCCATGCAGAGTATATCATGCAAAATGCCAGGTTGGATGAAGCATAAGCTGGAATCAAGATTGCCAAGAGAAATGTCAATAAACCTCAGATATGCAGATGACACCACACTTATGGCAGAAAGTGAAGAAGAACTTAAGAGCCTCTTGATGAAAGTGAAAGAGGAGAGTGAAAAAGTTGGCTTAAAACTCAACATTCAGAAAAGTAAGATCATGGTATCTGGTCCCATCACTTCATGGCAAATAGATGGAGAAACAATGGAAACAGTGAGAGGCTTTATTTTGGGGGCTCCAAAGTCACTGCAGATGGTGATTGCAGCCATGAAATTAAAAGACATTTGCTCCTTGGAAGAAAAGTTATGACCAACCTAGAGAGCATATTGAAAAGCAGAGACATTACTTTGCCAACAAAGGTCCATCTAGTCAAAGCTTTGGTTTTTCCAGTAGTCATGTATGGATGTAAGAGTTGGACTATAAAGAAAGCCGAGTGCCAAATAATTGATGCTTTTGAACTGGGGTGTTGGAGAAGACTCTTGAGAGTCCCTTGGACAGCAAGGAGATTCAACCAGTCCATCTTAAAGGAAATGAGTCCTGAATATTCATTGGAAGGACTGATGCTGAAGTTGAAATTCCAATACTTTGGTTACCTGATGCAAAGAATGGACTCATTGGAAAAGACCCTGATGCTGGGAATAATTGAAGGTAGGAGAAGAAGGGGACAACAGAGGATGAAATGGTTGGATGGCATCACAGACTCGACGGACTTGAGTTTGACCAAGCTCTGGGAGTTGGTGATGGACCATGTGGTCCATGAGGTGGCAAAGAGTCAGATGCCACCAAGCGACTGAACTGAACTAAACCGCTTGATCATTAATATTGGGCAATGTCTATGCTTGTGTAGTTTTAATAATCAGGCTTCCTTTTAATAGTGTGTTTCCCCTTCTCAAGGCTGCTTCTTCAGATCAACTCAGGTGCAAATCCTGTCCTGATTTTCCATCTAAGCAGTGCTCCTTTTTTGATGGCTCCATCTGCTGTTTAGATCTCTCCATCAGGAACCATGCATTCTACTGTCATTTTTAATTTACTTGCCTGTCATCCTATTAGATTATATGCTCCATAGGATCAGCTGCTGCTGCTGCTGCTAAGTCACTTCAGTCGTGTCCGACTCTGTGCGACCCCACAGACGGCAGCCCACCAGGCTCCTCCGTCCCTGGGATTCTCCAGGCAAGAATACTGGAGTAGGTTGCCATTTCCTTCTCTGCTGCATATCTGAAGTTATTGCTATTTTTCCTGGAAATCTTGATTCCAGCTTGTCCTTTATCCAGCCCAGCATTTTGCATGACCTACTCTGCATATAAGGTAAAGAAGCAGGGTGACAGTGTACAGCCTTGACGTACTCCTTTCCCAATTTGGAACCAGTCTGTTGTTTCATGTCAGGTTTGAACTGTTGCTTCTTGACTTACCTTCAGGTTTCTCACGAGACAGGTAAGGTGGCCTGGTATTCCCATCTCTTTAAGAATTTTCCAGTTTGTTGTGATCCATACAGTCACAGGCTTTAGCGTAGTCAGTGAAGCAGAAGTAGATGTTTTCCTGGAATTCTCTTGTTTTTTCAATGATCCAACAGATGTTGGCAATTTAATCTCTGGTTCCTCTGCCTTTTCTAAATCCAGCTTCAATATCTGGAAGTACTCAGTTCATGTCCTGTTAAGAATTTTGAGAATTAAATGTCCTGCTTGGAGAATTTTGAGCATTACTTTGCTAGCATGTGAAATGAGTCAATTGTGCGTTAGTTTGAACATTCTTTGGCATTGCCTTTCTTTGGGATTGGAATGAAAACTGACCTTTTCCAGTCTTATGGCCACTGCTGGAATGGCCACTCCATTTTTTTCTAGCATATTGAGTATAGCACTTTCGCAGCATCATCTTATGAGGTGTACATAACAAGGGTCAGGGTTTTGCCAAGTGGGAGCCACACTTGGAGAAATCCAGGGTGCAATGGAGTAATGCCAGTGAGTCATAAGATGGACCATTCAGTTGCAGCTGTGAGAGAAATGAGGGAGTGAGAAGCACAGTGGTGGGTCCATATGAAGGTCAAACAATGACTGAGATCAGCCTGGTGGTGAAGAGAGTGAACAGGCACCTCAGGGGAAGCTTAAATGGCTGTAGGATTCACGTCATGGAGGCTGAAGAGGAGAGGAAACATATTCTCCTCTTGAAACACTGTGAACAATGGCAACACAGATGGTCTGGGACCATATTTCAGGGAGCATGACTCCCACAGGTTCTTGTCCAAAAAGAACAGGATTCTTCTCTCATGCTTTGTTTTTCCTCTTTTGTTCACTCCACAGATACCTACTGCGACCCAGAAGATCACAGTCCTGAGATGTGTCAGGGAAGATGAGTCACTGCAGGCAGAGGGAGAGGAAGCTCCCATGGAGCCAGGCGGCGGGCTGGGTGCTTTCATTCATCCCCTCATCTTCCTCTGGGGGGTTACCCACCCTATTTCACAGATGAGGAAACTGAGGTCCAGGGAGATTATATTATTTGCCAAGATTCACCCAGCAAGTGCATGTGTGGGGCACTCAGACTCATCCTCAGTTCTGTCAGGTTCTTTGTGCTACAGAGTATTGGGCCACCCCATGGATATCCCCAAATCCCCATCCCACCTGAAATGGTCCCTGAATTTATCCCATAGTTTCCTCCAAGTGGGAATGTTTATTGTGATCTCCCAAGATTCTGACAGAGTGGCAGATCTGAGTGGTTTAGAGCAGTGGTTTTCCAAGAGCTGGGCTGTGGCAAAAAAAAAAAGAAATGAAAAAAAGTGTAACATTCACATATAACAGACAGATAGGACTGCTGAGTATGTTCTACTTTAGTACAGTATTAAAAGACCCTTTAGCTTAATTCCTTTTTGCTGTGAAAACATCTGTCTTGTTATGATGTGAAGGCAAACGGTAGATAGTAGTCTGCTTGCTTGTTTTGATGTCCATACCAGGCAGAATAAATAGCTGGCACTAGATGAGTCCCATCATGTTTTTTTAGTCATTTTAGCTGTCCGTGAAATTGAAAGTCTGGGAACCACTTGTTTGGAGCAAACAGAGCTCTTGAACCTGTCCTGAATTGACCTGGCAGGGTCTGCAGGGACAGGAGGGCTTTGCTTTGTGGCTACTCTGCCTTCCCGGTGCTGATGGAAGCAATGGAGAGACTCCTGGATTCAAGGAGCCCTTTGCTTGTTGAATGTACAAATCCAGGCCTGGGTAGACTTCTGTATCATTTACCCTACGAGTGGATTTGCAGTTAGCCTGCTTTCTCTTTAGTCTCTGAATGCTCTGAGGATAAAGTGTCCACAGACTGACATCAGGGTAGCATCTCTCAGGTTGGGGCTGCCTAGAAGCTTAAAGGACAGGTGTGAAAATCAGAGCTCCAGGCAGCTGCTGCGTGCTGGGGGGCAGAGGTTTGCTTCCTGATGGTGCAGCACTGAATACGCTGGTCAGGGTTTCCCTGGTGCCATGGTAACCAGTGAACAGACCCACAGAAATTAGAAGTCGGACAGTGAGCAGCTCCGAGGTAAAGGAAGCGATTTTTCTTGGACCAACTCTGGAACACTCTGTAAGCCTTGCTGGTTTGGGCTCGGGGGCCTGTCAATCACATCCTAATGAGTGAAGGTGAAAAGATCAGAGAAGACTAATGACTTCTGCTCAGAAAAGGCTACTGAGTAATGGCTGTCATATAGTTTTCTTAAAACAAGTTGCAACCGGACATAAATTGCTAAGCTTGAAGGAAAAGTCTTTGTCATACTTGTTTTCACCCTTTGTTTCTCTTCCATTCTCTCCTTTATTAAAATCAACATCATCTCCTTCCTCTTCCTTGTGTAATTTATTGATCTTGTTTCATTAACCTTGCTCGTAATACACAGTAGTGTGGTGGCCTCAAGCACAGGACCCGGACTTCCAGGATTTTTCACTCTGTCACCCACACATACTAATATTTCGACCTTCAGCACACTATTTAATCTCTTAAGGAACATTTTTCTTTTTCGTCTGTAAAATAAGAGAACAACAGCATCCATTTCTTAGGTGTTGATGTAGGTATTAAGTGAGAAAATGCCTGTAAAGCACTTGAAGTGCTGACCACAGAGTAGGCATGCAATAAATGTAAGCTATTGTGACTTCCTTTAAAAAGTACAGAATATGCAAGGAACAGGGTGTACAGATTCTCATCAATAAGCATTTACTAAACTTATCATCGTCTCAGTGTTCTGAAGAGAACAACAGAGCTGCAAAGGAAGTCTTTTACTCCCTGGTGTCATACTATTGATTCCACTGGTTTTGCTCATTGTTTAAGGTATGACTTAATCATCGCTTTCTGACAGTCCTTCCTTTAGGTTCTTCATTATGGGGATAACCTTGAGATTACTGTCCTCTCTTGCTTTACTGGTGGCTCAGACAGCAAAGAATCTGCCTGCCATGTGGGAGGCCTGGGTTCGATCCCTGGGTTGAAAATGCCCCCTGGAGGAAGGCATGGTAACCCACTCCAGTATTCAGCCTGAAAAATCCCCATGGACAGAGGAGCCTGGCAGGTTACAGTCCATGAGGTCCCAAAGAGTCGGACACTACTGAACGACCAAGCATAGCGTTGCTTTACTATTTTAACCCCTCAGCTAGGGACATCATTTCAACAAGGTAAGTTCCTAGTTTGGGTAGCAAATTAGAGCTTTAGGGGAGCCACTTTACATACCCAAAGTCAAAAAGTACCCAAGTGAAAAAATAAAATAAAAATAAAATCAACATTGCTTTCAAAACTCTGCATGCTATTTCAGCAACACAAATAGAAAAGCTGACTAAATAAGTTACTTTTCCTATAACACCTGAGCCTGTTTCATGGGATAATTTGATTCCCCGCTTAGACCTAGCAGTACTATTTATTTCTCTTGGGACAGAAATGGTGGTACATTGAAGGAATGTTGTATTTGCTCGAAAGTAAATACTGTTCTAACTCCAGGAGCACACAAGGCCTGAGACATGGGGTAATATACACCCGCTGGCTCTGTGAGGTGTTCAAGGGCAGAGATGGAATATATTTGGAGACCTGCAGTGTATTGACTGGCCCTGGGCAGACACTGCCTTCCTAATGTGTGTCCTCATTAATAGAATTGCTTACTAATTTGTAAATTCACTAGTCCATTGCCTCTGCTTCATTGTACAAATTTTATCAGGTGTGTTTACATTGCATTAAAGAAGTAGTTTTTCTTCCATTGCTTTAAAAACATAACATTTAAACACTAAAGCCAAAAGAATCAAAATTTTAATTTACACTCCAGTGCTCAGTAGCATGTCCAGCTTTGAATACATTGATCTTAACCTTGTATTAAAGCAAGATGATTGTGTTCTCATAAAATCACTGGAGATCTGGGGCTCTGATCGATAAGCTTTTATCATGAGAAAAGATTTTCATTCCAAAGTGCAGCAACTTCACTTTGGTGAAATCCCAATAAAATGACCCATTCAAGTGACATAAACTTTAGACTTGCTCTTTGATTTGAAAATTCTTCACAAGAAAAGAAAACCAAGTGAAAAGATCAAGTCAACAGAACTTCAAATATTTAGTCTTGTATACCATGTGGGATTTTTGTCTAGGTATATGCCCAGTTGTGGGATCATATGGTAGTTCTGGGCTTCCCAGGTAGTGCTAGTGGTAAAGAACCCACCCACCAATGTAGGAGACAGAAGAGATGCAGGTTGCAGATTGGATCCCTGGGTTGGGAAGATGCCCTGGAGAAGGGCATTGTGACCCACTCCAGTATTCTTGCCTGGAGAATCCCATGGACAGAGGAGCCTGGCAGGCTATAGTCCAGGGGTCACACAGAGTCAGACATGACTAAAGCAACTTAGCACACATGCACACATGGTAACTCTACTTTTAGTTTTTTTAGGAACCTCCGTACTGTTCTCCATTGTGGTTGAAACAGCTTATGTCCCCACTAGCAGTGTAGGAGGGTTCGCCTTTCTCCCTATCCTCTCCAGCATTTATTTTTTATAAAGGGTCTCTTTTTAATGTCAAAAAAATTTCAGTTCTTCAGGGAATTGCAATAGAGTTCTTTAGTATCCATTAATTGAAAAAAATACAAAATGACAAAATTTTAATTGAGCACTACAGGTTCAGTGGACAGAGAAGCCTGGTGTGCTGTAGTCCACCGGGTCGCAAAGAGTCAGATAAGACTTGGCAACTGAACAACGACAAGTTCCTATGCTTTAAAAAAAAAAAAAAAAACACCAAAACATAAGGGGATCTCTCCATCTTCCATAGGTTTGAACTCTTAGTTTCACATGCAGATCCAGACACTCACTATTCTGTGAAAGTCACACTCGACTTC
The DNA here is from genome assembly GCA_007570785.1 of Antilocapra americana. Lineage (NCBI taxonomy): Eukaryota > Metazoa > Chordata > Mammalia > Artiodactyla > Antilocapridae > Antilocapra > Antilocapra americana. Next base: position 16,909,561 of record ML661908.1, on the reverse strand, counting down.
CTCCTGCCTCCTTGCATCATTTGGGATTTTCTGGTGATAATAGAATCAGACTCTGGTATTGCTTCAGTTTATCAGTTCACAGACTCAGTGAAAAGTAGAGAGAACAATGTTTGGAAACAGACAGATGGTTCCATCACTTTCTGGAAACCATAACTACAACTAATAAAACAGAGTATTAGTCTTGCTCTGCCACTGGTGTGCTCAGGCCATGATGAAAGTGAAAGTGATAGTCGTTCAGTTGTGTCCAACTCTTTAGGACCCCATGGACAGTAGCCCTCTAGGCTCCTCTGTCGATGGGATTCACCAGGCAAGAATATTGAAGTGGATTGTCATTTTCTTCTCCATGAAATGAAAAGCCATGTTGGCTTTCACTAATTAACTCCAGCTATTTTCAGACTCTTTTCTCATTGGTTCAATATTCAAATTCCAGTCAAACTGCCCTCCTTGTAGCCATTCCTTTGTTAGGATGTGACACTCAACGCTAGATGCCCAGGGAGTAGACTTATATCACAAAATCAAGTCCTGGCATCAAACAAATATTATGGGATCCGAAATGTCCCTTGTTCATTGAAACAGGAAGCCAGAAATCCATACTGATGTTCAATTTAATTCAACAAGCATTCATCAAGGGCTTATCCCTGTCCAGGCAGGCATAATGTAAATATTACAGAATTTATTTATAGTGCAAATGCCCACAATGCTGTGGTGGCCTGGACACTGTGACTCTTCCTAGAAAAGTCAGGATAGGATTCATAGATGATGTCACATTTGGAAGGGTATGTAGGGGTTACCAGAGGCAGAAGAGAAAGAAAAGATTATTTCAAGAAGAGTAGGGTGGATAGCATGGGGAGAAAGTAGGCAGTTGAGCAAAACTCCAAGCTGACTTTTGGAATGGGGACAAGGGACTCAGAGAGTGAAGTGATCACAGAAAGAGTATAAGGAAACCTAGATTTTCTTATGTGTTATCTTTTATTTATTTATTGGCTGTGTCAGGTCTTAGTTGAGGCACTCAGGCCTCTAGTTGGGGTGCAAGGGTTTAGTTGATTCGAGGCATGTGGGATCTTAGTTCCTTGACCAGGGATTGAACCTAAGTCCCCTGCATTGTAAGGGCGAGGACAATTCTTAACCACTGGATCACCAGCAACACTCCATGTACTATCTTTGATATATTTTTTAAAATTGCTATTGTTTGTATCTTCCTACCAAAGGACAGGATGGAATATCAGAGAACTACAGAATGGATGGGTTAAATATTGTCCAAAAGTATCTAATTTTATGTTTCAAAACAGAGGAACTGAACCCCAGGAAGGTGCAGTGATTCACCCAAAGTCGTTTACAATAATAATCCAAGGTCTGTGCCATGGCCATGGCTCCCAGTGGCCTGGGACACTCCAGTGCAGAGTTGTGCTCATATTAAAATAACTGACTTGGAGCTCCTGGCTCCTGCTCTCCAGGAAATCTCTCTGCAGGCTATGCAAAACACTATTCCTAAGAAATATCTGTCAGGGAAGAGTTCTGAGGTCACATAAGAGCATAAGTTGGGACGTGCAGTAGACCCTTTTCCAGAGTATATTAATATATTAGAAACTCTAAGGAGACTCACAATAAAGGAACTTGTTTAGCTCCTTTTGACTCAAGTTTCCCATATTTATTTGACTACAGGATATGTCTGCCTAAAATTTATTAAATAAACAGTTACCTGCCTGGTGGTTTGAGTCATAGTTCAAAATAGGCCAGGAGATAATGAATCTACAAACAAGAAGCAGAAGTCCTAAGAGGTTCCCTTTCCTAGAAGGACCTACAGGGAGAATGAAGTTCTTTAAAGTACATTTACCAGGCTCTAAACACCAGCAAAAACTCTTACTTTCTCAGAAACACATAATCAATTAGCTTTCTTTTACTTTTATGAAACAGACAAAAGATAAGTTAATATTGAGCACGTATGTATGAATCAATCAGGGCATAATCTTATAATTATGTAGGATACAGGAAATTGAGGATGAATTTATCCCAGTTTCAGGCCACATGCACATACATACAGGCTTTGCTTTTCTCACTTCATATTGGAGACAACTACGAGTAAGACACAGTGCCACTCAATAAGGAGCTCAGGATCATTTGGACAGGGAGTTACAATTTTCTTGGCTCTAATTCTCATTTAAAAACCTGCAGAATTCAGCTTTTTGGAGAGTCCAGGGCTCGTCTCCTTGCAAACATGAGAGTCACAAGGTATGAAAGAAACACCTAGATTCAAGCAAAAGGCAACAGTAGAGTTTGATGCTTTTTTCCCCAAGTCCCCAACATCCTTCCAGTTTTGGCTCAGGCTCTCCTGCCATCATCTTTGAGCCTCTCCTGTGGGTTCTTCTGCCCATTCTGCTGGCAGGAACTTCTCTCAGGTGGGTCTCTGGACGTAGCTTCCTGCCAACACGCCTCCTGGCCCTCTGCCTTCTGCATGCTGTGCATTCATCTGGAGGTCTTCCCAGACATTACCAGAAAAGAGTCTGAAAATCTCTTGCCTCTAATGGAGCCACTGCTGAGCTTGTTCAGAGGAATAAGTGGCTAGATCAATGGGCTTCTTTTCCTTCATCTGTTTGGTTGAGTGTCTGCCAGGCACTATGCTAGGTGGTGGATACAAAGGTAGATAAAACACTGTTCTTACCCTTAAGGAATTTATGGTCTACAGGGAAGTAAGTCACACTCACAGATCATTTAAATTATCTGGCAGATACTACAGTAGAGATATAAACATAGCATCTGGACACTGGATCTAGCCTTGGAGCTAGGAGGATGCCTCCTGGTTCCAGTGTAATTTCTCTGCTGGAATACGGCCCCACAACTGGGGTACAGATGGTCACTGAGAGGTGAGCCGTATGTCTTCAAAGAAAAACACATTCAGATTTGGATTTTCTTTTTCCCTGACTTCACTGTCACAGACGCCAACCCCATCAAGGATAACACTCTCCTTCCCAGAGGCCTGGGGTTTTTTCAAACCCTAAAATAACGTGGAGTTCTGGCTTCAAAGGATCACATCTAGCTTGTCTGAGAGTTGGCTCTGCCCTGCTGGTACTTTACCTCTCCCTTCCCTTGAGGCCCCAGTACAAAAACACTCATCCTCTCAAACCTCCTCTTGTTTATATTGCAAAGAAAGATTAAGTAGCATTCAATGTAATTGCAATGTAAAATTCAGTTTCATATTGTTTTATATTTAAATTCAATAGCCATGAGTTTGAGGAGTCTCTGGAAGACAGTGAATAACTGGGAAGCCTGGTGTATTTCAGTCCATAGAGTTGCAAAGAGTCAGGCATGACTGAGCAACTAAACAACTAAGTCTGTAAAGGCAATCATCAGAATACGGTGCTCAAAATACTATTATAAGCTAGTAATTAAAACAGAAACAGGCATCATAAGCTACATATACAAGTAACTGTCATTTCTTTAAAGATGGTTCTGCTGGGCAGAGAGCAAATATGCTACCATAGCATTACATAAATCTCACAGAAAAATAAATCTTACTACTTTCATAAAAATTTTACCCTGTTTTTAAATGACCCAAACAATGTTACTGAGTATGACCATTTGCCTTATTTCTCTGATTCCAAATTACTTTTGATTTTTTCCCCCCAAATAAAGCCTGATCTTATCAGATGGAATGATAATGTCATTCTTGTGCTTAATATTCCTCAGGAGTTGGCTTTTCCTTGTTCTTCAGGAAAAGGTTAAAATCCTTAGCACCATGTGGGAGATGTATTACTGTTAACAAATGTTTCCTGCTCCTCCCATCCCACTGACAAACAAGATGTGAGTGGAGGTGCAAATTCTAGTTCCAGACAGATGCTTTGAAAGCTGTATGGGAGTTCATCAAGAGCCTTCTCCCTCTCTAGTAGGGCTGGTGTGTCCTATTAAAAGTTATTCCTTAGGATTCCCAGATGGTCCAGTGGTTAAGAACCTGCCTTGCAATGCAGGGGACTCCAGTTTGATCCCTGGTCCGGGAAGATTCCACCTATTGTGGGGCAGCTGGGCCCATGTGCCACAACTACTGAAGCCCATGCTCCACAACAAGAGAAGCCACTACAACAAGAAGCCAGAGCACTGCAACTAGAGAAAGTCCATGTGCAGCAATGAAAACTCAGTGCAGTCAAAAAAAAAAAAAATCAAACTAAGAAAGTTGAACCATGAAGAAGGCTGAGCACCGAAAAATTGATGCTTTTAAACTGTGGTGTTAGAGAAGACTTTTGAGAGTCCCTTGGACTGCAAGATCAAACCAGTCAATCCTAAAGGAAATCAATCCTGAATATTCATTGGAAGGACTGATGTTTAAGCTGAAGCTCCAACACTTTGGAGCCGATGTGAAGAACTGACTCATTGGAAAACACCCTGATGCTAGGAAAGATTGAAGGCAGGAGGAAAAGGGGATGGCAGAGGATGAGATGGTTGGACGGCATCACTGACTCAATGGACACGAGTTTGAGCAAACTCCGGGAGTTGATGATGGACAGGGAAGCCTGGTGCACTGCAGTCCATGAGGTTGCAAAAAGTCACACACAACTGAGCAACTAACTAGAAGGCCTTGCATGATCTGCTGCCCTCAATCATCCCAAGCACACCTTTCACCACTCTCCCTCTCTTCATCCTACTCTGTGCCACCCAGTCTGACTTTCTCTTTATTTCTTGAAACTCTAAAGCTCTTCCTGCTTGAGGACCTTTAAACATGCTGTTCATTCTCCTTGTGTTACAGAGACCAAACTTGTTTTGCTCACCACACAACAGGCCAATTAACTGAGAAATGAGGTGTTGAGGCAAAGAATATGACTTCATTCTGAAAGCCAGGTGACTGGGAAGATGGCAGACTAATGTCTCAAAATAACTATCTTACTGGGGTCTGGGTGCTAGGTTCTTTTTATAGAATAGAGAGGAGGGGGAGAACGTGAGGAGATAAAGTAAAAAAGACCATTAGTCTTACAAATATCTCTGGAATGGCTAGCCTCAGAGAGAGGATGTGTCAGTTTCTTCCTTCCTATAAGCATCCATGGGTGGACAGGGTCCCGAACAAGGGCATTTCAGTTTAACATTCAGGCAGAGGGCCAAGGTTCCCTGATGCAAGTCATTATGTATGGACAGTATCCTTTTAGTGAACAAAAGCAACAGAGAGCAAACGTTAAATAAAACTCCAAAATGGAATCAGTTCTTCCCTGTAACACTTGGAAAGTGTTTTTTTTTTTTTTAAATGCATTCTACTAGCCCTTTGCTCCCTTTCCATGTCAAATGACTACTCATTCTTTAAGTCTTAGGGAAGCTATCTTAACCTTCTCCAGAAAAAAAAAAAGAAAATAATTATTATAATTGTATTCCATATGTTAAAAAACTGAATTATAAACATAGGAAATACAGAAAAAAGACCCACAGAGAACTTCTAGAAATGTAAGCCACAAAGTCTGAAACAAAAAACACATTAGAGAGCATCAACAACAGATTATATATTGCAAAGGAAGGGGTTACTGGAAAAGACAGGAAATCAGCAAGGACATAGGTGAATTAAGTAGCACTATCAGGCAACTTGACCTAACACTGACTCAACAACACTCTTGGTGAAAGAGTTGGTAACATTTACCAAGATCGATCAGATTCTGGGCCATAACACAAGTCAATAATTTTAAAATAATTCAAGTCATAAAAAATATGCACTCTATCACATGAAAACAAATCCTTACCTCCCTTCGAATACAAAAATTAAGTCAAAATTAATCAACAACAAAAACATAAGCATTAAGACTGTGATACCCTTAGAAGAAAACATAGGAGTAAATCTTCATTACTTTGGATTTGGCAATGTATTTTTAGATACGATATCAAAAGCATAAGTGAGCAATACAAATAGATAAACTGGACTTAAAAACCTCTCATGTATCAAAGGACATTATCAAGAAAGTTAAAAGCCAACCTAGAGAACTGAGAAAACATTTGCAAATCATATATCTGATAAGGTCTAGTATTCAAAATATATATATAAAATACTCGTAACAGCTCAGTAATAACCTAATTTTAAAAACAGGCAAGAAAGGTAACTAGACATTTCTCCAAAGAAGATATACAAATGGCCAGCAAACACATGAAAAGATGTTCAGCATCATTAGTCATTAGAGAAATGCATATCAAAACCACAACAAAATACTACTTTCACACCCACTAGGATGGCAATAACCAACACAAACAAACAGGAAGACCAGTGCTGTCAAGAATATGAAGATGGACTTTCCTGGTGGTTCAGTGGCTAAGACTCCATACTCCCAATGCAGGGGACCCAAGTTCGATCCCTGGCAGGGAACTAGATCCCACACGCCACAACTATAAGATGATTCAGCATAGGGAAGTGAGTCAATAAATAAAATTTTTAAGAATATGGAGAGAAATTGGAATCTAATACATCATTGGTAGGTATGTAAAATGTTTTAGTTGCTATTGAAAGCAGTTTAAAATTTCCATTAAAAATTAAATATAGAATTACTGTGTGCTGTGCTTAGTTGCTCAGTCATGTCTGACTCTTTGTGACCCCATGGACTGTAGCCCTTCAGGCCCCTCTGTCCATGGGGGTTCTCCAGGCAAGAATACTGGAGTGGGTTGCCATGCTCTCCTCCAGGGGATCTTCCCAGGTTTCCCGCATTGCAAGCAGATTCTTTACCATCTGAGCCATCAGAATTACTATATAATCTAGTAATTCTCCTCCTAGGTATATATCCAAAAGAATTAAAAGCCAGTATATATACATGCAGGTTCATAACAGTATTGTTTACAAAAACCAAAACTGGAAACATCCTAAATGTCTATAAGTAGATGAACAGATAATCAAATCAAGGTGTAGATATACAATGGAATATTGTTTAGTCATAAAAAGAAGTGGAGTACTGATAGCTGTTACAACATGGATGAATCTCAAACATGATGCAAAGTGAAAGAAGCCAGAAGCAGAAGGCAGAATCATATCATATGATTCCACTATGTGAAAAATCCAGAATAGGTAAATCCATAAATAGAATACAGATTGAAATGCCAGAAGCAGGGGGAGGGAAGACTGAGGACTGTTTAAAGGATATAGTTTCCTTCTCCAGTCATGAAAAGGTATGGAACTGTTTTGAAATGATATAGAGGTGATCGTTGCACAACACTGTGAATGCACTAAATGTCACTGAATTGTTTACTTAAAAATGATTAATTTTATGTTACGTGGATTTAACCTCAATTAAAAAAAATGTTTGACACAGTGGCACTGACACTGGCACATTGTGAGTACTTAAGAAAAATTAACCATCAGAATTTTATTGTGATTTTATCTAATAGTAGCTGAAAGTGAGAAGCTACTAATATGCATTTTAAAACTGAATTTTAAAAATGAACATACATCCATATGTTGAAATATTCTGCAGTCATTCAAAAACAAAGGGGTATTTCATGATCATGGAGAATACTCAGTATGTTAAATTCAATATTTGTAAGTAGAAATACCTCAATAAATATGGAGTCACTATTCTCTTTATGTGCCACCCTTTGTCCTACCCACTCTCAGTTGCCATTCTCTTCTCTTATTCTCTTCTAGCAAGGTATTTCTCCTCACCTCTCACTTCTGACTCTCACATTTAATCCACAGTTCTAGCCTTGCCAGTTTCCAGAGGAACCATCTTAAACCCCAGCCTCTTGACTCTCTACATATCATCCAGACTTCTCATTCTGTCTGGTGGTGCGATTATTCATGCACTAGTCTCATTTCCCCTGTCAGACCAGGGCTGAGACCTAGTCATATCTGTGATGCCCCAGGCATCTGGCAGAGTGTTCTGCTTTGATTGTAGTAGGTGTTCAATAAATGTTTATGAAATTGAAAAGAACTTCTGAAACAGATGGGTGATGGGTTCAGATGCAAGGGCATACATGCAAACACTAGTACCTGTGTTTGCACAGACTCCGCTCTGCTCTCTGCATGGTAAATGCTGCCACATGCATGTTCGGTACAGTTGTCAACACTAAACTATAATGTCACCAGGGCATGGACTGGGCCACCTGGGGATGATTAACAACTCATGGACAAATCACCATTAGCATTGACCACTTTTCACTTGACATCACCGTTAAGATCCCCTTTCTTCTCGGGTGCTTGTGCACCCAAAGGGCTCTTCTCATAATCACGTGATCTGACCACCAGGTTTCTAGACACACTGATCAGGTTATCTTTAGTTATGATCCACAAGTTCAAGGTTAGTAATGTCTCTTGGTTTGCTTTATTGATTTTTCAGTTTGACATTTGAATAGTGAGATGTCTCCTTAAGGACAAGAAAGCTGAACTTTTTTCCTTATATTAACTTTGTGCAGAGTTAAATTTAGGGCATATCAGTAGGGTAGGTTTGCTGGAATGAAGACACATTACTGTTTTTAGAAACTATCCTGTTAGCCACTCGGTTGTGTCTGATTTTTTGCGACCCCGCAGACAATAGCCTGCCAGGCTCCTCTGGCCTTGGAATTCTCCAGGCAAGAATAGTGGAGTGGGTTGCCATTCCCTTCTCCAGGGGATCTTTCCGACCCAGGGATCAAACCTAGGTCTCCTGCACTGCAGGCAGATTCTTTACTGAGTCATCAGGGAAGCCCTGTGTTTAAAAATGGTGTCTGTTAATTCATATTTTTAGTGGGCTATAACTTGCCTTACTTCCTCAGAGTTAGATAGCACACTGTAGATAAAGTAATATTAGAAATGACAATAAAAAATAGAAGTAACAGTAGTAGAACTAGTAATAATGAATAGAAATAATAATAATAATACCCAGCAGACCAATTCTGTTCAAGCTACCATAGGCAACACCATCAGCCTCGCATGCTGACCACTGACTTAGGTAGGCAGTTGCATTCAGCAGAATTCTGAAGCCAAATAGTACCTCACCTAATGTTGTTTTCTGAAAATGAGATACTGATATTAATATCTTAAATGGAAAACTTTTAATATGCCTCTCAAGATATTCTTTAATTCCAAAGTAGCAAAAGAAAATGGAAGAGAGTTTTACTGGCAAAAGAGCCAGAAAGGACTTTTAAACAGGTTTATTTTGTACTTTATGCTACTATTTGACTTATAATGTATATGATCTTAGGTCAGTTCAGTTCAGTTGCTCAGTTGTATTCAACACTTTGGGACTCCATGGACTGCAGCACGCCAGGCTTCCCTGTTTATCACCAACTCTTGGAGCCGGAGAAGGGAAAGGCAAACTATGTCAGTATTCTTGCCTTGAGAACCCCATAAACAGTATGATCTTGGTGGAACATATTGATTTTTAAAGAGAAAAAAAGAAAATGCCTTTAAAACTGTAAAACTCTTGCAAGTGATGGTTACTCTTGGAGAGAAAATAGCTCTCTGCCCTTTCCATCTCACCCTTCAACACCTCCATCCACACCTAAACACAAATACACTCGTCCTATACTTTAGGTCAAGGCTACGGAGCTTTCACTAGCACCCACCTGACTTAGTCTTCTGCCACCGTTAGAGTGGTCAGGATCCAAGAGGAATGCATAAGAAGCTGCATCTATCTCAAGTTATCCTGGACAAAACTTGCAGTATTAAAAGAAATCTGTCTCTTGGCTGTTTAGTTTTTGATGGTTTTAAAAGGGATTCATTGCACTTATTACCACTCTTAATATCCAAGGTACTGGTCAATCATATACCTCCTCGGAGAACAAATAATAAATGAGATCCAAAGTCTCCATTTTATTACATAATCTCCAGAGGAGAACTGTAAGAAAAAATAGGACAAGTGGCTTTAAACCCGAAGTCACACTGGGACTTCTTCCTTCCTCCCCTACCCAACACTGAATGGAAGACCATGAGACTCATAGAGTTGGTATAACCTGTCTTACTACTCAGATTCATGGCTGCCAGTCTAGCTACACGAGAATTCTGTGTTTTCTATGTGGGGAGAGACAACACAAAAAATCCAACTTTGACAACAGGAAGACATATTTTGATTTATTTTTCTAAAAAGGAATGAATGCGGCTTATGGCTGGCTGATCCATTTCCACTCTCTCCCCTGACATTCCATGAGCAAAGACATTGGAAGGACAAATGCTAGGACCATGGGAATAATCTGTGTCTGTGGAATGGAGAAGTCCAATAGCTAAAAACTGCTTGTTTACCTTAAATTACAGGAAAAACAAGACTTTGGGAGTTTGCCTTTAAATCTTCTTCACTGGATATAAAGTATTTGAAAAAAAATTCAGTTTTAAACTTAAATTTCCAATGTTTTCCCTTTGGATGGAAGGTAATATATTGGTCAGGGTTCTCCAGAGAAATAGCACCAATAGGAAATATATAAATATAAGTAAACAAATATATTTGCATACATGAAAGATTTTTTATAAGTAGTTGGCTCTTTAGAGTCCCTTGAACTGTAAGAAGATCAGACTAATCAATCCCAAAGGAAATCAACCTTGAATATTCATTGGAAGGACTGATGCTGAAGCTGATGTTCCAATACTTTGGCCATTCATATGACTATGGGGGACATAAATTCCCAAGATCAACAGGGTGAGTTAGCAAGCTGGAGACCCAGCAGAGTCTAGTTCCAGTCTAAATTTGAAAATCTGAGAACCAGGAGAGCTGATGGTGTAGTTCAAAGTCCAAAACTCAATAAGTTCAAGATCCAGCAAGAGCCAAGTTCCCAGTTCAAAAACTGTAAGACAGAAAAAATTCTGTTACTCTAGCAAGGTCAGCCTTTTTAATTCTATTAAGACTTTCAACAGATTGGATGAGGCCCAACCAGAGTTGTTGCTGTTGTTCAGTTGCTAAATCATATATGATTCTTTGTGACCCATGGACTATAGCATGCCAGGCTCCTCCGTCCTCCATAATCTTCTGGAATTTGCCCAAATTCATGTCTATTGAGTCAGTGATGCTATCTAACCATCTCATCCTCTTCCACTCCCTTTTCCTCTTGCCCTCAGTGTTCCCAGTTTTTTCCAATGAGTCAGCTCTTCACATCAGGTGACCAAAATATTGGAGCTTCAGCTTCAGCATCAGTCCTTCCAATGAATATATTCAAGGTTGATTTCCTTTGGGATTGACTGGTTTGACCTCTCTGAAGTGCAAGGGACTCTCAAGAGTCTTCTTCAGCACCACAATTCAAAAGAAGATCACAGCCTGCTTTATAGTCCAACTCTTACATCTCTATAAGAGTACTGGAAAAACCATAGCTTTGACAATACAGACCTTTGTCAGCAAAGTGATGTCTCTGCTTTTAAATACCAGAGTAAGAAGAGTAAGTAATACCCAGAGTAAGGAGAACAATTTGCCTTACTCAGTCTACCAATTCAAATATTAATTTCATCCAGAAACACCATGACATCCTGAATAATGTTTGGGGAAATGTCTGGACACTCCATGACCCAGTCAAACAGACACAAAATATTAACTATTGTAGAAAATAATTAATATTTAAAACTCAAATTTCTTGTCTGAGAGCCATAAGTACTATGGTTCTATTGGCCTTATAAGTCGCTTACTATTCATATATTCTTATTACAGAATTGCAAAGAAACAACTTGATCACCTACTTTTTAAGTTGTTAAATGATCAAAGCAATGTTTCCCATTTTAATTACAGAATAAGTTTTACATTTGCACTTTCTTACTTTTCCACTCTACTAAGCCTCTTTATTTCAAAGAACACCTCTCACAGGAACTGACAACTTAATATTCAAGCTGTTTTTGTACTTTCAGCTCTGGATAATATTTTGATGAAAGACCTGCAAGTACATCAAGTTACTGCCCAGAAGTCTCATGAAAATTCTGGATATAATGATGCCATTTTCAATGGGTTCTGAAGAGGTAATAATTAGCTTTCATTAAACATAATAAATATTAATGCAAGTCAGAAAAAAAAAGTACAGACAGAATTGTACTATACACATTAATAATGCAAAGGTTTGGTCTGTGGACTATATGGAGCTCCTCAGGAATGATAAGTGGTCAAAGACAACAGTGAGGATCTCTGGTTTACATAGAGGAAATTCTCTTTTCCTGTACCAATGGCTTCCAAGGTGGCTCAGTGGTAAAGAATTCGCCTGCAATGCAAGAGATTCAGGTTCAATCCCTGGGAAGATGCCCTAGAGAAGGAACCCATTCCAGTATTCTTGCCTGGGAAATCCCATGGACAGTGGACTACAGTCCATGGACTACAGTCCATGGTCTAACAAGTAGTCAGACACGACTTAGTGACTAAATAACAACAAGTGAAAACTAAAACAATATGACTAGTCTAAAAGTACATACCCATCTGAGTAGAATTGCTTCAAATGAATTTTTTGAATTAACGCATATATATGGAATTTAGAAAGACAGTAATGAGAACCCAACATGGGAGACAACAAAAGGAACGCAGATGTATAGAATAGACTCGTGGACTTTGTGGATGAGGGTAAGGGTGGGATGATATGGGAGAAGGGCATTGAAGCATGTTAATTGTCATGTGTCTAATCAATCGCCAGCCCAGGATTGATGCTCGGGACTGGTGCAGCGAGATTTCCCGGGGGGGAGGGAGGAGGGAGGGGGGTCCCGGAGGGGAAGCATATGTAAACCCATGGTGATATTATGACAATGTATGGCAAAAACAATAAATAAAATAAAATAAAATAAAATAAAAGTACATACCCAGATTTTCTCTCAGCTGTGAATTCGAAAGGAATTGAAAGACGTTCAGTGTAAATATTTCTGAGTTTAATTTCTTTAGTTCTGTGTATTATTTAAATAAGAAGAAAAAAGCAGTGTATCTCATGAGGTCAGGAGATTGCATCAAACAATACCAAATGTCTAGGTACTTAGGGACTTAAACAGCAATGTATAAGGATGTATGAGGTCAGGAAGAGTGAATATCTTCATTAAGGATGGTTCTCAGCAAAACTCACATGGAAGTTTAAAGTTAGAAAAAATAAATAAATAAATAAACCATAATTTATTACCACTACATATCAGAATAGGCTTCCCAGCTGGCGCTATTGGTAAAGAACCCACCTATCTATGCAGGTTAGACATTGGGCTCAATTTCTGGGTTGGGGGGATCTCCTGGAGGAGGGCACAGCAACCTAATCCAGTATTCTTGCCTAGAGAATCTCATGGACAGAAGAGCCTGGAGGGCTGCGGTCCATAGGGTTGCACAGAGTTAGATGTGACTGCAGTGACTTGGCACACACATACCAGAATGGCTAAAATTAAAATGACTGGCCACATCAAGTGTTGATGCAGATATGCAACTCTTGTTAAGGAGAGGCTGAACCCAAGCTCCTGGCTCTCCCTGGAATTGAGAGTCAGAGCAGGGGCTGGTCAAGATCAGCTAGAATCCTTAAACTGTCAGTAACAGGCTGGAAAATCTCTCATACCACATCTATCCTGAGAGAGATAACAAACTTTCAAGGTGTCACCACGATCACTCAATAGAGGAGCATGAAAGTTTCTAATGACCTACACCACTCACTTAAAAGCTGGAATCTAAAAATGGATTCCACATTGAGAATTTATGTTGAAGTAGTCTGAAATCTAGTGGGAAATTATTTCAGCATATGCTGCTGAATATCCATTTGGATAAAAGTAAACCCTGAGGCTCACTTCATACAATATATAAAAATGAGTTCAAAACACATCCTATACCTAAACATGATAGTAAAATGATCAAGCTTGCAGGAAAGAAAAAAAAAAAGAAACATTGGAGAATACAATAATGACTAATGACTTTGAGGTAGGCAAAGATTCCTTAAACATGATATAAAAAGCTCACATCAAAAGGAGATAAATTATTTGTACTTCACCAGAATGAAAAACTCTTATTCATCAAAAGCCACCATATCAAGAAATTGAAAAGGCAAGCTACGGATGCAAAGAACATATTCTCAGCAACATATGTAACAGATGACTTATGCCCAAAAGATGAGTATATTTTTTAAAAAATATCATAAGTGTATAACAAAAAATGCAAAAGACCTAAGTAAAAAGGATTAAATAAGTTTAAACCACAATTAGTTACCACAGCAAAAAACAATGGCTAAAATGAAAATGACTGACACCCCAAATGTTGGCAAGGATATGGATGAATTGGAATTCTATTGCTCATTGGACTTTAAAATGTTACAATCACTTTGGAAAATATCTTGGAGTCTCTTATAAAACTAGATATACACATACCATATGACACAGTTTCAATAACCTCCTTAGGGCATTTACCCAAAAGAAATGAAAACACATGCGCATACAAAGGCATATCTACACATATGTTCCTAATAGCTCTATTCAGCTGTTATTTATAATAACAAAAACTTGGAAATAACATAAACGTCCATCAAAAGATGAGCTGATAAACAAATTGTGGACCATCTATATTAGACTACTGCTCAGCAATAAAAAGGAATGAACTGCTGATATCCCCAACAACACAGACGCACCTCAGAAACAGAGTCAGTGAAAGAAGCCACGCATAAGAAAGTACATACCCATATAATTCTATTTATATAGAATTCTAGAGCCAGTAAGGAGAAGGCAATGGCACCCCACTCCAGTACTCTTTTGCCTGGAAAATCTCATGGATGGAGGAGCCTGGCAGGCTTCAGTCCATGGGGTCATGAAGAGTCAGACACCACTGAGCGACTTCACTTTCACTTTTCACTTTCATGCATTAGAGAAGGAAATGGCAACCCACTCCAGTGTTCTTGCCTGGAGAATCCCAGGGACGGTGGAGCCTGGTGGGCTGCTGTCTATGGGGTCCCACAGAGTCGGACTCAGACACGACTTAACGCAACTTAACAGCAGTAGCAGCAGCAGAGCCAGTAAAACTAACCTATAGTGACAAATTAGATCAGTGTTTGGCTGGGGCTGTGAATGTGGACACTGAATGCAAAGAGGCATGAAGGAATTTTGGGGCCTGATGGAAATGTTCTATATCTCGATTGAAGTGGCAGTTACATAAGTGTTTATAATCGTCAAAACTCATCAAATTGCATACTTAAAATGAGTTATTTTATATAAATTATGCTGCTGTTCAGTTGCAAAGTAGTGTCTGACTCTTTTCAAACCCTAGAGGTAGAAGCCTGGAGGGCTGCGGACTATACAGCCTGCCAGGCTCCTCCATCCATAGTATTTCCCTAGCAAGAATATTGGAGTGGGTTGCCATTTCTTTCTCCAGGGGATCTTCCTAACCCAGGGATCAAACCCATGTCTCCTGCTTGGCAGGCAGATTGTTTACCCCTGAGCCACCTGGAAAGCCCAATATCTCATTATAAATGATTTGTTTTTATAAATTGGCGAATGACTGAAACAGGCACTTGACAAAAGAAGATTTCCAAATGACCAACAAGCATGTGAAAATATGCTCAATATCATTATTCACCAAGGAAAGGAAAATTAAAACCACAATGAAATGTTGGTACACAACCATTAAATGGCCAAAATTTAAACGTCTGACAAATTTTGGCAAGGATGTGGAGTTAGAGGGAACAGAATACACCCAAAGTACACTAACTTTCAGGGGAAGCCTAGAAGTTTTCAGTTCAGTGTGAATGACAGTCTGGAGCAGGTGCCTGTATAGAAAATAAGGAGAGTCAAGAATATCCAATGAGTTCCTCCCAAGGACCTTATAATATATTCAGATTCTGGACTAGAGAACAACTTTGTCCCAAATAAGCAGAATTTTCAATGATTCTCATTTGCTCTCCCTAATGGCACACCAAGAATTTCTTTACCAACGAAGTGCTTCCTTCCTGCCACATATTTCTGTCTTAGAGCAAATCTATTTTATGAGGACAAAGCTTATTTCATTCCTGTCCCAAACAGGGTACAGTTAGATTCTTGTCACCCCATAGTTCAAAGTATTGAATTTTATAATATAGTTATTTGAGAAAGAAACTCTTAGATTCTTCTCTAGAGTGTGAACTGCTATAGGAACTGGCCATGAAAAGTATTTGACCAATATATATTTTTCTCTTTTGAATTAACTAGTACAGAATCAACTTCACTTGGTGGATGTCAGTTTTTCTGAAGTAGGATACAGGTTACTTATATAGTTCCATTACCCTTTGAAATGCTAGAACACTTTCTAACACCATACACAAAAATAAACTCAAAATGGATCAAAGATCTAATCATAAGACCAGAAACTATAAAACTCCTAGAGGATAACATAGGCAAAACACTCTCTGACATAAATCAAAGCGGGATCCTCTATGACCCACCTCCCAGAATATCGGAAATAAAAGCATGAATGAACAAATGGGACATAATTAAAATCAAAAGCTTCTGCACAACAAAGGAAACTATAAGCAAGGTGAAAAGACAGCCTTCAGAATGGGAGAAAATAATAGCCAGTGAAGCAATGGACAAACAATTAATCTCAAAAATATGCAAGCAACTCCTGCAGCTCCATTCTAGAAAAATAAACGACCCAATCAAAAAGTGGGCCAAAGAACTTAACAGACATTTCTCCAAAGAAGACATAAAAATGGCTAACAAACACATGAAAAGATGCTCAACATCACTCATTATCAGAGAAATGCAAATCAAAACCACAATGAGGTACCACTTTACACCAGTCAGAATGGCTGCAATCCAAAAATCTACAAGCAATAAATGCTGGAGAGGATGTGGAGAAAAGGGAACCCTCTTACACTGTTGGTGGGAATACAAACTAGTACAGCCACTATGGAAAACAGTGTGGAGGTTCCTTAAAAAACTGCAAATAGACCTGCCATATGACCCAGCAATCCCACTGCTGGGCATATACACCGAGGAAACCAGAATTGAAAGAGCCACCTGTACCCCAATGTTCATCGCTGCATTGTTTACAATAGCCAGGACATGGAAGCAACCTAGATGCCCATCAGCTCACGAATGGTAAGAAAGCTGTGGTACATATACACAATGGAATATTACTCAGCATTAAAAAAAAATTCATTTGAATCAGATCTACTCAGGTGGACGGAACTGGAGCCTATTATCCAGAGTGAAGTAAGCCAGAAGGAAAAACAACAGTACAGTATACTAACACATATATATGGAATTTGGTTGATGCTCGGGTCTGGTGCACCGAGATGTCCCAGGGGGAGGGAATCGGGAGGGAGGAGGGAGGGGGATTCTGGAGGGGGAGCTTATGTAAACCCATGGTGGTTTCATGTCATTGTATGGCAAAACCAACACAATAAAGAAAATTAAAAAAAAGAAAGAAAGAAAGAAATGCTGCTGCTGCTGCTGCTGCTAAGTCTCTTCAGTCGTGTCCGACTCTATGTGACCCCACAGACGGCAGCCCACCAGGCTCCGCCATCCCTGGGATTTTCCAGGCAAGAGTACAGGAGTGGGTTGCCATTGCCTTCTCTGCTTTGAAATGCTAGGGTTGCTTAAGTATAAGGAATAATGAATGGAATATTTGAGTAAAGATGCCAAGGGGACTGGGGTAAAGAGTGTAAAGTGGTAAAGAATCCACTTGCCAACAAAGGGGAGGTAAGAGACAGGATCAATCTCTGGGTCAGGAAGATTTCCCTGGAGGAGGGCATGGCAACCCACTCCAGTATTCTTGCCTGGAGAATCCCCTGGACAGAGGAGTCTGGCGGGCTACAGTCCATAGGGTCACAAAGAGTCAGAAACAATGGAAGCAACCTAGCAGGCAAGCACGACAAGGAGACCACTTGATTATTTTGTTTATAATGTATGGAAGTCCTGGCTTCCATTCATCATGAATCTTTAAAGAGGAACATCTAACTCAGTCCTTTGTAAACTGGATACAGTACCAATTAGATGGTACATTTCCTGGGAAGAACAACAACAACAAAAATCCTAATGTATGAGACTTTCCACTTTCTTTGACAGATTGCATATTCCACAAAAGAGCCCTGGTATTTGACAAAAAATAAAATCAGAAGTTCCTTACAGCATGTTCCATTACCAGCCAACCACTCTTTGCTCTGCCTGCTTTCCATTTATCTCTTCCTAGATCACTTCTGTCCCCCATCCTCCATCTGCAAAACAGACTGGATCTGATGCTGCCCTTTTCATGTTTTTGCAGTAAGCATTTTTTGAGCACTTGGTATGTGGCAGATCTGTATTTGCTTGGGTTCTCAAAGTATGCAGCATAGAGCCTGTCAACAATTTTGTGAGATGGATTCTATCCTCAGAAACATGATATGAAAGTGAATAAATGTGTCTAGATTGCGGTTTGATGAGTTGTTTATTATCTAGCAGCAGCATGCTGTTGAGTTGGATACAGGCACTGCAACATGGATTGCACTGTGTCTGCATTTCTCTCCGCAGAGAGAAAGTAGGTCCAGAGTCAGTATTCATGAGCTATTCCTTTGGTTTCCTTGATCGTCAGAAATCTGTTCTCTTCCAATCTGCAACCCTTCCCCAGGCTCTGTCAATCTCTAGCAAGACTGGATATTGAATCCCCAAATATCTATGATCTTGCTGTAGGTTAAAATTGCTATTCACATCTGTCAGCTTCTGCTTACAAAATCATCTTTCACCTGCGCGGAGAGAAGCCAGTTTTTTTCAGGCAAGGTGCCTGTCACCTTGAAGAAGATATTTTAAACCTATTAAGGAAATCAAATAAAGGAAGAATGCTGTAGGAACATAAGTGGAACAAGATGTTTTTAATAAAAGACTCTAACTTTAGTCAGTGCTAGGGACTTTAGGAGACCAAATATTAATCTAGAATCTTATCACCTAAATTTGAGATAGATTTCCTAATTTATTAAAAAAAAAAACAAAAACAAACCTGTATTGGATGGTCTTATATACTGAATGTTTCTTTAGTAAAAAGGAGTCTCAACAAATCAAGTGTTTGACCTCTGCTGCTGTCACTAGTGGTATCTTTACTCTTATTTCAGTAGAAGACAAAGTATTTAGAGATTCCAATGGATTTTTAAAATTGATCCATAATATGCATAGAATAAAGCATGCAAAGTGTGAGATTTGCTTAAAGATGGAAATACGAGGCAAGAGGGAAGCATTTTGTTCCCAAAGAAATTCCTTGTGAGCCCTTGTGGAGAGTAAATGAGAACCACTGAAAATTTGGCTTATTTGAGACCAAATTCTTCTCTACCCCAGAATCTGAGTGAAGTAGAAGGTCTCTGGGAGGAACTCATGGGATATTCTTGACTCTCCTCATTTTCTGTACAGGAATCCTCTCCAGACAGTCATTCTCACTGAAGTGAAAACTCCTAGGCTTCCCCTGAAAGTTAACCCATTTCTCCAATGAACAAATCTAGTTGTGAGGCTAGAAGGACTGATACTGAAGCTGAAGCTCCGATACTTTGGCCGCCTGATATGAAAAGCTGACTCACTGGAAAAGATCCCGATGCTGGTAAAGATTGAGTGCAACAGAACTGGGCAACAGAGGATGAGATGGTTGGATGGTATATCACCAACTCAATAGACATGAATTTGAGCGAACTCTGGGAGATAGTAAAGGACAGGGCAGCCTGGCATGCTTCAGTCCATGGAGTCACAAGGAATTGGGCATGACTTATTGACTGAAAAATGACAAGTTGTGAGGCAGTTCTTTTTTATAAACCAAAATCTGCTTGTCTTTAGCTTTCTCTCATTGTTTCCTCTCAATTCTGCTCTCTGGAAAAACAGCAAGTAAATCTGGTCTTTTCTGTACACAATCACCTCTCAAATATTTGAAGGCAGCTAATTATGTCTCCCCTCAAAACTTCCACATGTCAAAGTCTCCTGTTTTCTTTGTTTTTTAATGTTTACTTATTTGGCTATGCAGGGTTTTAACTGTGGCATGTGGGACCTAGTTCTCTCACCAGGGATTGAACCTGGGGCCCCTGCATTTGGAGTGCAGAGTTTTAGCCATTAGACCACCAAGAAGTCCAAAAGTCCCCTTGTTTTTTGAACTGTCTCTTGAAGAACACTTCTCTTCTTCTTGACCATCCTGTCTTAGACCCTTTCAATTTTTCAGTGTTCTTAAATTGGGGCGCTCAAAATTGAAAGCAATATCCTGCTGTAGTCAGACCAGTGGAAAACCCAGCAAGATTATTATTTTCTGTGATTTGGACACTATCATCTTACTAACACAATCTGGACTTTTTTTTTAATTTTAGTAACTATTGATACATCAAATTGTTGGCTCCTGCTGGGGACAAGCAAAACTCTCAAATATTTCTCATGTAAATCAGTGCCAAATTCTATTTTTCCGTTCTGTACTTAGGCAGTTGTTTTTAAAGGTAAACTTAGAAGAGAACACTTTGGTTTTGCCTATCATTCCAACCTGTCAAGACTACTTTGAATCTTGACTTTATCGTCAATCTTATTTACTCCCTTTTCCAGCTTTCTATCACCTTCAAACTTGATGAAATATCTTTTATGTCTTCATCAAGTTATAGGAAAAAAAAGCCAAACAGGAGACAGAGCTCTGTAGCTTGCCTCTAGAGATTCCCTCCAAATTCATGAACTTTTCTAGCAAATATTTTGGAGTACGACTGTATACCAGAAACCATGTCAAGAGAAAAATGGGTTAGTTAAATATATGTATATATATACACATATATATATGGTCTCTGAAAAAATAAAACATGATATAGTCTCTGATTTTAACTTTGTTTTTCCATTTAATAAATTGCACACTGCTATTAATATTTTTAGGGTGAGGATCTTAAAGTAACGATTATTATATAAAATTTTGATTTTTTTGATTTTATCAGACCCAAGAATAACCTGGGGGCTTGATCAAACACCTAATTAAGCCAGGATATACTAAGTCTCTGGTCCTATTACGTTATCAAAAGAGAGAGTAAATCTGACCAACATTTATCTAACTTCCTGGATCCTTAGTGATCATCATATTTTTTTATAAAATGGGGCAGCAAATATAGTCCAGGCTTTCCTGGTGGCTTAGTGATAAAGAATCTGCCTGCCAGTGCAGAAGACATGGGTCCGATCCCTGGGTTGGAAAGATCCTCTGAAAAAGAATGGCTACTCATTCCAGTACTCTTGCCTGGAAAATTCCATGGAGGGGGACCCTGGCAGGCTACAGTCCATGGGGTCACAAAGAGTCAGATGCGACTTAGTGAATAAACAATAACAATAACAAATATAGTCCAGCATCTATTAGCTGTGTGACCTTTAACAAATAACTGATTTCTCTGACACTGTTTTTCTATCTGCATTCCGATAAGAACAATGAATACTTCACACAGTTGTTATGGGGAATGGAATTATTTGGATATATAAATTATCATTAAAAATTAGTTCCCTTTCTCCTAAAAGCTCATTCACCATTTGACAGTCTCTTCAAGACTTTTTTCCAGACCTCAGTCTTGTTTGTCTATATTCTTAGTTCAACTACTTCCTCTTTTGCCAAGCAGGAGCACATTTCTCTGTTTCCAGTGTTCAAGCCCTTCCTCTCCATGATTTTGCTGTGAGATCTCAGAAGGCTGAGATCACACCTGTGGTTCCTTCTGGCCTCTGGGATGTTCTTTTCTGGCTCCAGAAATGAGAATGTTTCTCTCATGTGACCAAGTCCCTTTCTATAGCTCCCCAGTTATGCTGGGCTATAATTTCTCTGTTACATGTTTTTCTGCAGCTTTCTATTTGAACTCTTCTCTCCTCTCTGAAAACCATGAAAGTAAAAATGGCAACTAAGTGGTTTTGTCTACTTCCCTGAGATCAACTAACTGAGGTTAGCCATGCTAACTTTAAATGCTGATGGATCTACTAGCCTTTTAAACTTTAAAAGATTATGGATCTGTTAGGCTTGCTAACTCCACAAGCTAAAGGATCTATTCTCATGAATTTAATTTCAAGCCATCTATCAGAGAGTACAGTCTCACAATTGGTGTCATCCAGTGCTTTTCCAAAGTCTGGTTGAGAGAAATATTAACAGTATTTGAAATGGATTGCCTGAATGGTATGTAATCCTCACACCTCTCTAAGCCTATATTACTTCCATCTTCCTGCCCATCTCCCAAATTTTGTTTGTATATTCTTAATAACTGTGCTCAGCTTGATAATGATTATATTTTATTCAGAAATATAATTCCCATAGTAATTTGGTAATCATTCAACAATTAGACATATTCAGTGGTCATCACTGGCGCCTTCCCACCATGGTCTTTCTGTTCCTGAGTTCTTCATTTTGAATGTGTTATTAATAATTATCTGGATTTTTTGTCAACTTGTTTCTCCAAGAAAAGTCCTTGTGTCTGGGATTCTGAGCTGCTTCTCTCTCTCAAGGTCTGCCTGTGTTCACTACACTTGAATGACATCTGCACTTGGTATGACATGCTTTGGTCACACTACTTTCCACATGTCTTGATATAAACTGTTCCACTGTCTTCATCAAGGAAAAGTCTAAGGCCTGCCTGATTTATCTCCCCCTATATGGTACTGTCTTTCTTTCTGGACACATTAAGAATTACTCCTTTTTGTTCAAAGTAGCTTAGCTCTGTCATGTATCATTATGAAAAATCTGTACCAAAATTTTCCAGAATCTAGTCATCTTTTAACCTGTAAATTTTTCATTTGGTGGGGGAGGGAGGTTCTCTTGTATTTTATCATTGAATACATCATTTATTCCATTTTTTTGGTCTGTTTCTGAACTTGCAGAAACAAGTCAAGAAACAAGTTGTTAATTATCTTTATGTAGGACCTTCTTTTCTATATTCTATAATGTCTTTTTTCTATTTTCTTTACTTTCTGTATTTGTTATCTTAATTTATAGCGATAATCTCAAGGGCACCATAAACCACATCCATTAATAAGCTGGAAAACTTAATTGATAAATGTCATGTGGGTTCTGACTGCCTCACCAACCAGCTGTTGCTCATCTCTCTTCCTCCTGGGCCTCCCTATTCTCTGAGACATAACAATATTGAAATCAGGCCAATTACTAACCTGACAATGGTCTCTTCCTTGTGAAAGGAAGAGTCACATATTTCACACTTTAAATCAAAAGCTAGAAGTGATTAAGCTTAGTGAGGAAGCCATGATGAAAGCTGAGATAGGCTAAACGCTAGTCTTGTTGGACAACTTTCCTTTGTTTCTGCATTTTCTCACTTCTCTGATTAAACTTATCCTATGGCTAAAGTTTTTCCACAGACAAAAGGCAGCCAGAGGACATAGGGGGGTGGGGTTGGGGAAGGACCATAGGGCCCTGATCCTTTTCAAAATGGATACAAAGGATTTAGAATATTACATAACTTAGCTGATAAAGCAGTGGCAGGGTTTGAGAGGATCAATTCCAATTTTGAAAGAAGTTCTACTGTGGGTAAAATGTTATCAAACACCATTGCATGTTACAGACAAATCATTTGTGAAAGGAAGTGTCAGAACTGATGTGGCAAACTTCATTGTCTTATTTTAAGAAAATTTCACAGCCACTTCCACGTTCAGCAAATACCAATCTTATCAGTCAGCAGCCATCAACATCAGGGCAAGACCGTCCACCAGCAAAGAGATTATGACTCCTTGAAGAGCCAAAGAATGGTCAACATTTTTAACAATAAAGTATTTTTAAATTAAAGTATATGCAGTTTTAGATATAATACTACTGCACACTTAATAGACTACAATCATAATGTAAACATAATTTTTATATGCACTAAGAAACCAAAAAATTTGTGTCTCTGTTCATTGTGATATTTGCTATATTGTGGTAGTCTGGAACCGAACCCACAATACCTCTGAGATGTGCCTGGAATTGTTTTGCTGCTCCTTTTCACCCATTTCAGTGGGATTCTGTCTAACGTGCCATTACTCCTGTCTCCCTCCCCACTGAATCCTACTAGAATGTTTCCGACTTTCAACCCAGTTAAGAATTAAACATATTATATCCTAACTACTTTTTCTATAGTCTGAGGAAGTGGTGGGAGGAAAAGAAACTACGGTTTGCATTTTCCTTTGAGATTCTGCTATGTGTTTTATACCTGACTTTGTGCCATTTCACCTGGGAATGGATCTAAAGCTCAAGGATGTCATCCTCAAACTTTCCAGCCTGTGGCGCGCCAGTGCCTCCATGTCCATTAGAGTCAACGCTCTCACCTTCAGCTGTTTCTCTTTAGCTGTTACTCCCATTATTCCTCATTTAGAGGATTCACTCTCATTCTGTTTCTCTCAGGATCTGGGGGTACTTCTGTGTCATCTGAGGATTTTCTCAACATATCAATGTACCACCTAAAAAAAGTGGCAAGTTAAGTAACCTAGCTGTACAGCCCTTCTATGCTCTGCTCCAAAATCTGTCTTTCCTTAGTTGCCAGGTTTTTACCTGTGCTGTATTGGGCTTCCCCTACTCCCCATTCCTTGCTAGTTTTTTTTATGCTGCTTTGCTCATTTTGTTAGATATTACGGAAGGAAAAGTCTGTGGTGCCATTTCAACCCTGCTTTGACTTGAAAGTCCTCCATGCTGTCTTTCAGCAGATGCATAGCAGAAACTTCTCTCCAGCCTCAGGACAGGGATGGTTGAATATCCAGGCAAAGAGTCTGTCTTCATCCTATGGATTCAGAAGACTGAGTAACCAATTACATTTGTCACTTAGAATCTAATTTGAGATCTGTTTTCAGCAAAGTGAACAAGAACATAGCAAACGTATTTTGGTCCTTTCCATATACCTGATTTAATCTACTTTTCTCAACCTTATTTCCCTTTATTTTCTCACTTTTAAAAAGATCTTGCCTCATGTTAAGTGTCTTTGTGAATTATCTCAGATCCTTTATGGAAGAAGGTGAAGCAAAAGTATTTAAATAAACACTTGTACCAACATTGTTCACCACCTCCCCCAAGGGGATAGATGTATTTCCTCTCTCACCTAGCTTTGACGAGGCTGGAAAACAAAAGCTTTGTGTTATTGTCGGTATCCTTTAAGGGCTAGAGTTACTTTAGCTCTCTTGACATTATTCTTCAGGTTGATGCCAAAATTGTGTTTGTTCTTGGTTATGTGCCCTTCCTTCCATCTGCATTGAAATACAATTTACTTCAGCTTTTCTTAAAATATCTGGTTCTCTCTGCATCCTAGTACAGCTTAAAGATCCATAGGCAGCCTAGGTATAGGGTGGATAAGATACCTGGATATTAATAAACTATCTAAAAATACTTATAGCAGAAAAACTTTGAGACTTAAAGCTTTTGGGCTTTGAGAAGAAAAGCTGTATGTGATATGCCATCTGAAACCTAGGTAATAAATAGGAGAATGAAAAATTATTTTAAAATTCAGTTTGCTTTATCTTTTAAAAATAAAGATTTCAGAGAAAGTTGATGTCGCTTTGACACTACCTTTATCTCAGGTCCATCTGTGCTTTCGGTTCCCATGATCATGAATTTGATGTATCAATATTTGAATCATTTATCAGCTTTGTATACTTATATGTGTTCCTAAATACTATTTAAACGCATATACTAAGACTTACTTTCTGTGACTATGGATACAGTAGTGTGCTCCTACATAAGGGCAACCCTCAACTTGAACACTGGATTCATTCAGTCTTGCTTCATCAAGAATATCCTGCCAGCATTTATTCCTTTGTCATTCCTGTGTCATGAAAATCTCCCTCCCTATTGGATTATTCTCAATGGCATAAAATGTGCTTAAACATTTCTATCTTAAAAAAAAAAAACCCAAAACCTGCTCTAACCTACCTCCCTCCTCAACTCCCATCACACCTCTGTTCTCATGTTCCTCCTCAGTTCTGTGGACACATCTATCTCCAAATCCTCTCCTTCTATTTTCTCACATCCCCACTGGAAGTTTCCACCAAAACAGCTCCATCCAAGGCAGCTCCCTGCTGCCAGATCTAGCCATCATCCTCAGTCCTCATTTCACCTAGTCCATCTGAATAATTTCCCAGCGTTGATCACTCTTGGCTTCTAGAATACTTTCACTTGGCTGTCAGAACACCCCTCTCTTGTTTCACTCACTCTCTTCCTGCTTCACCGCCAGCTCTTTCTGTGTCTCCCCAGCCTCTAACCAATGGGACAAGGACTCTTTTCCTTCTCTTTTTTCTCCATCCTCCTCCCCAAACAGTTCCACACAGGTTTGTGGTTTCACCACCACTGACACACCAATAACTCTCCTAATTTGCATGTCATTCTCCATTCATGTTTTTATCTGTCAGAAGAGAAACTCTCTCAAGATATTGCAGAATGACGGATATCTAATCCATTTCTTCCTCTTGGGGATATTTCTCCTGCAATGGTCTGTCTTTTTGTTCTGGTCTCATTTCTCCCTAAGTCGGCATGTTTTCACCAGAACATCTCCTCTCCTCTCTTTCCTGTGTTGGAATTTTTGTTTAATGGTCCACAGAGATTTTTCTTGTTTCATTTTCTCACTTCTATAGAGCATCATCCCCAACTGCATCTGGAGAAGGAGGTAAAATGTTTGAGATCTTTGCATGTCTGAATATGGCTCCATTCCAATCTCACATTGTTTGAATATTTGGCTTAGTATAGATAGATTCTGGTTTAGAAAGTATTTACCTTGGAATGCTTTAAAAAAGATCTCCAATGTTGTTATTTTCCTTTATATATGATTTTTTGTGTTTTTTTTTTCCCCTTGAGGGAGGTTTTATTTACTTATTTATTTTTTTCCTCTTTGGACATCTTAAAATTTCACCCTGAGCGCAGTGCTGAAATTTGGTGCTGATATGTCTTGATGTGGATCTTCATCCTGCCATCATGCTGGACACTCGATGGCTCTGGCATTCTGAGAACATGTATCTTATGGTTCTGGGGAATGCTCTTTAAATATGATAATCAATTTCCTCCTACTCTATGTTTTTCCTTTAATTTCTGGAACTACTATTCAGCTATTGGACCCTCTGGATTGGCCTCTAATTTGATCTTTTCTCTCTCTCTTTTTTAAAAATCTTTTCATCTATTTTCCACTTTCAGAGACTTCCTCTTATTTTCTAAACCTTCTAGCAGACTTTTCATTTCTATTATCAATTCTTTTTTAATTTCCCAGCTCTTTTCGCTCTCCAAATACTTCTTTGCATTCTGCTTCTGCTTCATGGTTTCAATACCTTAATGTTTTTTTCTTTTTACTCTTTTTTTTTTTCTTTACATTATCGTGTTGGTTTTGGCATACATTGACATGACCTTAATGTTTTTTAAAAAATATTTCTTCTCCAATCTTGCCTCTATCTTCTTGCATTTCCTTTTCTAGTTTTTTGTTAGTTATTTTTTTTTGTTAGTTATTTTTAAGGTGGAAAGGAATTTTGTTTTTTATATTGGAAACTTTTCTCAGCTGGTGGTCATTGGGTTCTTGTCATATTCAAGAGTGGGGCAGGAAAAGCTGACTGGAGCTTTTGAATAAAGCAGTAATTCTGCAGGTGATTTGGCTGGGCTATTTTGCTTGGGGACATGCCATCGTCTTTAAATCTTGTCTCTTAGCAAATTCAAACTCCTAGGGAGGAATCTTCCAATTTCTGCTTTGAAGATATGAACCTGGTTGCTAGAAGGAAGGGATGGTAAGGGGTATTTATTTCCATTTCCAATAATGCACCTTTTCCTTCCCTTGGACATTGCCCCGTACAGAGTTATGGTTCACCTTCTCTAAAGGGTTAAACCTCTAGTTTTCTGCTAGGTGAGGAAAAAAGCTCTCTCCTAGCTACAAATAAGGAATGGATTATTAAGATCTACTTGCTCCTGAATAAACTTTCAATCCATCTTCTTTTGGCCTCTAATTTTCCCTCTGTTTTGAGTACCTGGTACTACCAATGCCCGAGACTTTCTGTGATAACAAACTATTGTTACAGGGTCCTTCTTTCTTTCTTTATTTATTTTCATGTGTCTTCTACATTTTTTTTTATCCTTAAAGTGTTACTTAGTGAGATATAGAGAGGAAGGAGAGGGAACATGTGTCTTCTTTGGTTTATTACTTATTAATTTGTTTAATAATGTCTTCTCTCATATACATCTTTATAATTTTGAAAAAGGTTTCTAATATTTTCTCTCTGTGGTTTTATATCCTAATTAAGAAACCCTCCCTCATATTTAAATAATGAGTTAAATATCTCATTATTTAACTTATATGCAGAGTACATCATGAGAAATGCTGGGCTGGATGAAGCACAAGCTGGAATCAAGATTGCTGGGAGAAATATCAATAACCTCAGATATGCAGATGACACCACCGTTATGGCAGAAAGTGAAGAGGAACTGAAAGGCCTCTTGATGAAAAGTAAAAGAGGAGAGTGAAAAAGTTGGCTTAAGGCTCAACATTCAGAAAACTAAGATCATGGCATCTGGTTCCATCACTTCATGGGAAATAGATGAGGAAACAGTGGAAACAGTGTCAGACTTTATTTTGGGGGGCTCCAAAATCACTGCAGATGGTGATTGCAGCCATGAAATTAAAAGACGCTTACTCCTTGAAAGGAAAGTTATGACCAACCTAGATAGCATATTGAAAAGCAGAGATATTACTTTGCCAACAAAGGTCCGTCTAGCCAAGGCTATGGTTTTTCCAGTAGTCATGTATGGATGTGAGAGTTGGATGGTGAAGAAAGCTGAGTGCAGAAGAACTGATGCTTTTAAACTGTGGTATTGGAGAAGACTCTTGAGAGTCCCTTGGACTCCAAGGAGATCTGGCCTATCCATCCTAAAGGAGATCAGTCCTGGGTGTTCATTGGAAGGACTGATGTTGAAGCTGAAACTCCAATACTTTGGCCACCTCATGTGAAGAGTTGACTCACTGAAGAAGACCCTAATGCTGGGAAGGATTGGGGGCAGGAGGAGAAGAGGACGACAGAGGATAAGATGGCTGGATGGCATCACCAATTCAATGGACATGGGTTTGGGTAGACCCTGAGAACTGGTGATGGACAGAGAGGCCTGGCGTGCTGTGATTCATGGGGTTGCAAAGAGTCAGCCACGACTGAGCGACTGAACTGAACTGAACCCTATTCAAGTTTATAAAGCTGTTATTATTTTTTTTCTGTTAATAGTTAAAATATTTTCACAGGTAGATTTTCTAACCATTCTGCAATTTCTATTTAGTAGTGAAGTTGCTCAGTCATGTCTGACTCTTAGTGATCCCATGGATGGTAGCCTACCAGGCTCCTCCATCCATGGAATTTTCCAGGCAAGAGTATTGGAATGGGTTGCCATTTCCTTCTTCATTTGCTATTTAAATATGATGAATATTTAAGAGTATTCTTTTTTTTCCTTAGGCTCCTCTGTCCCTGGGATTCTCCAGGCTGGGATACTGGAATGGGTTGCCAGGCAAGAAAACTGGAGCAGGTTGCCATGTCCTCCTCCAGGAGATCTTCCCAACCGATGGATTGAATCTGCATCTTCTACATCTCCTGCATTGACAGGTGGGTTCTTTACCACAAGCACCACATCGAAGTCCATCTGAAAATCTAGTGTTTCAATAACATCAATTGAGTGATTTATCTTTCTCCCACTGATTTTTAATGCCAATTTCATTGTATTTAAAGTTTTCATATATGATTAGGTCTATTTATGATCTTTATGATTTCTTAGACTTGTTTCTTTCTGCATAACCATCCCTATCTTAATACTGTAGTTATGCAAGAGCTTGATATCTGGCAGGGCAAATGCTTATTCTTTTTCTCAATTTTTGCTTTTTGGCTATTCTTAGATAGTCACTGTTCCATATGGATTTTAGAAGCAGATTTAAAATAAGGTGCCATAAAATTTTTCTGGAGTGATATTGATTACAGTTAGTAAGCCAACTTGTGGATAACTGATACCTTTATGATATCATCAAGTTTTTACATCTATATGCAAATATACTGCTCCATGTATTTAGATTTTCTTATTTCCATCAATATAATAGGTTGAACCATATGAAATTATCCATACTTGAAAAGTTTTGACTTACAAAATAGGAATTTCTTAATAGTTCAATCTAATAGTTTAAATATTCCAGAAATTTTTGGTACATCCATTTCTGTTACTTTTTTTTTTCCTTGCTATTGGGAATAGGGTTTTTCTTGTTATGTATTCTAATTGTTTACTAGGAATGCTGTTGATTTTGTTTCATTACTCTTATAGCCAGCAACCTTCTCAACTATCTTGTTAGTTTTAATAACTGGTTCAGAGATAGAGAGCTTTCTTACTCCATTCTTTATTTTCCATTTTATAAAATGGAAACATTTTATAAAAGAGGAGTAATCATTTTCTTGAGCTTCCCTGGTGGCTCAGACAGTATAGAATCCACTTGCAATGAGGGAGACCTGGGTTCGATTCCTGGGTTGGGAAGATTCCCTGGAGGAGGACATGGCAACCCATTCCAGTATATTTGCCTGGAGAACCCCCATGGGCAGAGGAGCCTGGAGGGCTAGTCTATGGGGTCGCAAAGAGTTGGAAATGACTGGGCGATTAAGACCAACACAATCATTTTCTTGCAGACTTAATAAAGTGCACCCATAAAATCATCTGATGAGTGTAATTTTATAGGGGAAATGTAAAAAGTCAAAGTTGCATTTGTTCAGATTTTCTATTCTTGAATCAATTTTGACAGTTTATATTTTCTGCATGCTTGTCATTTTATTTAAATTTATAGAATCATTCAATTAATTTCAAATAATCTCATAATTTTAAGTTTCTAATATATCTATCTGTAGCTCTGTTACTTAATTGTTCTCAATTGTTTATTTTAACTTTTCTTTAACAATCAGTCTTAATAGAACTTTGACTATTAAGTTCATGTCCTTTCAAAGAACTAGCTATTGTTAACCACTTTAATTTTCTTGTTATTTTTGATTAAATGCTTTTGATTTTCTAATTATTTTATTACAATTTATTAGATTTAATTCTTAATATCTTTTAATTCTTTAAGTTGAAAGTAGATTATTGCTTTTCAAGGATTCTTGTCTAATAAATACATTTATATAATAATTTCATTTAAGTACTGCTTTATCAGCATTCAGAATCATTAATATGCATTGTTGTTACTGTTCACTTCTAAATATTTCATATTCAATCCATGAATTAATTATTGGAGTTCTGAACTTTCTTTTAAAAGTTGATATCTAAGTTTATTGTATTGTTATCAGAGAATGTGGCTTGAGTGATACCTAGTGTTTGTAATTTGTTGAGTCTTCCTTTGGGATAGAGGTCTCATCAATTTTTATAAATGTTTCAGTCTTGAGAAGAATGTTTATCTATTTCTTAGATCACAGTTCTATATATCTATTACATCAGGAAAGTTTATAGTGCCATTCAAATCTAACATCAATATATTTGGACTATAGTTTTGTCTATTTAACCTTTTATTTATTTTCCAAGAAAGGCATGTAAAAAGATTCTATTATCACTGACTTATTCATTTTTCCATAATTTCCTCAGTGTCTGCTTTATATATATTTGAGGCTAAGTTATTTAAGATTATATAGAGTTTTCTTGGTGGGTTAGTCTTTTTCTTAGGATGAAATGTCTGTTTTTGTCCCTATCATGCAATTTGCTTTGAGCTCTATTTTGACCAAGTATTAATTTTTCAAATCAAGTATCTTTGGTTATTTTTTTCCATGTTGTAACTTTTTCATACTTTTATTTTCAGTCTTTTCTTTAATGTCATTTTGCTTCATAAAGCTACATTTAAAAAAATTTATCAGTTTCAGAGTTGTTTACTTTTAATAAGTGAATTCAGCCCATGTGCATTACTTTTGATTACTGAAATATGTGGACTCATTTCTACCATTTTACCTTTCCTTCTGTATTGACCATGACTTCTCTTCACTTTTTTCTTATTTCCTCCAGTCAGTTACAATCTAACAACTCATATTGTTTTTCACTTATGTGTAACTTTAAGTCACTACCTTGGATATTTCCTTTTTGCCACATTCACTTTTACCATTTTCTGGACTTCCTATTAATTAGGGACTTTCCAGGTGGCTCAGTGGTAAAGAATCCACCTGCCAATGCTGGAGCCAGTTGTAGGAGACATGGAAGTGTTTGATCCCTAGATCTGAAAGATCCCCGGGAGGAGGAAATGGCAACCCACTCTAGTATCCTTGCCTGGGAAATCCCATGGACAGAGAAGCCTGTCAGGCTACATTCTATGAAGTCACAAAGAGTCAGACACGACTGAGCAGCTGAGTACTGGAGCATTAATAACATCATTTTTCACTCTATCCACCATCTGTCTTAAATTATCTTCCCGGTTTTTTTATTTCTTAACTTCTCTTGGCTATGTCCTCTAGTTCTGTCTTCTTGTTAGGTAATTTCTCTTCAACTGCATTAAATCCACTGTTCATTCTATCTCTCCTTTTTTAAAAAAAATTATTGATATTTTCAGGATTTCCAATGGTATCATTTTTTATATGGGTTTGCTCTTATTATGTGATCTTTCTTTATCATTGGAAGGCAGCTAGCAGTTTTGTTTTTCTTTTTTCCAAAAAACCCCACAAACAGCTTCAGCGTGTATACTTTGTAATTCTTTTTAACTTCTTCAATATTTCTACCTCTTTGGGCATGAATTCTCCCATTTGTTACATCAGTTGATGGTTCTCACCTATGCACTTCCTCATGTGTTTGTTATTTTTGTCTGAGGTCTTATCTCATACAGGAACTTTTTTTCTCATGCAAAAAGTCCTCATCTCATGTGTTTTTCAGTTGGCTCAGTAAGGGCCTCCAGGTTGAACAGAGACAAGCCAGTCCTCATTTGGAAGCTTGCAGGCTTTATCCTTGTGAGGAGAACTAGTTAGGATGTTAATGCGTCTTGTAGAGGGGTTCTCACAGCAGTCTCTTCTTTCAAGATCACAGAGAGGTGTCACACTGTGGCCACTTTCTGGGATTTCAAATAAGGTTAATTCAGGGCCCTTCACTGTTAGGAGAGCTATCCGGCACTCAGCTCCATTCTGGTCTTTTGTAACAAGAGGCACATGGCCATCAACCATTTTTTTGTGAGACTTGTAATATTTGAAACCCATTTTCTACATCCACTTTCTCTTTTCTAGGAGTCTTGTGGCTTCAATGTCCCCTATGGCCTTTTTAGTATTCCTGGATCAGAGAAATTCTTGTACCACTCCTTGTAAACAGTTATCTATTTTAAATAAATTCCATATAGTCTATATTTAATTTTTATATTTTAAATATTAAGTGTATTTTAATATTTTAAAATAATTTCATTAAAATTTCTATTCTCTGGGAGCAAAAAAGAGATGATTTTGTAGTTCTCATTTAACCATATCAATTGATGTCCAAATCCACTTGCCAAATATTTTTCCTTTAAGAATATTATATTTACCAAGTAGTTCTTATTCACAATAAAAAGCCAACACAGAAACTTAGGAATAAGACCTGTGCTGTGCTAAGTTGCTTCAGTCGTGTTGGCTCTTTGTGACTCCATGGACTGTAGCTTGCCAGGCTCCTCTGTCCATGGAATTCTCCTGGCAAGAATACTGGAGTGGGTTGCCCTTTCCTCCTCCAGGGGATCTTCCTGACGCAGGGATTGCATCCACGTCTCTTAATCTTGCACTGGGAAGCGGGTTACCACTAGCACCACCTGGGAATAAGAACTAAGCTCTCACGAAACAAAGGTAACAGCAAGGAAAAAGAAAGATCTGAAGAATCACTATTAGACTTTTGTTTTATGAAATTTTGAAATACCATAATAAAGCCATTCATGTCTCACAAAAACAAGAATAGTATTTAAAAAAAAATTCCTGTACTAGACATTACTGAATACAGATTTTTATGGATATTTTCATATACTTCTCATTATTATATAACATCAAAGTAACTGAGGTGATGGATAGTTCTAGTACTCTGAAATTGTGCGCGTGCTCAGTTTCTCAGTCATGTCATACTCTTTGCAACCCTATGGACTGTAGCCTGCCAGGCCTGGGATTTTCCAGGCAGGAATACTGAAGTGGGTTGCCATTTTCTCCCCTAGGGGATTTTCCCGACCCAGGGGTCCAACTAGAGTCTCCTGTGTCTCCTGCATTGCTGGCAGATTCTTTACCTGCTCTCCCATCACGGTATTCTTCATTTAATAACAACTGCATATAGATCTATACTATTATTTGATTGATTTTTGCCAAGGACATTTTCCCCTTACTTTAAAACATCACATCCTTGTATCTAGGGAAATTTTACTTGGAACACTGCATCTCCTTCCTGCAATAAAGGTTTTGTTACAAAATGTGTTTAATGCACACATAGCACAATTCTCATGTGAACTTCTCTTGAAATTTATAGTGAACAAGGTAAACCTGGTTGTAATGGCTTTCCATATACTACATATTTTTCAAAAGAAGAAGAAAAAGAAAAATCGTGCTTTTCTTGCTTTATGATTTGCTTACCTAAATAATAAAACATAAAGGTTTTCTTGCTCCCTTAAAAATCTAGACATTATGGTTTCAATACTTGTATAACTAAGTTTCATGGTTTACATTTTAAGTATATAACAAAAAAAAATCTTATGCTTTACAAAGTACCTACAGAGTAATCCTTATTTATTCTATTGAATATTACTGTATTTTTGTCTATTTATTAATTCTGAGATACAAAATGAGATTTTAAACATGGTTTGTGGAGTTTCACATCTTTTTAATGTCTGTATACTTCAAAGTGATAACTTGTTTTTTATTTCTGCTATTGATAATTAGTGTTCTCTCTCTTTTCTTTTGACTGGTCTAGCTAAGGGTTTGTCAAAATTAATCTTTCAAAGAACTAGTATTTGACTTTGTTAATTTGCTCTATGCCCATTTTCTATTGTTTTTTAAAAAATTTGCTCCTGTATTTATTATTTCCTTCTTTTGTTTATTTTTAGTTTAACTTATTCTTCTTTTTCTACCTTCTTAAAATGGACTTCAGGTGACTGATTTTATATTTTTCTTTTTTAAAAAATATAATCTCTTAAAACTATACTCTCCTTTATTCAGTGCTTTTGCTGTACTTTATAGATTTTGATGGGCTGATTAACAGCTATTATTGAATTAAAAACATTTTCTAATTTCTTTTGTATTTCTCCTTTGATCTGTGAATGATTTAATAATAATAAACATTCTATTTAATTTCCAAATATTTGTGATTTCCTCTGAAATAAGATTATTCTTACTCATTTGTTTCAGACATGTTTATATGATTTCAATTTTTTTAAACTTATTGAAATTTGTTTTATGACCCAACATATAGTGAGTCTTGAAAATGAACTATGTATTTGAAGTTAACTGTATTTTATAGTTCAAAAAATGGCATTCTGTAAATCTGAATTAGATCATAAGGTTTGACAGAACTGTTAAACTATGTCTACTAACTTTTTAAAGTCTAGATGTTGTATTAATTGCTAAGAAAGGAATCCTAAATATAATACTATGTAGAACTGTCTATCTTTCTCTTTATTCTGTCCATTTTCCATCTACTAGTCAGTCAGTTCAGTTGTTCAGTTGTGTCTGACTATTTGCAACTCCATGGACTGCAGCACACCAGGCTTCCCTGTCCATCACCAGCTCCCAGAGCCTGCTCAAAACTCATGTCCACTGAGCTGGTAATGCTATCCAACCATCTCATCCTCTGTCATCCCCTTCTCCTGCCTTCAGTCTTTCCCAGCATCAGGGTCTTTTCAAATGAGTCACTTCTTTGCATCAGGTGGCCAAGTATTGGAGCTTCAGTTTCAGCATCAGTACTTCCAATGAATATTCAGGACTCATTTCCTTTAGGATTGACTGGTTTGATCTCCTTGCAGTCCAAGGGACTCTCAAAAGGCTTCTCCAACACCACAGGTCAAAAGCATCAATTCTTCGGCACTCAGCTTTCTCTATGGTCCAACTCTCACATTCGTACATGCTGCTGCTGCTGTTGCTGCTAAGTTGCTTCAGTCGTGTCCGACTCTGTGTGACCCCATAGATGGCAGCCCACCAGGCTCCTCCGTCCATGGGATTTTCCAGGCAAGAGTACTGGAGTGGGGTGCCATTGCCTTCTCCAATTCATACATGACTACTGGAAAAACCATAACTTTGACTGGACGGACCTTTGTCTGCAAAGAAATGCCTCTGTTTTTTAATATGCTGTCTAGGTTGGTCATAGCTTTTTGTCCAAGGAGCAAGTGTTCTTTAATTTCATGGCTGCAGTCACCATCTGCAGTGATTTTGGAGACCAAGAAAAGAAAATCTGTCATTGTTTCCATTGTTTCCCCACTTATTTACCATGAAGTAATGGGACCAGATGCCATGATCTTAGTTTTTTGAATGTTGAGCTTTAAGCCAATTTTTTCACTCTCCTCTTTCACATTCATCAGGAGGCTCTGAAATTCCTTTTCCCTTTCTGCCGTAAGGATGGTGTCATCTGCATATCTGAGGTTATTTATATTTCTCCCAGCAATCTTGATTCCAGCTTATGCTTCATCCAGCCTGGCATTTTGCATGATGTACTCTGCATATAAGTTAATTAAGCAGGATGACAATACACAGACTTGACATACTCCTTTCCCAATTTTGAACTAATCTGTTGTTCCATGTGCAGGTCTAACTGTTGCCCATACACATTATGTCTACCTGATGATTTATGTCTTTTCTCATAATGAAATATCCCTCTTTATCTCTGATGATAGTCTTTGGAAGTTTATTTTATCTGTTATAAGTATAGCCACTCCAGCTTTTTCATCCTTAGTGTGTGCCTAGTGTACCCTTTCCCCCCATCTATTTTCAACCTAATGTTTTAATTAAAGTACTTCTTTTATGACCAAGGTGTATTAAATTCTTCCTTCTGTCCATACTGACAATCTCTTGTAACTGTAGTGTTTTTAGATCATTATCACTTAATGTAATTATTGGTATGGTTGAGTTTCAGTTCAGTTCAGTCACTCAGTCATGTCCGACTCTTTGTGACCCCATGAACTGCAGCACGCCAGGCCTCCCTGTCCATCACCAACTCCCAGAGTCCACCCAAATCCATGTCCATCGAGTTGGTGATGCCATTCAGCCATCTCATCCTCTGTCATCCCCTTCTCCTCCTGCCCCCAATCCTTCTCAGCATTAGGGTCTTTTCCAATGAGTCAACCCTTCGCATGAGGTGGCCAAAGGACTGGAGTTTCAACTTCAATGAAACTGATGAACACCCAGGACTGACCTCCTTTAGGATGGACTGGCCAGATCTCCTTGCAGTCCAAGGGACTCTCAAGAGTCTTCTCCAACACCGTACTTCAAAAGCATCAATTTTTTTGGCACTCAGCTTTCTTCACCGTCCAACTCTCACATCCATACATGACTACTGGAAAAACCATAGCTTTGACTAGACGGACCTTTGTTGGCAAAGTAATGTCTCTGCTTTTTAATATGCTGTCTAGGTTGGTCATAACTTTCCTTCCAAGGAATAAGTGTCTTTTAATTTCATGGCTGCAATAACCATCTGCAATGATTTTGGAGCCCAAAAAGATAAAGTGACACTGTTTCCACTATTTCTCCATCTATTTCCCATGAAGTGATGGGACCAGATGCCATGATCTTAGTTTTCTGAATGTTGAGCTTTAAGCCAACTTTTTTGCTCTCCTCTTTCACTTTCATCAAGAGGCTTTTCAGTTCCTCTTCACTTTCTGCCATAAGCGTGGTGTCATCTGCATATCTGAGGTTATTGCTGTTTTATTATTGCCTTCTATTTGTCCTGTCTGGGTTTTTTTCTTTTTGTTGTTGTTATTCCTCTAGACCCCTTTCCCTGCCTCTTTTTGGATTAAGTATTTTTTAGTATTTCTGCAGTGGACTAAATATGTTCCCCAAATATTCATATACTGAAGCCGTAATCCCCAGTGTGCTTGTATTTGGACACAGGGCCTTCAAGAGGCTGAGGGTGAAGCCCTTATGAGGGATTTGTGCCCTTATAAGAAGAAATGCTAAAGAGGTGATCTCTGTCTTGGCAAAGACAGCTGTTCACAAACCAGGAAGAAAGCTCTTACCTAACACAAATATGCTAGTGCTTATTTCAACTTCCTAGCTTCTAGGACTGTAAGAAATAAATGTTTCTTATTTATATCACCAAGTCCATGCTAGTTTTGCCACAGTGGCCAGGACTGAAACAATACTATAGTGTATCCATTGGATCTTTAACTATACCTCTGGACTCTTATTACTTTTTTAGGGATTATGTGTGCCTAATACTTCATAGTCTATTAAGAGTTAACATGGTTCCATTTCCCATAATATGTAGAAATTCTGCACCTATATATAGGGTCCGTTAACATCCCCATCCCCAGATATCTTTTATGAGTCAATTGTCATACGTATTACATCTGCATATAATAAACATCCCACAAGACAATGTTATAATTTTTGTTTTAAACAGTTACTTTTAGAGAATTTAAGAAAAAAACAGTCATTTACATTTAATCAGATATTTGCAATTTCTGATTTTCTTCATTCACTTTTAAAAATCCTAACTTACTTCTGTTAAATATGTTAGCATTCATTTTCTGTACACTGTGCCCCATGGATTTTTCACCACAAGACAGATTGCCTCTCTCATACCTTCTGATGCGGCTGTGAGCAGTGGCAGCCTTGAGGACATAGGGGTGGAAACAGTCCTGCAGAGGCGGGGTGGTGGGGTCTTCCTATCTATGACTCGGGCATCATAAAACCCAGAAACTGAACTCTGATCATATGGGCTTGATAATTTTCTTTAATTTTATAATGAAATATTAAATCTCTTACTACAGTTGGTTAAAAATAAAAACACTGTTTTAAACTTGGACTCTGTATTAATTTTAAGTTCTAAACTAAAAAAGGAATGTAGGCCCCTCACATGTTCCAGTTTTCTTATCCTGAAGCCTGTCATTATTCTATTATTATGAGCATTTGCTGAGAAGAAAATAGGTTATAGTTATCTCACATGTTTTTCCTTATAAACCTTAATTAGAAAGGTTTCGTGGTAAGCTTTCAGCTTACCTAATCCATTTCTTCCTTGTAAAGCTTTTAAACTTTGCACAGTCAGGAATGGCTTTTATCTGGTGCACAAATGAAATCAAAATAAAAATGCAGATTGAGCTATCAGCTACTTAGTACCTGTAATTCTAACAGTGCAGAGCAGCAGGTGAATTATGATAGAAGCCAAACCGGCAGAAGAGGGAAAACAAGCTGTATACAGTTTACCAAAGTTTCCAGGATTCTTCACAAGAAATCAGTTCACCTTATCAAATATTTTCTTGAGGACCAACTATATAAATTAGGCTTTTACACTGTATATGAAGACTGATGTTACATCATCATCTAGTAGCATCTTGTAGGTATAGTAACGTTTTCACCCAGTACAAGAATAACCTGTGGGTGTTTTTAAATGTGGTGCATTTAATATAAAATTTGAGGCATATTAAGGCCAGTAGAGGCTTCACCAGGTGGCTCAGTGGGTAAGGAATCCGCTGGCAAAGTAGGAGATGTGGGAGATGAGGGTTCAATCCTGAATCAGGAAGATCCCCTGAAGAAGGAAATGCAGCCCACTCTAGTATCCTTGTCTGGAGAATCCCATGGACAGAGGAACCTGGCGGGCTACAGTTCACCGGGTCACAAAGAGTCCGGCACAACTGAAGTGACTGAGCACATATGCACTTAAGGCCAGTAGACCAGAAAACAATTGCCACTGAAAATACGGTTTGCCATTTACAATTCTCAAGAGATGGAGGTATGACACGCCATGGTGGGCCACGTGAGGGTGGGGTAGGAAGAGGGAGGAACTATGGGCAAGAGCCTTCACTGCGGTTTCCATGGAAGGAGCACATGCGTCAAACAGGCTCAAGATTGACTAGAGTGAGTAATTTCAACAGGCTCTGGGGCACAGAGGCTTCCCTAGTGGTCTGGTACCTGGACCTGGGGTGACTAGGGTAGTGGGATAAGAGCCCATAGCATGAGAGCCCAATAAAGGAGGTGGTTGGGGTGTGGGCTCTGGATTGGTTGATTTGCATTTGGAAAGCACACTTGAGAGCCAGTTGTTTACTGTCTCTAGGAACTGGCTTACCCCGGGAGAGGGAGTCCTCCAGGGTCAGCAAGGTCCCAGATGTCAAGGCTTCAGAGTACAGAAAACAAAAGACATGGTGAATACAGTGGGTACTCAGTATCCATAACCCCATTCATCTCTGTGCAACTTTGCGAGTCAGTCAGTTTCCAAAAACAAGCTCAATTTCTACATTTCACCCTGCGCACTATTTACTCAACTATTCACTTAGCCCTCAGGGTCTCAGAGACAGCAATGTAAACAACAGAAGCTTTCTGTTGACTTTATTTATTTATTTATTTATTTTGGCGTTCTTAGACGACAGGCTTCAGGCAGCATGCGCCCCTCCAGGCGGGCGCTCCACACGTGTAAGACTATCGACCATCCAAGTGTCCACTGCCGGAACACTGGGCGTAGACGAGCCTCTCTCCTCTCTGCCACCTCATGACGCAGGCGTGGCACGGCAGCCACACTTGCAACGCCTCTAGGGGCAGTGCTTCTGTTGACTTTAAAGGCCAGACAAAAACAATAGCTCTGAAACAGAAGTAATTCTCTACATTTTCATGGTAACACATTTGCTCTAGAGAGTGAAAGTTACAAAAATAGAAATATCATTGACATGAGCACTTGAGAA
Source organism: Antilocapra americana (assembly GCA_007570785.1). Taxonomy (NCBI): domain Eukaryota; kingdom Metazoa; phylum Chordata; class Mammalia; order Artiodactyla; family Antilocapridae; genus Antilocapra; species Antilocapra americana. Next base: position 16,869,052 of record ML661908.1, on the reverse strand, counting down.
AAACTCAGAGAGCCACAATTACACACAGCAGAAGTGAGAGGGAAGAATTTTCACATTATCACTTCTTCCAGTATCAAAAGCAGCCACATCTTCTCACCAACAAATTAAAATAAATGCTTAAGCATTTCAAGATATACCAGAAATATTAAGTTGAGGATTCCTAAGATCCACAGGAGATATATTAGACTAGTGTTAGTCACTCAGTCATGTCCGACTCTTTGCGGCCCCATGGACTGTAGCTCACCAGGTTCCTCTATCCTTGGAATTTCCTAGGCAAGAACACTAGAGTGGATTGCCATTCCCTTCTCCAGGGGATCTTCCCAACCCAAGGATCAAACCCAGGTCTCCCGTATTGCAGGCAGATTCCTTACTGTTTTAGACACCTAGAGAGAACATTATTCCTGAGGGTTAACTAGACAAATCTTTCTCTTCAGACCCAAATACATCTTACTCAGGTCGCAACCTATTTCGAGTTCTGGCTGAAAGCCTGATTTTTGGAAAAGGGAGCAGGGTGGGATTGGGGTCAGGTGGCCCAAGTCTTGACTCACCACTGGCCACATCTTCAGGGTGGAGTCTCTACAATGTAGTGAGCTCTGGTTTAATAGCCAGATTTCAGGAGTCTGAAGTAAGTATCTTGCCATTTTGTTCATGTTTTATGTGACACAATTAAAGAAACAAGCTGAGTTCTGGAAGAGCAGTGGTACTGGGAGCCTTCCCCAGAGGAAGCTGGGAAGTGACCTGTGGCTTTTGGAAATCCGTGACTGACAGGTTTCTGAATACCAACCAGATCCAAACGTGGTTCTGGTGACTGTGGTCCCACAGTTGGGAGAAAGGCCAAAAGGAAATACTGTGACAAGGCAAATGAGGCTGCCTCATCCAAGTGAGAAAGAAAATTGTAAACTTCTTGTGATTTGCAACATCACAATGATGGGTTGTTCCTGGGGAACAAAAAGATGGAAAATCTGACCTAGTGGGGAGGTTGGGAACAAGGTTCCTCCCTTCTCTGAGTGAGATGGTACAGATCCAAACAGTGGGGAAAACCTGTCCAGAAAACAGAAACAGCGTGGGCTTGATTTCCTTACTATTTGTTAATTTTCCAACAATCTTTGCTTCTCCCTAGTAGCTCAGAGGGTAAAGAATCCATCTCCAATGCAGGAGACCCAGGTTCAACCCCTGGGTCTGGAAGATCCTCTGGAGAAGGGAATGGTTACTCACTCTAGTATTCTAGCCTGGAGAATCCCATGAACAGAGAAACCTGGCAAACTGCAGTCGATGGGGGTCACAAAGAGCCAGATGCTACTGAGTGACTAAGCATGCAGACAACAATCTGCAGAAGGCTGCGGTCTCCAGCATATGGAGGGAACAAGGGTTTCTGGACATTAATAAGAGATTCACAATCAAGCAACTAAAACAAAGCGAAAGAGGTCTTATTTCATATCGGACTCTTCACTACAGCCTCACTTCTTCCTGGCCATCAAAGGACCTATCAGAAGCACCATTCCATTAGAACATAGAGGTTAGTGTCTACTGAGATATTTAACACCTAACCAAGCATTCTGAAAAGAAAAAAAATCTTAGAATTTATGGAATAATTTTTATATTGATAAAAGAACAGAACTTAAGTAAGAACCATTTAGTCAGAAATAGATATCATGACAATGTATGGCAAAAACAATAAAAAAAAAAAAGAAATATGGAACTTTGGTAACTTTCACTACCAAAGGATTAAAAATGCTTACAGAGGATTAAAGAAATAAAAGATAAAATGAAAAATCAGACAGTAATTTTAATAAGGACTCTCTTTAAATAATAATGAGGCAATAATTATTTAGCTTTAAAATTTCTCTCCAACACAATTCTCTAACCTTCTCTTTAGAGATTTTATAAAAAAAAAAAACAAGGAAATTCCCAGTGAGGTCAATTATTGATCATACAGTTGATCACCTCTTTATCTCTGGTCTCATGAAACAGTGAACAGAATGGCAAAACACATACTTCAGATTTTTTAAGTTTGAGTTAACAAATCATTTTGCATTTCTTTCCCTTTCTTCTAATCTCTTCTTATGTTTCAGCCACAAAGATATTATTTTCACAATATCTTTACTACCCTCAAGAATCTATAAATTCTTATGACTAAGAAAAATCCACACAGCCCATCCTAATGGAAGGGGGAGAAATGAATGGTGGGCCGGAGAACAAATTTTGAAATGCAGATCACAACCCACCTCTTCCACTCACCCAGGCCTCTCCAGCCACATCAAAGGCAAGCACCCTGCCCTCTCAGGCCACAATTTGAAATCCTAATCTAAAAAGCAAAATAGGACTTCAAAATATTTTCTACATTTTCTGTCTTTGACCCCACAATTTTTGAGAATTTAATTCTGACAGAAAGGTAATGAAAAAAAAAAAAACTGACTGTGGTTGAACACATCCAAGAACTGTTTTACATAATGCGATCTCAGAGTTTACACGACTGAGTTCTTCTTAGTCAATCATCTTATTTATTTTAACTATTTAAAATTGGCATATTTATTTGTCTTATTGTAAATCTAAAACTACCCTAAAATTTCCCAAGTTTTAAACATTCATGTTAGTATTTCTGTTCTTGTATTCAAAATCAGAGAGGATCATCTTGGGATTGACTGCAGTGAAACACTGTTAAAATCCAGACAGTAAACAAAAATATTAGCACAGAATGCATACTCAGATCCAGAGACTGTTATAGTTCTGAAATACATCATTTAAGCTTCCTGTTCTTAAAAAAAATTCTCTTGATTTGTTATTTGCACTCATTCCTTAAAGAATTCAGAAATTGAGAAAGTTTGTAAATTAAGGTGGTCAAAAAAGGGGTCCTTAAAAATATGTAGTTAAAATTGGTAGGAAAACATATACACTCAATGTCAAGGAAGATGTCCTAGCATCACTAGATTATTATAGAATCACTTAACAGGATGGTTAGAGGCTTGTAGCTAGAAAAGAGCCCAGATAGTCTTTTATAAGGCATCATGCTATTCTGGCATGGCCAAAGACCAGATGATGTGTTAAGTCCTTCCATGATTTAACTTCTCTAACCCATGACGTGCACGTATGTAGAATCCTTACAAAAATTTCTGGGCACTGCAAGACATTCTGAAGGGAGAATGAGAGAGAAGTGCTCCACTGATCTTAAGGAAACTTGTGTCTGCACATATTTCAATGCTAAAGCAATTTCTAGTTTTCCGACCAAATGGAGTGGCTTTTAGTCGCATTCATAAATTCTCTGAAAAGGCTGAGGATTACATTGGTTTAGATTCTTTTAAGATTACTGAGAGCAGAAATAGATTGGAAGAAAAGGTAGACAACTCTGGGGAGAGGGCCCTTGGCCTGCATAACCCCCTGGGGTTCTGACTCAGGAAGGTAATAAAGCTAGCTATGGTGGATGGACTGTAAATTAATTCCTCATTATCCCATATGTAGGTCTTGATCTCATGTGCATTTTTTCCACAGTTAAGGAAGTCATCATTTTCTGAAAAACTCTGTTTATAGCAAATCAAGAGAAATCCAACTACACTTTAAAATTACATAAATAGAAGTAATCAGATTTACCCTAATGTTCCAACTCATTTGGGGCTCTCTAAGAAGATGAAGCCCTTATCCATTTCAGGGTTGGATTTCAGCTTGCCGCCTCACTGTATATCCTCCTGCAATAACCCCTCCAGAAATCACTTCTGCTTCTAAAGGCTCAGTACTTGGGTTTATTCTTCTAAGGTCACTGGGGAAATTGGTAAACTCCTTAACTGTATCAATACTTAGCTTCTGAAAACTAGTTTTAAGTTATCCATCAGCACTTACCATGAGGGAACAGAAGATGAGGCCCGGCCTGACCCCAGTTCAGCATCAGAGCTGTAGAAAGTCAGGTCAGGTCAGTGGCCTTGCAGACTCTATTCCCAGAGGGTTATTTTTTATACCAGCCAATTCTACAGGGGTTAATCTGGACAGACGTGAAGTTCCCTCATCTCTATTTTTAAAATGAACTTTTGAGATTTCAAGGTGAAAGGGGTTAAATTCTTCACTTGTATCTGGATAATGCCAAAGGACACAGAAAACTAAATGATTCCAAATTAAGGTCTTGTTCCAAGTGCATACTTTTAAGGCAGTGACATATATATTTTATGGCTTGTCTCACGACTCTAAAGATAAACAAACTTTCTGAAATTATACCTAGAATTTTGCATATATTGACTATGTGCAATTTTAATCAGAAACTCCAAAAGGTCTCTGGCCCCAAAATGAGTTAAGAACCACCGCTCTGAGGGAACATTTGCTTCCCAGACAGTGGTACCATTTAATTCAGTTCTGCAAATAACTGAGTCCTCTCTTTGCCAGATACTCTGCTACATCATGCAGGTACAAACATGAATATGGAATAGGAGGGGAGCATCCTTCACTGAACTCCTATTGTGTGTCACACCCAGACCTATGGACATTCTCATACCAGTCTCCTTCAACGCACACACAAGTCTTAGGGGTGCATTATTACTATGTAAAATTTACAGATACAGAAGTCACCAGCCCTAGTTATGAAGAGGTAGAGTAAAGACTCAAAACTGATTTGTTCTGAATCATCACAGTTACTTATTCTGTGCTGCTTCCATGATAAGAGAGTACCCAGCCAAATAAATGGCCGAAGTGCTGATGAATGCAAACAATATTTTATTCCCTTCCTTCTTTCTCTGACCTCCCCACCCTGATAGAAGCCACCATACCTCTCCCCTGGATGAAGGCAACAATATTTGTATGTGATTTCCCAGCCCCCACCCTTGGGGGATCTAGTGTAATCCCCACTCAGCAGCCCAGTTGATCTCTCTAACATATCACATTATGTCTTGGCTTAAAACCTGCAGGGGATTCCTACTGAGAATAGCTGTGATCACTTACTGCATGTGGTACCACTCTTAGACGCAGGCAAGTGGGGTTCCTCAGAGGGCCCTGGCACTTTAGGGTGCTTTCCTTGAAGTTTTCTAAGAATCTCCAAGTCTCTGAGACCAGCAGGGACCAACAGAGATGCCAGGATGAGGCACCTGAGCCCCACTGGGGACCTGTGCGGGTACTGGTCCCTGTTTCTTCCCTTTGAGGGCACTCCCCATCATGAAGACTGCCCTGGGTTAGTGCTGGCTAAATTCCAGGAGGGTGTGGCCTGTGCTAGGATGGCTCCCACTGACCAGTGTTGTGATTTTTTCTTTTGAGAGAGGTTTTGCAAGATTGAATTGCCAAAATGCTGCTGGCATGATGATGGGTGACATTCACGTGTGACACAGGACAGGTTAAGGCTCTTGTGTGTCTCCTGTGAGGTTTCCCCAGTGGCTCAGTGGTAAAGAATCCACCTACAATGTAGGAGATGCAGGAGATGTGGGTTTGATCCTGGGGTCAGGAAGATGCCCTGGAGGAGGAAATGGCAATCCACTCCAGTATTCTTGCCTGGGAAGTCCCATGGACAGATTTCCATGGTGGGCTACAGTCCATGAGGTTGCAAAAGAGTTGGACATGACTGAGCATGCAGTTTCATGTAGCTGCAGTAACAAACTACCATAAATTTAGTGGCTTAAAACAATACAGGTTTTTATTATCTTGCAGTTCTGGAGGTCAGAGTCTAAAATGGGTGCTCAGGGCTGCAGTGGGTTTCCTTCTGGAAACTCGAGTGGAAAATCTGTTCCCTTGCCTTTTCCAGTTTCCAGAGTCTGTCTACATCATTTGACTTGTGTCTTTTCCTCCATCTTCAAGGCCAGTAGGGGAACATCTCTCCTCTCTTCTCTTCTCCCTTCCTCTTTTAGGGACCTTTGTGATTACAGCAAGCCCAGTTCTATAACTCAGGATCTCCACATTCCAAGATCCTTAACTTATATCTGCAAAGTCCCTGTTGCTGTATAAAGTAATATAGTGACAGGTTCCGAGGACTAGGTTGTGGACATCTTTGGAGGGCCAGGATTCTATTCTATACTACCTGTAGTACGCTGTCCACCAATGACTTCAGCTGAGGTCAGGGCTGGGATCACAAACCTACCAGATGCACCCCCCTCAAAAAAACCTAATAATAATAATTCTTAGTGGATTAAATATACAGGTATGAAAAGCAAAATTATAAAGCCTTTTAGAAGGAAATAAAAGAAATACCTTCATGACTTTGAGACAAAGGAGTTTCTTAGAGAACAAAATCACTCAAAAGGAAAGGGTGCTAAATTTGACATTAGAATATTTTCTCATTTCATTGAAACACTATTAAAAAAAAGAAGTGTAAAGAGAAACCACACAGTAGGAGAAGATATTTGCAGCACACATAATAGATGAAGGATAAGTATCCAAAATATATTAAAACTCCTATAATAAAAAGACAAAGCCATCTTTTAAATATGCAAAATTCTTAAACTGGCTTGGCCTCAAAGAAGGGAAGGAAAGGAAATCTAACAGCCATTTACATGAGAGTGAGTTCAACCTTATTAGTAATCAAGAAAGTGCAAACTTACACCACAAGGAGAAACCACAATATGCTCATCAAAATTAGTAAGTATCAAAAAGTTCGAAAACACTATGTGTGTGTTTGTGTGAATGTGGAACATCAGATACTGGTGTTCACTGCTGGTGGGGAGGTAAATGGGAACCTCCATTTTGGAAAACAGAGTGCTGTTATCTAGTAAGTTGGGAGATATATATATATATATATATATATATATATATATATACACATATATATCTCATATAACCCAGTTATTTCATGTTAGGCTTATTCTCCGAAGATATGTGTTTATGTGCAGGAGACTACATGTACATGTGTGCATCCTAAGTCACTCAGTCATGTCTGACTCTGTGCGACCCCATGGACTGTAGCCTGACAGGCTCCTCTGTCCATGGGATTCTCCAGGCAAGAATACTGGAGTGGGTTGCCATGCCTTCCTCCAGGGGATCCTCCCAACCCAGGGAGCGAACCAGCATCTCTTTTGTCTCCTGCAGTGGCAGGAGGGTTCTTAACCGCCACCTGGGAAGCCCTGAATACATATGCAAATATGCTCATAGTAGCATAGTTTGTAATCTCTCCAAACTAGAAACAAGCCAAATTTCCATTAATAGTAGAATGGACATAGAATGATATACATAGTGGAATACTATACAACAATGAAAATCAATAAACTCAGTGCTCACTCATTCTATTTGGCATTTATTGGACTTTATTCTAGGAACTAAGCCAAGAAGTCAAAATAAATTAAGACAAAACCATCTCTTGGAATAACTCACAGGGAAAAAACACCAGGTAAACTAATGCTTACAATTCAATGTGATATTAGTGAAGTATTACACTCAAAAAGAATGCTTTATAGATATCTCACTGCACCTTTCCCTTCCTCTTCTGGCTAAAAAACAAACCAAAAAAAATCTCTTTTCGCCTTGCTCTTTTCCTTAAAATTAAAACAGAATTAAGCTGAGATATACAGTACATTAGAAAGGGAAAATGGTAAATTACAACACCAAGAGCAAATCTGAACAACTTAAATCCCATGCACTTTCAGAGTAATTTTTATGTTGTCTTATGATTAGACATAGCCATGCCTCTCTGGGGCAACCGCTTGCTATTTCATCTTATGGGCTCTGTGAATGAAACTAATCAAGGCTCTTTCATGAACTGGCTTCTAAATGATTAGAATCAAATTTGTATCCACCCCAGGAGCATAGATGATGCATTTTTATGCCACATTTCTTGACCTATGTTTTTTTTTTTCCTTTTCCTTTTCATCTGCTTCTGATGTACCTTATTGTATTTCATTACCTGCATTTAATATATAAAGGCAAGAATAAATCCTTTGTATAGCAAGCCAGGGAATGGGTAAATGAGTAGGAAGAGATAGGATGGGTTAAGGTAGCATAGAATTGGATATTGTCTCATCCATCTTCAGGAATGGCAAATGTTTTGAGGGAAGGGAATATATTAATCATCTTTATAACACCAGGCACAGAGTAAGTGCTTGAGTCAGATTTCCTTTGACTATGTTGCAAGATATACAAGCTCATAATCACGACAGTTTACAACAACAAATATTTATTTCTTGTTCACATTATATGTGGTCAGCTGGGCTCTTCTAGGCTTGGTACCTTCTATTTCTTAGTTTGGAATCTAGGCTGAAGGAGAAGCCATCACATAAGATCCCACACTGGGAGCTGGCTTTTAAATGCAATGGCATTTAAAGTTTCTGTTCTGCCATGATAAAGGTCATGCCTGGTCATTCCCATTGACCACACCATGCCAGGAAGGGGAATTGTGACCTGTGAATACTTAATAAACATGTGCTAAACGAATGTTGCAGTTCAGCTACAATATGTGGTGAGATTCCTGTGCCATGAACAGTTGCTATCCAGATAAACAACATACCAGGCTTCCCTGGTAGTTCAGATGGTAAAGAATCTGCCTGCAATGCAGGAGACCTGGGTTTGAATCCTGGGTCATGAAGAGACCCTGGAGAAGGCAATGGCAACCCACTCCAGTGTTCTTGCCTGGAGAATCCCATGGACAGAGGAACCTGATAGATTACAGACTGTGGGGTTGCAAGATTCAGACATGATTGAGCAACTAACACACAAACAACATCCCACCGACCCCCAAGATTTGCCTCCCTGAAGATTAGCTGTGGAAGAAGGATGACTCCCAACAACCAGAGGAAAGTATTTCCTTTATCATAGCCTCACAGTTCAATGAGCAGTGCCAGTGAAAAGACAGACAGGAGAGTTCAGAGGCTGATTAATTCTTAATCTGTTAGAACAAACTTGACTGTGCATAAGAATCACCTAGGGAGCTTGTTAAAAAATATAGATTTCCACTGACACTGAATATATGAGACCAGGAGCTTATGTTCACAAACTCCCTGAGTTTCTGAAGCACAGCCTGTTGTAGGGACCTTGGTTTGGACTCAGGGCAGCTATGCCTGGGATGAAGGAGACTTCTCAGGCCAGGCTGCTCTGAGATTTAGGAAGAACTAGCCTTGTCTTTCCCTCTATGCAAGGAGGTCTGTGGGTAAGAGATAGGTGCCAACTTCCCTGGGCTTGCCCCATGCCTGAGCGTGGCTCTCTTAGTAGAATCACAGGTACTGTGATGATCTGTGTCCAGGTCTGTGAACAACCACCTGAACACTAGGAACTCATCTTGTTTGTCTTCACAGCCCCAGTGCCAACCCAGGATAAATAAATAAATAAATGCCTCTGTGTGTGTGTGTGTGTGTGTGTGTGTGTGTGTGTGTGCGCGTGTGTGTGCGCGCGCGCGTGTGTGTGTGTGTACTCAGCTGTGTCCAACTCTTTGTGATCCCATGGACTGTAGCATGCCAGGCTCTCCTGTCCATGGGACTCTCCAGGCAAGAATACTGGAGTGGGTTGCCATTTCCTTCTCCAGGGGATTTTCCCAACCCAGGGATCAAACCTGAATCTCTCATGTCTCCTGCATTGGCAGGCGGATTCTTTACCACTACTGCCACTGGGAAATAAATGCGCAATGGATCAGTCTCATTAGTGATCCAAGTCATCCCAGCAGCAATTTCTTAGACTTTGGCCTGTGCAGAGTCAGCTGGGGGACTTGCTAACAAGCCATCCCCCTCACCCCCAGAGTTCCTGATTCAGGAGATCTGGGGAGGGGCCCAAGGACCAAGTCCTTGCATTTCTAACAAGCTCCCAGTGGGAGAACTGGTGGTGCTGACGGTGAGGCCCATGTGTGGAGAACCTCTGCTTTAGACTTCTGTAGTTTACTTTTTATGCCTATAAAATTAGAAAAATAGAACCTGCTCCAAAGCTTAATAATAGGTTTCAGAATTTCATACCACTTTGCCATGACTTTATGTATTGGATCATTATCAGTCCAGAAACTTGGATGTGACAGAAATCTATCTTTAGTACTCTATTCCTGGATTCATTTTAGTTCAGAAGGCCCCCAAGGGCAGGAATCTTTGGACCCTGTTCGACCCCAAGAATAATCTCGGCATGTAGATGATACCTTAGAAGTATTTGCTGAGTGGATGAATCAGTGATTCTGGGACTAGCCTCTGGTCTTCACACCTCACCTGGTCTAGTAGTCAGACTATGCCCAGCTACTCCTGTACTCAGTGATGCTAGTAGGTGTGATTTATGGTATATGTTCCATTTTTATGCCAAGAGTGAGCTTTAGCTCTCACTCTCCTTAGCCCAAGGAAAGGTTCGTAGGAGGAAGATGCCAGCTCCCTGCTCTCAAGAGTCTTGGTGGAAAAACTAATTCTCCAGTCTTTCCTTTTGTAAATAAATAAATAAAATTACATTTCTTACAAATCAGAAGATTTTGGCTTTTAAGTGTACTGTTTTGGCTCTACATTTCATGCCCCTAATTTGGAACTCAAAACCACAAATTTGACCCATTTTTCTCCATGGATATTTTTTCTGTCCTTGAAGAGCAAAAAAACCTTCAATTTTATTTTTATAAGTAAACTGCTTTAGACAGAACTTTTATTTATAGACCATCTAAAGGGCTGTAAGTAAAAAGAATGAAAGAAGAATTCATCAATTAATATTTCAAAATAGTAGTATACACCTACACTTTGTTTTGCTTATATATTACACGCATGTAGGATATAATATCATGGTATATAATCATCTTACATGATATACTACAAGACCATATGACAACAGGATCATGATCAAATAAAACCGTGTAGGAAATACTCCTTTATGTGCAGAACTTAAAGCTTTATGAAGAAGACGTGGCAGCATCATCTAACAGCAGAGGGGATCCATCTATTCTTCGATAGCCTTTACTGGTGGACCCTGGGGTCTCACAAACTCATTAACAGCACAAATAGTTCATTTCTAGTCAAGGGGTTTCTCAAAAGAACATTCTCTCAAGAAGCCCTCCAATCACAGCCTGCTCTGTGACAACTGTAATGTATTATAAGTAATATTGTCAGAAAACTAGGTTTGCCCCAGTGTCAGGAAGAATGAAAAACAGGTGACAATAGCATTTCAAAGGATCAGGCCACCTGTTGCCATCCCTGCTATTAATTCAGCTGAAAGGAACTCAGCACCCAGACAAGGAGAATGTGAAGGGAAAGGTTTTCTGAAATAGAGGTGCCTGGCACATCTGGGTCCTGCTCATCCCCAGGGTGCCACAACTGCAGGTTTCAGAAGCAGCAGACAGCTCTGTAAACACTGACTTAATAAGAGGCTTGAGGAAGGGACTACTTATCACTTGTCTGTCTCATACTGAGCCCTCTGTAGTATCATCTCACTTCCTCACTAGAACACTTCATATGCAAAACCAACGATGCAGGGATTGTGTGTTTTGCAGATGAGGAAACTTAAGTTTGTCACTTGCCCCGGAGGACACAAAGCAAGATCGAACCCCGGTGTGTAACTTCAAGTCCATGCTCTTTCCACGACAACACAGCACTCTACCTTCAATGATTAAAGATCAAGAGCAGAGAAGCCAGGATGGACAAGAGGCAACCAGAGCAGCGGGCCCTTGTCAAAGGCCACGGAGTGTGCCCACTTTCTTGCATGATAACGTGTCTGATTTTCCTATGAGTGCAGGACCTGGAAGGGAACCCCAGGGGCCAGTCAGAGGAAGAACCTGGATTCTGTCTAGGAGCTGCTCCATCAAAGGTATGAGGAAAAGGCAGATGGTTCAGGAGACAGGCCACGCAGAGGCGGGTGAGCCCACAGAGAGGTTTTCCTTGATGTTTCTCTCAGGGAATTTCTGAGGTTGGCTTTAGACCACCCTCCCCCACCAACTCGACTCCCCAAGCACGTGGGGGATCTTTAAAAAAGGCTCAAAATTGCCGATTCTCCAGGAATGGGAATACATGGAGGGCAGGGCATCCTGTTTATACCCAGCTGTAGAGGGGACTTTCCTTTGGTACTGAAGAAAGCAAACCAAAGAAAAAGACCCATTGGTTTATTTGGAGATCCTTGTCCAAGTGAGCAGGATAAGCACTCTTCAGACTGCATCCCTCAGTCTCTCCACACCGAGACCTCAGGTGACCTGCCTGACTTGGCGGGTTTCACAAAGGACCCACTTGGGTTTCACAAAGGACCCACTTGGCAACAGCAACATCCTTGAAAGCATGTCCAAGCTCAGAGGCAGCCTATGTGAGAGCTTCCTGAACCTTCTTCCTTGATCTTTCCTGTGCATCCCCTGATGAAGGCGAGGGGGCTCACCTTCTGGCAAGTAGAGAACAGCTGTCTCCAGTTGCTGTGGGGGCTGCTCTGCCCTTGCAGCTCCTTACCCGAGCTGCTCACCCTCAGAACTGTCTATCAGCAACCTCTGCCCTGACATGTCTTTTCAGTTACGGGTGCCGCATTTCACATCAGCCTGGCCTCCACCTTTCATGTTCCCACCTCACCAGCTCAGCTCTGTTTGATCCAGTCCAGAGTGGTCTCCCTCGAGACACTTTTGGCATTCTTCCAATGTTATTCCAAGTTCCTGCTGCTTTTTCTTGTTCCTTTTCTTTCTTTCATGGAACATTCACCTCTCGTCAGCTTTCTTGATAATGAACCCTGCTATGGCTCTAAACTATCTCATACTAGTTAGTATCCCTTGAAGTTTAAAGAGGTAAGGTTCATGTTCTCTTTCACAAGTTTGGCAATGTGGTAGAAACAGAACAGCTTCAGGATCAAGCTCATTTCTAAACTGGTGAGTTTGGGAAAATTCCATACTTCCTGAGGCTCCATCTCCTCATCAGCAAAATGAGTGTGTGAATAATTACTTCCTATGAGGGTAGGAAAGATTAAATGAGATAAAATGCCTATCACAGTACTAGGTTCCCAGATGTATGAGGGGAAAGTTTAAGTTGTTTCGTCTTCCTCTTCAAAATATTATATCTATTCCAAAAATGTCCTGGTTCTTTCCATGAAATCTGAATTAACCACTCAACACCTGACATCACATTGCTACCAAGTGGGATTTGCAAAGCTAGTTTTCCAGAAGAATTCCCTGTAGGCTCTATGTTCAGGAAGCATAAAGTCTTTGATTTATATCTCCCTGGGCTTGCATATCTGAGAAGGACAAGGGGAAAATCTAAATGGCTTGTCTGTCAATAATGCCTTTTCTATGGAAGAATTCTATTTTAAAACAATTACTGTTGTTTTTTATTAAAAAATAGGTTTAATCAATGGGGTAAAACCATAAACCACTTTCACATTTGCACTCTCAGATTTCCTCTGCCCACCCCTGATGACTGTGTACATAGAGATCATAGCTGTTCTATCCATTCCAGCTAGTTTAAAAAGTCTTATTTAATTGATTGTCAGTCAAGGAGAGTTGAATGCTCACAGCTCTTCTAAGCATTGAGAAGCACAACCCCAGACTTTCAGCACCAGAAAATGAATGCAAGTTTAGTTTAAAACCATTATATGTTTGGATCCTTCAAATATATTTTTTTGGAACCCCCCCCAAAAAAGAGGTTTTATTTAGTACTTAATCGACTTTTGGATATTAAAAGGTTGATCCCACCTCTTAATATCAACACTTGAAGCTTACAGACAGTTTATAGCTTTTCCCCTCTACCCACCACCAGCTCAAGGCTTGCCCTTGGCTCAGAACCCTGACATGGGCAACAGCTGATATAATGACTTTGCCCTTTCTCTACCTAATCTTCTGGCTCCTTCAAATTATGGAAAGGGAGTGGGATAAGAGGAAGGACCAAGGCACTGGTGCTTTCTCTTGGCTAGTGCTGGTTGGCTGTTACAGCCTCCCATCTGGCAGCCATACATACAAACATTGATTTTGTCATGGCATCGTTTAGGGTTCTGTGGAGCCCTTCCCCACCCCCACTCCACACCCCCAGGACAGTCTCATTTCCTGACGTGGACAGTGAAGTCTCTCCACAGACCTTTATAGAGCTCCTTCTCATTCCAGCTCCAGACTCAGGCAGTCCACTCCTCAACTCTCTTTTGGTGATGCAGTTGTTCAGCTCAAGCAGTCAGCACTTTGAGTAAAGTCCCATCAAGACAGCTCAAGCCTGGTGACCATCAGCAACTGCCATATTCCCTCCATCCTCAAGGAATCTTTGCATCTTTCCACAACAAATTGGGAAGCCCTAGCTCTCTCCTTGCCCCATGCCAGGGTTAATGGGCTTCTCCAGCTCTCCTTCTCCTGGGCTTCCTAGGTGAAACTACTGGTAAAAAATCCACCTGCCAATGCAAGAGATGCAAGAGACGAGGGTTCAACCTCTGGGTCAGGAAGATCCCCTAGAGCAGGAAATGGCAACCCACTCCAGTATTCTTGCCTGGAAAATTTCATGGACAGGAGTCTAGTGGGCTACAATCTATGGCATCACAATGAGTCGGACATGACAGCAACTGACTGACTGACCAGCTCTCCTCTTACCTCCCATGTATTCCAGACAGAAGTCAGTTACCAGTTTTATGTTTGCAGATGCCCCTAGTTTGTGGAAACCGAGTTCAGCCTCTTGCTGCCCTTCATTTCCTCCACTTCACTGCACGTGGTGGTCCCAGTAATGTCAGCAGCTCAGTGAGTATAGAGCCAAGAGTGAGATGCCAAATATCTCTCCTGTCAGGCACCCCCAATCTGGGTAAACACATCTCTCAGACCCACAACTTGGCCTGGAGGTTGCAAATGCCTTGCTGACTGCCTAGGCCAGTGGCTGCCTTTCCTCAGTGACTGTTTCTCTTACATAGGCTGATGGTGGTAGGGGACAGGTGTGACCAAATGTGTTATCTCTGAGTTGGTCTTGTTGACATGTGTCCAGCATGACTTTTTAGACAGTAGAAGCATCTTTTGCCCATTTCCTCAGGTGTAAGGCTTGAACAAAGATTCCCAGAAGACAGAATATATATCCCCATTTAGCATTTTGCTATAAATTTAAATAACAAATGGAATTGTAATTAATACTTATATGCCACATACAAACTATGTTATAATTGCTCTTAAGAACACTGGAGTGGGTAGCCATTCCCTTCTCCAGGGGATCTTCCCAATCCAGGGATTGAACCCAGCTCTCCTGCATTGTGGGCAGATTCTTTACTGACTGAGCCACCAGGGAAGCCCAACAAGATACAGCTAAAGCAAGATTTTAAGACAGAACCCAGTCATCTTTCTTTAATTCAGTCTTTTAAAATGACTACTTTATGAAAACTTCCTTTTAATTTCTGCTTTTTAGAATATAAAGCTTCTTCTTTCTATATATGATATGAGTCATTTAGTCTATCAGTTGCTACAAGCCAATCATGACAGTAATCACTTTTGCTCAACAGCACACACGTGTCAAGCATATACTAGATGCTTGACAGATACCTCTTTTTCTTGGGGATGGTCTTAATCCCTGTCTCCTGTACAATGTCACAACCTTGTGACATTGGCTCACAGCCTCCTTGGCTGTCTGAGGAGGCCTTATAAATAGCTGTGAAAAGAAGAGAAGTGAAAAGCAAAGGAGAAAAGGAAAGATATTCCCATCTGAGTGCAGAGTTCCAAAGAATAGCAAGGAGAGATAAGAAAGCCTTCCTTAGCAATCAATGCAAAGAAATAGAAGAAAACAACAGAATGGGAAAGACTAGAGATCTCTTCAAGAAAATTAGAGATATCAAGGGAACATTTCATATAAAGATGGGCTCGATAAAGAAATGGTATGGACCTAACAGAAGCAGAAGATATTAAGAAGAGGTGGCAAGAATACACAGAAGAACTATACAAAAAAGATCTTCACGACTCAGATAATCACGATAGTGTTAGCCAGACATCCTGGAAGGGAAGTCAAGTGGGCCTTAGAAAGCATCACTACAAACAAAGCAATTGGAGGTGATGGAATTCCAGTTGAGCTATTTCAAATCCTAAAAGATGATGCTGTGAAAGTGCTGCACTCAGTATGCCAGGAAATTTGGAAAACTCAGCAATGGCCACAGGACTGGAAAAGGTCAGTTTACATTCCTATCTCAAAGAAAGGCAATGCCAAAGAATGCTCAAACTACTGTACAATTGCACTCATCTCACACACTAGTAAAGTAATGCTCAAAATTCTCCAAGCCAGGCTTCAGCAATACACAAATCGTGAACTTCCAGATGTTCAGGCTGGTTTTAGAAAAGGCAGGGGAACCAGAGATCAAATTGCCAACATCCACTGGATTGTCGAAAAAGCAAGAGAGTTCCAGAAAAACATCTACTTCTGCTTCATTGACTATGCCAAAGCCTTTGACTGTGTGGATCACAATAAACTGTGGAAAATTCTGAAAGAGATGGAAATACCAGACCATCTGACCTGTCTCTTGAGAACCTGTATGCAGGTCAGGAAGCAACAGTTAGAACTGGAAGTAGAACAACAGACTGGTTCCAAATATGTCAAAGGAGTATGTCAAGGCTGTATATTGTCACTCCGCTTATTTAACTTGTATGCAGAGTACATCATGAGAAACGCTGGGCTGGAAGAAGCACAAGCTGGAATCAAGATTGCTGGGAGAAATATCAATAACCTCAGATATGCAGATGACACCACCCTTATGGCAGAAAGTGAAGAGGAACTGAAAAGCCTCTTGCTGAAAGTGAAAGAGGAGAGTGAAAAAGTTGGCTTAAGGCTCAACATTCAGAAAAGTAAGATCATGGCATCTGGTCCCATCACTTCATGGGAAATAGATAGGGAAACAGTGGAAACAGTGAGAGACTTTATTTTTTTGGGCTCCAAAATCACTGTAGATGGTGACTGCAGCCATGAAATCAAAAGACACTTACTCCTTGGAAGGAAAGTTATGGCCAACCTAGATAGCATATTTAAAAGCAGAGACATTACTTTGCCAACAAAGGTCCGTCTAGTCAAGGCTATGGTTTTTCCAGTGTTCATGTATGGATGTGAGAGTTGGACAGTGAAAAAGGCTGAGCACCGAAGAGTTGATGCTTTTGAACTGTGGTGTTGGAGAAGACTCTTGAGAGTCCCTTGGACTGCAAGGAGATCCAACCAGTCCATCCTAAAGGAGATCAGTCCTGGGTGTTCACTGGAAGGACTGATGCTGCAGCTGAAACTCCAATCCTTTGGCCACCTCATGTGAAGAGTCGACTCACTGGAAAAGACCTA
The DNA here is from genome assembly GCA_007570785.1 of Antilocapra americana. Lineage (NCBI taxonomy): Eukaryota > Metazoa > Chordata > Mammalia > Artiodactyla > Antilocapridae > Antilocapra > Antilocapra americana. The sequence continues at coordinate 16,852,001 of ML661908.1, read as the reverse complement.
AATGATGGGAAGGATTGGGGGCAGGAGGAGAAGGGGATGACAGAGGATGAGATGGCTGGATGGCATCACCGACCTGATGGAAATGGGTTTGGGTAGACTCGGAGTTGGTGATGGACAGGGAGGCCTGGCGTGCTGCAGTTCATAGGGTTGCAAAGAGTCGGACACGACTGTGAGATTGAATTGAACTGAACTGACAGATACCTCTAACTTTTAAAAACAAGATTGCAAAGTCAGTATTCTCCTGCCATGCATTTCATTTCACAAACAAGAAAAATGAGACTCAGAGAAGAACTGGATCAAGGTTACACAGCTACTAAGACCCATCATGGAATTCTGCCTGTCTAATGTTAGAAGGTAGAGTCTTTCCATACCCATGTTATAACCAAACAGAAGGTTATAGCTTTGTCTATTTTTAAAGTCATAGAATAACAGCTTTTCCCTGGTAGCTCAGGTGGTAAAGAATCTGCCTGCAGTGTGGGAGATCTGGGTTCGATCCATGGATCATGAAGATCCCCTGGAGAAGGGAATGGCAACCCACTCCAGTATTCTTGCCTGAAGAATTCCATGTACAGGGGAGCCTGGCAGGCTAAGCCCAGGGGGTCACAAAGAGATGGCTATGACTGAATAACTAACACTTTCACTTTTCCAAACGTAGAATTCATCAAACACTATCCAACAGGAGGTAAAAAGGAGTACTGAGGAGAGGGCAAGGTACTCCAGGATCGAACAAGTTTGAGAAACAGTGGGTTAATAAAGTTGAATAGTTTTATTTACTGTACCACTTGTTAGCGACTTGACTTTTTTAAACAATGTTATTTGTTGACATATAAAAATTGTGTGTATTTAATGTGGACAATTTATGTATGCATACATTGTGAAGAGATCATCAACATCAAGCTAAATAACTTCTCTAGCACTTTTACACAATTACGATTGTATGCATGTGTTGAGAAGATTTAAGATCTATTCTCTTAACAAATTTCAAGTATTCAATATAGTACTCTTTACTATCAACGCTGGATCTCTGAAACTCATTTTGCATAACTCAAACTTTGTACCCCAACATTTCCTCATTTCCCCAGGCAGATGGATATTTTGATTGGTTGCAGAGGAAGATAAGCAGACAGTCGCAGTGTTTCCCAAACTCCACATAACCCTCATTTATGGCAGCCCCTCTTGCCTCTCCTGGAACATAACTCTTTGGCTCTATTGCTTCCTTCCTTCCTGACACAACAAGCTGCTCCAGGCTCACTGTCTGCATTCCCTGACATCATGCTCTAATTTGCTCTGTCACTTTTCTCCAGATTCTGTGCCCCTGTCTCACAGTGCTTAACTTAGGATCACAATTCCCATGGTCATTAGCATGTTTTTGAATCAGTTCAATTATTTGACATGACAGACTACTCCAGTAATCTTTAATGTTAATGAATCTGCATTTAGAGAAGATAAGAATTAGGTTCATTATGAAGTATTTATACAGCCAATTATGAACTGGATGCATGAACGGAAAGAAGAGAAGAGAATGGAAGAAGGTGATAAGCCAAAGTAATTTCTATTTCATTTGAAATAGTCAGACACTGAAAACTAGGTACCTGCTCCCTTGCTGCCCAAAAACTTTAACAAAGAGGTGGTTCCGCTTATCTCTGTCTTGAGATCTGGTTGGACAGCAAGTGAGGAAGGCCAAAGTTTCTCCAAAGACTCTAATGAATAAATACTCAAGGACTGCTGAGAAAGGATTCATTAAAAGATAAGGTTACTGCAAAAAGACATCACAATTTATTGGTTTTATTTTAAAACATCTGGTCATCAGGCAAGGAAATGTTTGGTCTGACATAATATAGTTTACAATGGACCATTCCTTATTGTCTCTACCTCAAACCCAAACCTTCCGCCTCAAAATACCTTTCATAAAATGGCTTATGATAATGGTATGGTGAGCAAAGGAATGCTGAGGATCATAAAATCCGATGGTCAACAACTGACTGAAAGTTTGAATAAGATGGAGATTATTCTGGTGAATTAATATACACTATATGGCAGATTAAGGAAGTGTTAATTGTCAATGTTACATTGCAAGGAGAAAAAAAAAGAGTTCCTTAGGAATATTTCTATTTTCTCAGAATTATGTATAATATTGTACCACTATTAGAAAATCCTATTATCTCTCCATGGGAGAAAGCTTCAGATGAGATATTAGAAAGTTCACACTCAGGCATTAATCAAAGTTTTCAACTTCATTCAAATTATAGTTGTTTCTCTTCCCCCACCCAGTTGAATCATGTTCCAGGGGAGAAGGGCATTACCAGTTTCTTCTCTCTTTCTAGCTACTGTGTCTCAGACCCCTCTGAAGTTGCAGGGAAGAAAGACTAGAGACACAGGAAAGTTCCTGACTGATGCTGTCTTAGTGGCCTTATATTTTGAGTCTGAGTGATGTTTAAAGGTGATGCAATCTTTTTGTATGCTTTAGTGGGGTTTGGACGACTTTCCCCTGCTTCATGGAGAATTTTCATCTGTACTTACCTATATGCCAGTGATAATCTTGCTCCAGCTCACTTTATTCCTGGGAATCTAGTAGTCTGCCTCTAGGTACCCTGCACTGAAGCCCCTCTACTTCCCCAAGTAGCCTGTTAGACAGGACTTAACCCACAATAGTGCTCAAAGAGCTTATTTGAGCACTTATTTATCCCATGTCTGACTGTAGCCTGCCAGGCTCCTCTGCCCATGGGATTTCCAGGCAAGAATACTGGAGTTTTCTTCCATATCCTACTCCAGGGGATCTTCCTGACCCAGGAAACGAATCCCTGTCTCTTGCATCTCCTGCTTTGGCAGGAGGATTCTTTACCACCAGCGCCACCTGGGAAGCCCTAACCCACAATGGATCATGGAAAATCCTTGTGCTTCCTTTTCTCTGACAAACTTGGAGTTCAGGCTCTCCCCTTTGGCAGACAACTCTTCTTCTGCTCAGGTGTCATCCGCTACCCAGCCCATCATTATTTTTTCATCTCAGAGGGAGTTGGTCACCAGTATACCATGTCCTAAGAATTTCATAGAACTTTGTGTGTGTTTGGAGAGAAGTGGGCCATCTCCAGGGATGACTAATATAGCAGCATCATGATCGCAACCAGGTCATGACCATCCTCAGTCTATCAGCCTTGTCCTCTGATGGGCTACAGGCGCCACCGCCTTATGACAACACTTAGAGGCAGAAAGAAGAACCTCCTCTCTGTCAGGTCTCCTTGCAGATGGAGAAGAAAAAGTCTCCCAGAAGTTGCCTGTGCAAATTCGCCTCCTAAGTAAGTACCACATTCCTAAGCCTCGGCCCATCACTGACAAGAATTATTACTGCTCTGGGGCTAGTGATGGGACTCATCTTCCAGAAAACAACTGGCCACTCAGAGAAGGGCAGAAACCCAGACAAAGCCTGGATTCTGTTAGGAAGAAGGAGGAGTGCTGTTAGGTGGCCAACCAGCGTGGCTGCTATCGCCTTGCTGTCCCCTGTTTGTGGAGATGGGGCTGAAAGTTCTGGAGTAGACCTTCTAAGAAAGGCTCATCCCAAAGTTGCTTTCATATAGCTAAAGCTTCTTTCAAGGCAAACTGAAAAGGTACCAACGTTCAGAGATCTCTGGGAGAGAGTTCCACACACTCAGAAAATCTCCCCACTGGAAAACTTTTCCTGTTTGCCTTCAGACTTACATTCTTTTAAATAAGGACAAGGCCTATAATTTCTCATAAATATTCACTGCATTCTATGTGAATAGCATCCCCTGGAGCATAAAACAGAATTCAGTATTGGTGGGGTTCCCTGGATTTGTTCATCAAAGAAACTATTAAATACAAGGCTTCAGGGGGATATATGTTGGCCAAGGAAATACTCTAAGATGAGTGAGTTTTGATCTATATATATATATATATATATATATATATATGTATATAAACATCGTGTGTGTGTGTGCACGTGCGCACGCGTGTGTGTGCTCAGTCTCTGTCATGTCCGACTCTGTGACCCCACAGACTATAGCCCACAGGCTCCCCTGTGCATGGAGTTTTCCAGGCAAGAATACTGGAATGAGTTGTCATTTCCTTTTTCAAGGGGATCTTCTCAACCCAGGGTTGAAACAGTGTCTCCCACACTGGCAGGCGGATTCTTTAACACTGCGTCACCTGGGACGCCCCAAAAAACATCATACTTGATCTATAACAGCTTTTCTTGCGGGATGGTGCCACAGGATCTGTGGCTTGTAAGATCTTAGTTCCCTGAACATGGATCGGAGCCGGGGCCCCTGCAGTGGTAAAGTGGAGTCTTAAACACTGGGCCACCAGGGAAGTCCCAATAACAGCTTTGACTGTGGAGAGAAGGCAACAGAAGAATGTGTCTCTGACAGGGTCATCGCCAGCTAGAGTCTTTATGTAATTAGGAAAAGGCACCTCTTCCTCTGCGGTGGCAACCCCACCAGATGGTGCAGAGCCCAGACTTCCTATGCCCTGGAGCTCTGTTTATGGAAAGCTTTTGAGGAAAGGGAGTCTCCACCAAGAAAAGGAAAAAGCACTTACAGAAATGGGGAAAGTATTTTATTTGGAGTTAATCTGCTTCCTTCCATTGTCGTCTCATCATCTCACTGCATTTGAGGCCAAACTTTTGTGAAGTCTGGGGTTTGTACTTATTTTTTTCACCCATGTTACACAAGTTAGGACTACATTCTAAGCTTTCTTTTCTTCTCACTCCACATATTCTCCTTGAGTTAATGGACAGTTTCTGTTGATGAAACTGTCCTAGCTTTGATTCACATATATCTGCTCTGAATTCTCAATCTGCATATCCAGCCAACCCAGATCTCTCTCTTGGACTCTAGACTCACCTATCTACTGGGGACTTCACTGGGGGGTAGAAAGGTTGTTAAATGATTTCATTATGTTCTTCTGTATTCTCTAAATAGTCTATAGTTAGCATGTATTTCTATAATCATAAGAATATTAATTGAAAGACAGAGTAGCAGACATGAGAACTGTCAAGTGACTCTTTACTGTGTCACTACTCTGTGAGAGCTCAATCCTAAAGGGCTTGTTTATTCTTGTATTTAATCTCTTCTACAACAGTGAAGAGTGGGTATTATCATCCTCAGGTAACAGATGAAGAAATTGAGGCGTAAAGAAGTCATGGTCATGCAGCTAACGAATAACTGAGCTTGAATTTGAACCTAGAACTGTCTGGCTTCAAAAGCTTTGATTTTCTGAATGGATGTGCTCTCCCAGCAACAGTGCAGACTCTATGGGGAAGGAAACAAACAATAAAAGAATACACCCAAATTATATGCACTGTTCCTGAAGCCCTTTACCTGACAGGACCTCATGTTTACTCCCCTTCCTTATCTTTTATTCTCAAGTGGTGCAAGCCTTCTAAGCTTCTCTAAATACTTGGTAAAATGAGCTGGGAGACCACATTAGGCCTCCTTGTTCATTTTAAGTGGTAGTCCCTTGTGGTTTAGCTGGTAAAGAATCTGTCTTCAATGCAGGAGACCTGGGTTTGATCCCTGGGTTGGGAAGATCCCCTGGAAAAGGGAAAGGCTACCCATTCCAGTATTCTGGCCTGGAGAATTCCATGGGCTATACAGTCGCAAAGAGCTGGATACGACTGAGTGACTTTCACTTTCACAGACTATCAGTTTTTATTGTTCAACCTGAAACTCTATATGTTTTTTAAAATTGGGTTGCAATTAACATATTATATTAATTTTAGGTGTACAACACAGTGATTCAGTATTTTCATACATTATGAAATGACCACCAAAATGAGACCAGTTACCATTCATCACCTACAAAGTTGTTATAATATTATTGATTATATCCCCTGTGTGTACACAACATCCCTGTGACTTATTTATTTTATAACTGGAATTTGTACCTCCTAATCTGCTTCATCTATTTCATCTGTATGACTGTTTTATTTTTTTCACACTATCCCATCATTCCAATGCATCGACTACATTCATGAAACTGTACTACTGTTGATATAGTGAGATCTCTAGATTTTGACCCATTCTAGGTGCCCTATAACTATTCTAAACATTAACTGATTAATCAAACAACTATAAAACTCACTAACAGTTGAAAAATATTTATTGAGCATCTACTTTATGTCAAGCAAAATGCAAGGGGGTAGGGGTACAAAGATGCATAAGACAAACCACACGTTCTTTGTCATAGGATAAATGGATAATTGTGATGCAACCTGATAAATGATTAAACTAAGGAAGATTCTGAGGAAGGCTCACTGATGTTGTGAGAGCTTGCTTTCATAAGCAATGACTGCTGAGATGCAAGATGGAAAGATGAACAAACTAAGGTCATGCATTTGGGAGCCATCAGCAGATGGGTCACTGTAAGAGGCCCTGAGGAGATGCAGAAATCCAAGGAGGTAATGTAGACATGGAGGTTGAGCAGTTGAGAAAGAGAACTCTGGGGAGAATGAGAGATTGGAGTTGGCCGGGAAAACAGGAACTATGAAGGAGGTCATTGAGGAAGGGTAAGAGAAGAAGAGGGAGAACTAGCAAGAGATTTTTCCCAAGAACCCATGAGAGGAGAAAATTCCAGGAAAGAGGGAATAGTCAATAGTGTTAAATGCAGCAGAGAAGTTTAATAATAAGAGAGCTGAAAATTACTGTTCAGATCAGATGTTATAACAGTCATGGATGGTCTTTCCACAGAGATGTTGCCAGGAGGTGAGGACGAAAGACATTACAGAGGCTGTAAGAGTGATGTAGTGTAAGTGATGACATGAAGACTTTTTTATTGTAATACAAGTGCCAGACATTAAGCTTTTGGTCATGGAGGCATTCATTTAAAAGACATCCATCTCAAGTCAGCACATTGAAAGTTGCATGACACAGCTACTGGCAAAGCAACCAGATAAGGAGCTGGGCAACCTCCACCCATGAAAAATCTCTTTTAGAAGGTGTGGGGTAACACAGATGGCTTGAGCGACTTTGCTTCTCCCTTCCTGCTCCCTAATTACCATTCCTATATTTTAACTTTTCCAATAAAAAGTGAGCCTATGAAACCCTAGACAACCTATCCTTGGACCTTAATAAAGGCAAGTCCCAGGTCTACATTTCCTGTCTCTCTACCTGAGACCTTGCTGTATGGTCCCAAGTGTTCCATGTACCTTTAGGGACTTATGGGTAATAAATCTGTTCTTCAGAGTTCCCTGATGGTTGTTGCTAAGGTGTGTCCTGAAATCATAAGAAGAACCACAGGGAGTGGTCCAGTCACAGCTTCCATGTGGACAGAAACATGTCTGTGGGGTTCATCACAAGCAATATGGTTCCAGGTGAGGGTCTCAGGCATTTCTAGCTTTTAGCATCACTAAGAAGATCCTGAGACCAATACAGATGAATGTATGGATCAGGAAGTAGACATAGTCAATTTGGATGAAGGGAATTGATCCCTTCATTTTCAAGATTCCTACAATTTCAAGAAGGGTTAATGAAGAAGGGTTGTGAAGGGAAGGAGAGATGGAGGCAGTAAGGGGACAATGCAGGCTCGAAGAAAAGAGTTTGGGGGATTTGACACTTAAATATACTTTTCCAGATTATGGAAAAAGAATCAATGATGAGGAAAAGCTTGAAAATATAAATTCCAAGAAGGTACTTGATGGAACAATGGCATTCAGAGGGGAAGGAAGGGTTAAGGTTGGTCTTGTAGAAGAGAAAGGATGTGTCCTTTGAAACTAGAGGGAGAAGGTGAAGATGAGTACAGAAGCAGTAGATAGGCTAGTAGATGAGAATGGAGGTACTAAATAATCCAAAGAGTGAGAGGTCTAGAGGGCAGGGACTAGAGAGGGAGCTGGGGGATGGTGGAGGCTTGTGTCAGACACCAAAGGAAATGAGTGAGAGGAAGGCTGACCCTGGGGAAGACTGCAGATGTGTGATGTCAACAATCTCCCAAGAAAAGTGATTTTTTTCTAGAAGTATTTGGTTGCCCCAAAGCAAGAAAGTAGGAGATTTAGGGAATGATCTGGGGCTGGTGGTATACCTCAGAGGAAAAGAAAATCAAGAATGTTGATGAGGAAATGATTCAAGATATCAATTTCAACATTTGGTCTGAGTAGAGACATGAGTGAGGCCAGAAAGGGCTGAAGATCTGCTTCCATTGTGCATCAGATGATCTTCCACAGGGAACATGACCAAGAACCAGGAGCAGTGCCTCTATGATAGTCAAACCTTATCACAATGATCGCCCTCCCTAAATTGTTTCTGCTGCTGATGCTAAGTCACTTCAGTCATGTCCAACTCTGTGCAACCCTATAGACCGCAGCCAACCAGGCTCCCCCGTCCCTGGGATTCTCCAGGCAAGAACATTGGAGTGGGTTGTCATTTCATTCTCCAATGCATGAAAGTGAAAAGTGAAAGTGAAGTCACTCAGTCATGTCCGACTCTTAGCGACCCCATGGACTGCAGCCCACCAGGCTCCTCTGTCCATGGGGTTTTCCAGGGAAGAGTACTGGAGTGGGGTGCCATTGCCTTCTCCACCCTAAATTGTTAAAGGCCATCAAAAATCCTCCCAGGATCAGCTTTAATCTTTCCTGACTGTATATCAAATCACATAGAGAACTTCTATAAAAGATAGTATGAATTTTCCAGCGACAATGATTAAGGATGAGGCCATGGTAAAGGCATTAAAAAAATATATCCTGATGATTCTAAAGTATATCCAGAGTTTTAAGCCATTGGTTTAGTTGGTCAGTCTCCAATTATCCACGTCAAGGGCAAGTTGGGAGAGAACTGCAGGGTCTAGGAAGAACATAGATAACTGAATTCTATAGACAAGCCCTAATCCCAATGATGCTAATGGATTCAGTCTTTTTATTTATTTTTTAACTAAGTGGTAACTAGTACCAAAATCAATTGTCTTGATTTTCTTTCCTTATTTCTGTCACTCATGATAAGACAGAGGTGCTAATTAACAGCAAAATGACCTAAAGGCAGCCAAAAGGCAAGAGAAAAAAAGGGAAAGAGAAGTGTGTGGTTCCATAAATGGGATCTTTGTCTCTGTAATAACAGGGTTAACATACATGTGGTCCTTACTGAGTGTCAGGCTCCATTCTAGGAATTTCACATGTAACTCATTTCTTCTCATTATATGAGTCACGTTCTTCTGTTATGCCCATTTTTTTTTTCACCTTTTTCAAATACCTTTCATCAAAGACAGTCATCTAGAAATACCTTTGGGCTAAGATTAGCTAAATTCCAATTCTAGTTTTGTCCCTAAATTGCTTGGAGAAAATTAGTTAAGTATTTTTTTTTAATTTTATTTATTTGTATTTTATTTTATTTATTTATTTTTATTAGTTTTGCCATACAATGACATGATATCACCATGGGTTTACATATGCTCCCCCTCCAGAACCCCCCTCCCTCCTCCCTCCCTCCTCCCTCCCCCCCGGGAAATCTCGATGCACCAGCCCCGAGCATCAGTCCTGGGCTGGCGATTGATTACACATATGATAATTAACATGTTTCAATGCCATTCTCCCATATCATCCCACCCTTGCCCTCATCACAGAGTCCACGAGTCTGTTCTATACATCTGCGTTCCTTTTGCTGTCTCGCATGCTGGGTTCTCGTTACCATCTTTCTAAATTCCATATATATGTGTCAGTATACTGTATTGTTTTTCCTTCTGGCTTACTTCACTCTGGATAATGGGCTCCAGTTCCGTCCACCTGAGTAGAACTGATTCAAATGAATTTTTTTTTTAATGCTGAGTAATATTCCATTGCGTATATGTACCACAGCTTTCTTATCCATTCATCAGTTGATGGGCATCTAGGTTGCTTCCATGTTCTGGCTATGGTAAACAATGCAGCGATGAACATTGGGGTACACGTGGCTCTTTCAATTCTGGTTTCCTCAGTGTGTATGCCCAGCAGTGGGATTGCTGGGTCATATGGCAGGTCTATTTGCAGTTTTTTAAGGAACCTCCACACTGTTTTCCATAGTGGCTGTACTAGTTTGCATTCCCACCAACAGTGTAAGAGGGTTCCCTTTTCTCCACATCCTCTCCAGTGTTTATTGCTTGTAGATTTTTGGATTACAGCCATTCTGACTGGTGTACAGTGATACCTCATTGTGGTTTTGATTTGCATTTCTCTGATAATGAGTGATGTTGAACATCTTTTCATGTGTTTGTTAGCCATTTTTATGTCTTCTTTGGAGAAATGTCTGTTAAGTTCTTTGGCCCACTTTTTGATTAGGTCGTTTATTTTTCTAGAATGGAGCTGCAGGAGTTGCTTGTATATTTTTGAGATTAATTGTTTGTCCGTTGCTTCATTGGCTATTATTTTCTCCCATTCTGAAGGCTGTCTTTTCACCTTGCTTATAGTTTCCTTTGTTGTGCAGAAGCTTTTAATTATCCTCAATGGTGAAAAACTGGAAGCATTCCCCCTGAAACAAGACAAGGGTGCCCACTCTCACCACTACTTTTCAACATAGTTTTGGAAGTCTTGGCCACAGCAATCAGAGCAGATAAAGAAATCAAAGGAATCCAGATTGGAAAAGAAGAAGTAAAACTCTCTCTGTTTGCAGATGACATGATCCTCTATATTGAAAACCCTAAAGACTCTACGAGAAAATTACTAGAGCTAATCAGTGAATATAGCAAAGTTTCAGGATACAAAATCAACACACAGAAATCCCTGGCATTCCTATACACTAAATGAGAAATCAGAAAGAGAAATTAAGGAAACAATTCCATTCACCATCGAAACAAAAAGAATAAAATACTTAGGAGTATTTCTACCTAAAGAAACAAAAGACTTGTATATAGAAAACTATAAAACACTGATGAAAGAAATCAAAGAGGACACAAACAGATGGAGAAATGTGCCATGTTCGTGGATTGGAAGAATCAATATAGTGAAAATGAGTATACTACCCAAAGCAATCTATAGATTCAATGCAATTCCTATCAAGCTACCAGAGGTCTTTTTCAGAGAATTAGAACAAATAATTTCACAATTTGTATGGAAATACAAAAAACCTCGTATAGCCAAAGCAATCTTGAGAAAGAAGAATGGAACTGGAGGAATCAACCTACCTGACTTTAGGCTATACTACAAATCCACAGTCATTAAGACAGTATGGCACTGGCACAAAGACAGAAATATAGATCAATGGAACAAAATAGATAGCCCAGTGATAAATCCACGCATCTATGGACACCTTATCTTTGACAAAGGAGGCAAGAATATACAATGGAGAAAAGACAACCTCTTTAACAAGTGGTGCTGGGAAAACTGGACAGCCACTTGTAAAAGAATGAAACTAGATCACTTTCTAACACCATACACAAAGATAAACTCAAAATGGATCAAAGATCTAAGCATAAGACCAGAAACTATAAAACTCCTAGAGGATAACATAGGCAAAACACTCTCTGACATAAACCAAAGCGGGATACTCCATGACCCACCTCCCAGAATATTGGAAATAAAAGCACGAATAAACAAATGGGACCTAATTAAAATTAAAAGCTTCTGCACAAGAAAGGAAACTATAAGCAAGGTGTTATGCCCATTTTACAGGTGGTACAAAGATGATACTGCAGAGTTATAAAGCTAGCCGTTGGTGGGGATGACAATACATGCAGGTTTTCTGATTCCACAGTCCTCTCTCTCACCATTACACAGATGCATTCTAGAAGCTAATAAACTCACTGAGAAAAGAATGCATTAAAGAAATGAAAAATTGGAGAACTCTATAGTTACTGTTCAGAAAGTCTCAGACATAGATTTTTAAATGGATCTTGAGTGCTAATTTTTTTTTTCTGGCTGCATTGTTGATTTACAGTGTGGCAACAGTTCCTGAGCTAACACTTTAAAGAAATTATTTTTCTGATGCAAAGCTAGTTTTTAATTAGTTTAGTACCTAATAAAAAGTGAGGCTTCCCTGGTGGTTCAGTGATAAGAATCTGCCTGCCAGTGCAAGAGACTTGGGTTGGATCCCTGGGTTGGGAAGATCCCCTGGAGAAGGAAATGGCAACCCACTCCATTATCCTTGCCTGGGAAATCCCATTGACAGATGAGTCTGGTGGACTACAGTCCACGGGGTCGCAAAAGAGTAGGACACAGCTTAGAGACTAAACAACAATAACAACCTGAAAAGTAATATACTTTACCTCAGAAATAAATCCCTGGATGAACTGGTTGATAGATTATTGCCACCCTCCTAAAACTATATGCTTAAATGAACAAATACATGATGAGTAAATTTTTTCAACTCTCCCCTTGCACAGTTTTCCTCAATCATAAGATTTCCATCTTGCCTCCTTCATTTGTATGCATTGCACTTATCACATAACAGAACCTTCATTCAATTAGGGTTGTATTAGACCTTCATCATGTAGCTAATTCTCTTTCAAAATGTCAGAAGCTACTGCCTCATGGAAAGCTGTGTATAGTCAGTTTATTTGTGACCTAGGTGTTCACAGTGTGCTTTGCTTGCCATCATGTTAATTAAATTACTTGTTGTATAAATTATTGCAGAATGTCCCAGATGAGGGAGATCAGGCAAATGTCAGGGTGCTCATTAACATCTCCTCAACAGTTGCAGGAAGGAAAGCATTGCTATTTGTCTCTGGTTCTCCCTCTCCCAAGTGGTTCTCAACCTCAGCTACACATCAGAATTGTCTGGAGATCTTTAAAAAATATGGACACCTGTGTCCCACCTCCAGTGGTTCTGATATCATTGATCTGGGTATTGGAATGAGAGGTTTTAAGATACTTCCAGGTGATTCTAACGTGTAGCTGGGGTTAGGAATCCACAGGAGCTAGCAAGGCAGTGGGTAGAAGGAGCAAATGAAGAGAAGTGTATTTTCCAAAGCCACCCACATTTTTTTACACTATGTGACTCACAAATCTCTGGGGCTGTCACCTTCCTCTGTTTTAGAAGCTTTTTTTTTTTGAAATAGATATAACCTTAGTATTTTATTTGAATTCAGTTCCTTTGGGTAATTGTACTGTGCACTTATAAAATGTCTCAGCATTTCACTTGAGTCACTGAGACATCATGTAAACCAATAATTCTTTAGGACCCACTTGTGTATGCTAGGAACACTGAAGCATTTTAATTGGGAGATTTTGCTTCTGGTCCAGTAGTTCAAAAACTGGAGAAGCATACTTACAAGCAGACAGATTTCTATGAGTGTTCCTGCAGCAACACAAAGTTAACACACCTGTGTTTATTTAATAGGACATATCCATCTTACTGATTATAAGTAAATGTAACTGATTCAACAGGTTTTTGAAGAGCAAAAATACAATTATTTCCCTGAAGCAATGTGATTAAGAGACAGTTTCAACAGTTTCCCACAACCTACCTCAAGAAAGAATAGGGAATGTAACCAAGAAGACGACAGGGTGTCCAGGAAACTGTTTACTGTCATTGAGAATGAGGTCCTTTCACCCCATTGAACTCCACCCCCCTTAACATCATGTGACCATGGATTAATTAGGTAGCCCATCCATGCCTCTGTTTTGTCATCTGCAGAATGGGATAATAGTGGAGTGGACTATAACTCCTGGGCTGATGAAGGTTGTAGTAAATTAACACACCTAGAATTCTTAGAACAGACTTGGGCACTCGGTAAGTACTCAATAAATATATTACCTAAAATAATGTTTTTTTCCCCAAGACCCTATGGTTGGAAACCATTCATTTCAACCAAAAATTCAGCTGCCTCTGTGAGAGCAGAGCCCCAGGAAAGGTGATAGCACTGGCCCTGGTGGACACAAAGGGCAGGAGACTCATGGACCCCCATTAGTAGTCTTTCGCCTTCTTCCTTTAACACTTACAGGATCAAAGAGGCATCTTCTCCACATACTGGTTCCATTCTCCTGTCTGAAATGCATTTTCCTCATTCTTCAGAACTTTAAGCTCCATGAAAGCAAAGATAATGTACATTTTCTTCAACAATACACACCCAGTAATTATCCTGGGGTCTGGCAGCACTCAAGAAGTGAGAAACAAAGTGTTGATTAATCTGGGGGTCCTGGTAAGGTACTATATTATCAGCTACTAACTCTTCAGCTTAACTTAGAGCATATACTTAAGTTCTGTTGTCTAATGGTTCTCAGGTGTGTATGAGTATGCATGCTAAGAAGCTTCAGTCATGTCTGACTCTATGTGACCCTGCAATCTTGTGGACTGTAGCCCGCCAGGTTCCTCTGTTCATGGGGATTCTCTAGGCAAGAATACTGGAATGGGTTGCCATGCCTTCCTCCAGGGCATCTTCCTGACCCAGGGATAGACTCTGCCTTTCTTAAGTCTCCGGCATTCACAGTGGTTTCTTTACTATTAGTGCCACCTGGGAAGCCAAATACAGCACAAGTCTCAAATTAATTTAAGACTGCATGTTTATAGTCGTGAATCAGAGAAATGTGAATGCAGAGAAATTTGAACACATCCTTGGAACACTGTGGAGGGAATCAATGAACAAAAATTTAACAAGCAAGAAGTAGTGTTAAAGCTCAGGGCGAAGCCTAAGGAAGCAGAGAGAAACAATAGAAAACATTTTGTCAGCACTTGAAGGAGATGTACTGAAGTCCAGTCCCTCTCTACCAGGAACGTCCTTTGGCTTTGGTTTCCTTCTGAGAAAATCTCCACCCCCATCAGCCTACTCCAGGAAATCTATGATCTGTGAGAGCTGAATGTGAACCCTGAGGAAATCAACAGTTGGAGAAGCCAAACATTGTCTTGAAAACTGGCAAGGGTGAAGAAAATTCTGGGGTTAGAACATAACAGGAAAACTACTTCCTAATGGCTTCTAAACACTTCCCATGTAATAATGCCTTTGTGGCATGCCAGGTTGTGCTGGCTGCATCTATACACAAAACAAAGCAAACCATAAAATGTACCTCTGTGCCCAGAATTTTTATTGGGATTAAGTGCTTATCCTCTAAATTTTTGCCACTAACTTAGCGACTTGCCGATTTACTTAAGGTGGACTATGTCATCTATTAGGTTGGTACAGAAGTAATTGTGGTTTCAGATAGTGAATTTTAAATTGTTATAAACAGGCTCAAACATCTTTATTCATCAAAATAGGAACCATTACAATCAACATATTTTTGCCAACGAGAAATAAGCTTTGTTTAGTCCTGTAATGAAAAAAATCCATGCTTCACAATTCGACGAACTCTTGGGAAGAATTTTCTGCTTCTTGCTGGTTGTGGAAGCCTTTTTCCTGGCTAAAAGTTGTCAAGATGCTTGAAGAAGTGGTAGTCGGTTGGTGAGAGGTCAGATGAATACGGCAGATGAGGTAAAACTTCGAGGCCCAGTTGGTTCAACTTTTGAAGGTTTGGTTGTGCAAGTGCAGTTAGTCGTTGTTATGGAGGAGAACTGGGCCAATTGTGTTGACCAATGACGACTGCAGGAGTTGCAGTTTTCAGTGCATCTCATCAATTTGCTGAGCATACTTCTAAGATGTAATGGTTTTGCTGGGATTCAGAAAGCTGTAGTGGATCAGATGGGCAGCAGGCTACCAGTGACCATGACCATTTTGGGGTGCAAATTTGGCTTTGGGAAGTGCTTTGGAGCTTCTTCTTGGTCCAGCCACTGAGCTGGACATTGTTGGTTGTCATATAAAATTCACTTCTTGTTGTACATAACAATCCAATTGAGAAACTGTTGTTGTTATGTAGAATAAGACATGACACTTCAAAACAACAACTTTTTTTTTTTAATTTTTAGTAAGCTCATGAGGCACCCACCTTGTCGAGTTTTTTCACCTTTCCAATTTGCTTCAAACACCAAATGGCAGTAGAATGGTTGATGTTGAGTTCTTCAGCAACTTCTTGCATAGTTGTAAGAGGATCAACATTAATGATTGCTCTCAATGTGTCTTTGTCAACTCTGGATGGCCGGCCACTATGCTCCTCATCTTCAAGGCTCTCGTCTCCTTTGCAAAACTTCTTGAACCACTGCTGCGCTATATGTTCATTAGCACTTCCTGGGCCAAATGCATTGTTGATGTTGTGACCCATTGCTTTATGCAAAATGTTTTATGACCAATTTTGAACTCTGTAATAAAAAATTTCTTGAATTTGCTTTTTGTCTAAAGTAATTTCTATAGTCTAAAATAAATATAAAATAAACATAAAACGTAATTAGAAATAATTATTGCCAATAATTATTAAATAATTAGTCATAAGTAATATGGAATAAGTCATCAGCAAAAAACATAAAGCAAGAAATGTGCATTAAAATGATGCCTAACATAACCACATTCATTTCAGAATGTATTCCAGTATCAAACGACAAAGCTTAAAAATGTAAAGCCACAATTACTTTTGCACCAAGCTAATATTTTTATAGTTTTAAGGTGGGCTTCCCAGGTGGCACTAGTGCTAAAGAACCTGTCTGCCAGTGCAGGAGACTTAAGAGGCATGGGTTCGGTCGAGAAGAATCCCCGAAGAAGGGCATGGCAACCCATTTCAGTATTCTTGTCTGGAGAATCCTCATGGCCAGAGGAGCCTGGTGGGCTACAGTTCATGGGGTCACAAAGAGTCAGACAGGACTGAAGTGACTTAGGATGCATGCACTCACGGTTTAAGGTACTGGTTCTCAATCTTTCTTGTACATTTGAGTCAAGTGAGGAGTGTTTAGCAGTCCAATACCCAGGCTGCACCCCAAGCTAATTAAATCTGAGTTCCCAGGGTTTTAGTTCCCCAGGCATTAGTATTTTGTAACTCCCTTGGTGATTCCAATGCACAGCCAAGATCCAGAGCCACTGCTCAAAAGTAATATTTACTTTTCTTCATCCCTCTCATGACAATTGTAAAAATGAAACAAAAAAGAAATTTAATCAAAAAGAGAAAAAAATGCAAAAATTTATTCCATAAAGAATAAAATAGAACTTCATGGTAATTATATTATTTTCAGCCCTCACCAGATAAATGCCTGTGTTAAATACAACTTCTTTATGTCACTGTGTTATTCCTCAGCATCTGGCTAGAATTTAATACAGAAAAAACAAAAGCAAAATTACAGAAATATTGCTGTAAGATGTGTCTCCTAGCATGAGAAGAGGAACATTGGTCAATTATACCTTAAGAAGAAAAGTAAGTGGACTTCAATACAGCTCAGAAGGTTTTCAACAGACATATACTCTTAATTGGGCTCAAAGTCTCTATAAGTGGCTTTTCACTTACTCATCCAATGAAATTTTACAGAGTTTTTACTAAACACCAGTACTGGAGAAAAAACACTGAGAGCTATCCTGGCTAAAACAGGATTTAATACAGGCATTTACATCTGTTCTCTCTTTAATTCCCACTAAATGACAGCTGAAGACATAAACTGTGGCAACATTAGAGGACTGGAACTGAGAGACAGTCAGAAACACGTGGCAATGGAAAGGCAAATGGAGGAAAAGCAGCTGACCTTTTAGGCCAGAGATGGCTGGAATCTATGCTGGCAGAAATAGAAACTAAGAAGCAAAGTGATTTACCTCACAGAAGCCCAGAGCACGTCAGGAACTGGCAGTACCGGCTGTCTCTAAAAGGAAAGGCAAAAGTGAGGCTAAAGACAGCAAGACCAGTCAAGACAGTATAAGACCAGAGGTTTACTCTCCAGAGAGGTTGAATGAGAGGTACTCTGTGGGCGGCAGACACAGCACAGCTGACAGTGGGTGAGATAACTGCAGTAAAAACAGGAATTAGGTGAAGGTCCAGGGACTTGTGTGACCCCCACCCACATCCCCTGCAGCCCTTCTAGACCATGGGGAGCCAGGCCCAGGCTCCTAGACAGGAGAATGGAAGACAGTTCAAGGGGTAGAATCTGATCAACCCAAGGGAGAAGGATTGGGGCTCCCCAAAGAATCAGGGCGGCCAGATCACCTGGGAGTGAAGCCTGACAGGGAACAAACTGAGCTTTCACATAGAACTTCCTATCAACAGCTGGATGACCTCAGTATCAATTAGGACCAGACAAGGAAGGGTCACTAGATGTTTGAGAATTAAAGTAGATAAATAGGGGAAAGAAGATACTCAGAGGAGATACTGTAAAAACAAAGCCTTTCATGAATATCTCAGAGAAATGAGACTGCATCAATGAAATAAGAACAGAGGAAGCATTCAGAGAACTAAAAGCAAACGAAAAAACCTTTAAAAATAAACAAAATGAGAGTGCTCTTAAATTTTTTTTAAAGTAGGAATGGGAGGCTAATGTGGATAGAAAATGAAATTTATGGAACACTCCAAGAAATAGAACAGAATCAAGAAAAGGAAAACAGGAAAGAAGAGGACAAAAACAACAACAAAGAGACCCCCTTCAAATAACAGAAGTCCCAGGAAAGGGGAACAGGATAAAGACAAATTCAAAAAATACACACTCCCAGGTTATTTGCTACTCACAATTGCTATTCAGCGATGGGTTCTAAGCAGGGAATGACTTGAGTAGAATAGTAGCAGTGGAAAAGGTGAGTTGAAATGGGTCCTGAGGAGGCAGGATGACTGAGGAAACTAATCAGGGGGCTCCTGCAGTAACCCTGCATGGAGAATAAAGCAGGAAGGGAGAGAATGGTTGGCAGTTGGGAGGAGAGAGGAGGGCTGACTATGAGAGAGAGGAGACTGCGAAGACTCCTGGGTGACCTCTGACGTAGGTGGACCAGAAGGCAGGGGTGCCGTTCATCGGGACAGGAATACAGGGGGAGGACCAGACTGGAAGGGAACACAATTCAAACATGTCAACTTTGAGCTGCTTATAGGCTGTGCATGTGGAGGTGCCCAATAGGTAGTCAGGCACCTGAGTTTGTAGCTCAGCAGAAGGATGTACTAAATTCATCGCTGCACAGGTGGCAGCAGAGTGCATCCACTTGAGAGAAATCACCCAGAGAAGACAGACAGAGGAACAGGATGGCCAAACGTGGATCCTGGGAATATTGGCCTTCAGTGAGTAGAGGAAGGAACAGGAGTCACAAAAAAGACAATGCATGATTCACATACATCCAAACTGTGATTTTGTTACCCCAAAGAGCTCTCTGTTAGTCCTTAGAAATCTGTGGTTTCACTGAGTTCAGGCAACTTAGGAAAGGAAAAGAAGAAGGAATCCTCTCCCCTTGTTGGCCATACAAGATACACATGAAAAAATAGTAAAAAATGAGTCCCAGATGTATGGGCAACAGAACTGAAGATGGGCCCGAGAGACCCAAAAAGAATGCTTTGGGAAGAAGACTGTGAGTTCCATTTTTTATAAAACTGGCAGAGGTTAAGGCTAGGACCAGAACGAAAATTTATCTTCTTGATCACATCATGCAAGGAACAAGACTTGTACAGATCACAGCACAGAGTCTGCCAATGACCCTTTTCTTCTTTCTGTGGCAACTGTCTCACATGTGGCAAGTGAACTCAGCCTCTGCATGTTTAGATAACATAGTTTAACAAATCAGTGTGTGCATGTGGGCTAACTGAGTTTGTTGCCTTTTGAAAGGCAAACTATTGAAAGTTCTAGAGGCTTTTATTAAAATGATTGGGTTAAGTGGCTAAGATAGGTGGGCACTATCTGATCTTTGGGCTTCCCTAGTGCTCAGTCAGTAAAGAATCTGCCTACAATGTAGCAGACACGGGTTCGATCCCTGGGTTGGGAAGATCCCCTGGAAAAGAAAATGGCAACCCACTCCGGTATTCTTGCCTGGAGAATCCCATGGACAGAGAAGCCTGGGAGGACTATAGCCCATGGGGTTGCAGAGTTGGACATGACTGAGCGACTAACCACCACCACCGCTTGGCCTTTAAGGCATCACCCATTGGATGCTTCTCTCTTAGGGAGCACAGGTAAGCTCAGAGAAGTTTTAGAAAATTTCAATGCTACCTCAGAAACTCTGTTCTTCTATCTTTGTAGCAGTGGGTTCAGTGGTGCGAAAGAGGAAAAAAAAGAGAGAGAGAGAACTAAGAAGAAGAAAAAGATCATAAGACCATCCATTATTTCTTGGCATTGTCAGAGCCATCAGAAACAATCTATAACACATACTGAATACGACGGGCTGCTGTCCATAAGGCAAAATATGCAACGTGCTCTGACTTGCAGTTAGAGAGTGAATTAATTTTTGAAGAGAAGCTAAAGCAGTACCTCCAGAACAATAACAAGGAACCTTGTGCTCCAGACCTTAACTGGCTTGCGGTATAAGCTGGGGAACATTCTTCTTCCTTGCTCAGAAGCCAGACTTCTAAAATAAGGATTGATAACAACATTGACCCTGTTCATAGGAAGGTTGTTAGGATTCACTTAGAAATCATTATAAAATTGTCTTGCAAACATTATATTAGAACAGAATATCTAACTCCAGGCAACATATATTTACAGTTGAAATAAAGTTTAAAATTTTCTAGACTGTTCATCATTGCCATAAAAATAGAATGGAATACAAATACATTAGCAAATGTTAAAGTCACTTTGCCCCTAGTGAGTTAACTTGAAATGATAGATTACTCTGCTCAAGTAGTCACGCAAATCAACACAATTTCGGTTGAGTTATATGCCAAATCCAGACAAGATTTTAAAAGATATTTGATGGTTTTCATCAAATAAATTAACATCAATTTTAGAAATGTGGGTATAAGGATATTGTATCAAACAGATTCTGGCAGGTGGTTCAAGGAACTTTCATAAAAATGTGGGCCAAGTTAAGCAACTGATAAAAGATGTTGATGCCTCCAAGAAATTAGCCACAGAAGAAGTGGACGTAAAGAGACAGAGAAGATGAGACCTTTCAGGAAACCAAAGAGTTGAAGAATCCAGATTTTGCCTGAAGAATCCAGATTTTGCCAGAAAAGTCTGCCTAAAGCATAGATGGAACAGGGAAGATACAGCTCAACCTCCCTCTCCCACCACTTACCTTATTCACATCTTCTTCAATATTTTTATTTGATTATAAAATCTACTGATTCAGATCACTAAATCCTAGTGCTGCTGCCTTTGCATGACAATGAGTAGATCACAGGCTTACAGACTTGATGCATAATTAGGTATTTGGGGAACTAAATACAAATGCAAGGTAATAGTATAATCGGGCTAATCTTGAGAAGCAATTATATTCATATTAAACATCAGTATTATGTTCTAGTCACTGGATTTGGGAACATGAAAGAGCCACTCTAAAAATTACCTGTTATGCTTCCCAACCTCCAGTCTCCTACTGGTGCTGACCACTGGTTGAAAAAACAGAAGCCAAAGAGTCAGGAGATGCAGTTCATAGGGTCAGCCTCCTAGGGGTCAGAGGAAGGTTGAGAAGGGCAAAAGTGGATCTGAGGGATAGTCAGTGGAGAGTAACCAACATAAATATAACCCTCAGGATTTTTAAGGCATCCTATCAGTCCAGCTTTAAAAATAAGGTTTGTGTCTTCCTTTTAACTTATTCATGAGTCACTGAAATATCCTACACTACGTTAATGTTATGGTAATTTCAATTGGCAACAAGTTCTATATAGGCCAGGTTTTGATCAGATATATATTTGACTGTAAGCAGCAAAAAAACTAGTGACTTTATTTATTTATTTTTACAATGACTTTAATAAGGTGGGGTTCACCCATACGAAGGGCTTCCCAAGTGGTGCAGAGGTAAAGACTCTGCCTGCCAATGCAGGAGGCAGAAGAGACACCGGTTTGATCCCTGAGTCAGGAAGATCCCCTGGAATTAGGAAATGGCAATCCACACCAGTTGCCTGGAAAATTCCATGAACAGAGGAGCTGGTGAGCTACAGTCCATGGAGTCACAAAGAGTCAGATATAACTGAGTGACTTAACACACACACACATACACACACACCCATAAGAAATTTGGAGGTAGTAGACTGCTGGCATTGTCAGAGTACTCAGGGACATTGGAGCCATAGTCAGCCATTTGGGGGGCTTTTAATTGATGCGTTTCACCTTAAGGTTGCAAGAAAGCTGCTGCAGCTCCAGGCATCATACCTTCAAGGAAAGAGGAAGGCAGAAAGGAAAAGAGCAATGCCAGTTGCCTCTAGGAAAGCAACTTTCCTAGAAAGCTCAGCCAAGTTCTATCTATGTTTCACTGGCCACAACTACAGTACACTTCTAACTATAAAAGAGGCTTTGTAAGCACATAGTTAGGCAAGTGTTTTTTGCCTTTAATAAAATCTGGCTTCTGGAAGCAAGCAGGAAGTGAGGAGATATTTAACAGGCAACTGAAAGTGTCTGCCACAGTTAAATATCATTCATATATTTTATGGTTTATTACATTAGCTACTCAAAAGAACCCATTCATACTCATTAAACACTAGATAACGAAAAGCAATGCTCGTTTACTCTTCCTTCTCTAGTAAATAAGCCCAAGAGGTAGTGAGCCTGTCACCTGAAAGCCATTTTCAACTAATGTCAGCTCATTTCCTACAGTAGACGGGAGAATGGAAGAACTGATTTAAAAGTAATATCTCAACTTATGAATATGATTCTGTCTTTCTCAAGATAATTATGTTGTGTTCTTGAATCCTAGTCCTTACTAGCGCTTATATTTAGTACTAATATATTTGCTTCTCAAAACTAGCCTAATTATGCTGTTAGTGAATTCGTATTTAATTCCCAAATATATCCACTTCCACATCATCTCTACAAGACTATGTGATCTACTGATTGCTATGCAAAGACAGCAGCACCAGGATTTAGAAATCTGATTCAGTAGAGGTTTTATTATCATTAGAAATATTGAATAAGATGTCACTGGATGTACCATTTTGATCAGTTACAAAAGATAATATGCTATAGACCAAGAGATATTATACTCTAATTACTGCCTTCTATTCAGTGATCCCACTGCTCATGTTAATGAATAGCTGCCAAGTAATAGTCATTTACCAGGGAAGGGAGCACAGAAACCACATTTCAGACTTCACTATGGCAGTGATCCATCCCCCTTGTATCAGCCCAGCATGGTGTGTGACCTTGAGTTGCTGTCATTTCAGTGGTTTTTAATTTTTTTTTAACCACTGTTTTATTCTGCATTGCATCTATTATTCATATGAATCCTAGGGCAAAGCTAATTTTCCTGCCACATCACCTTGTTCTGTCACACAAACTTTCTGGCCACTTCTGCCCCAGAGCACTCTTGATGGAAGCATTTGTTATACAATCAGTCTACAATGTGGGCTTAACTTGGCACTGACTTGCAAAGGGGAAGGAAAATCACATATTATAGTGCTGAGTTTAAAATCTGAACAATTCAGGTACATCCAAAACACTGAGACAATGACATTTCAAAGGCAGCCTGGTACAAAACACTAAATGATATTCAATTCAGTCAAACTGTTTTATGCTTTAGTTCATCAATATTGTTGACATATAACAGAAAAAGATTTCATGGTCATAGTGAGCCCCAGTTTACTGCAGACTATAACTCTTGTGATGCTTTAAAAATTAAAAGGTTGAAATGGGGCTGGATAATCAAGAAAGTCAGTCCTTCGTATATTAATATTATGGACAGAAAAACCTCAGGCATCTCCTGAGATGTTTCCTTAAAACACAGCTAGTAGGACATACCACAGTTTTCCCTCTTTTTCTTTTATCCCTTCCTCTATCCTACTGCTGAGAACATAGGTTGAGCTCTTAACATCATTTTAGATCATGAGGATAAAGGTCACATCTTAGGGATGGTGGGATAATGAATTGGAAGCAGCTTGGGTGCCTGAGGACTTCAAGGATCATCTCTAGACTTTCTACTCTGGAATCCCTATGCGAAACCAAAACAATCTTCTATCTTGTGGGTCTTTATCATTCACTGTCAAACACGATGCTAGCAGCTACAAGCTCAGGTAATAACAAAAACAACAGCTAATATTTATTGACCTCTGACTTTGTTGGATAGTGTGCTGGGCACTTTATTTGTGTTAGCATCTTCAACTTTCATAACAATCCGATGAGGCAGATACTATTTTACAGAGGAGAAAACTAGAACTTGAGAAAGATAATTAACTGATCGATGTGATGCAGCCAGTGAGTGGTAGAAACGGGACTCAAGCCCAGGCATCTGACTCCAGCATCCATGCTTACGACATTAACCATAGTACATCTATCTCATTTTGAGCAATATTTATGTTTGCCTCAGTTTTTGGAATTCCCCGACTTTCAAACACCCTACTTGTTCAACAAATGCTTACTTTAATAGGATACAATACTCTGTGTTATCCCAAGGTTAAGGAAGACACATGAAATTTATTCTAATGGAATAAATATCAGAATTTATGCACGTAATTGTCTTGTGCTCTGTAGCAAAAGACATAATTTCATTCTTCTAAATGCTGCACATAGGGAAAAAAGAAGTGAAGGATAGAGACATCTTAAGGAGTGATTCAGTAAGGAAGGATGTGGTCAGAGAACAACCTGAATTCAGTACTGTTTCAATGCAATCTTCCACAAGGACATATTTAAAGTACTTTGTAGATCAGTAGCTTAAATTCTTTTTAAAAAGCAACTGTAATTATCCATAAGAGGAAAATATATTTACTCCATACATAGTGTAGCTGGTACTTAAGGTCATTTTATGCAAATAATATTTTTGTTGATAAAATCAAGGACAAGGAAACCCAGTTTCTATGTAAGTACTAGACTTTTTTTTCTGAACCCTGGGCTTCTAAATGTAATAATTATATTGGAATGCCCAAAGAGAAATATACATGAAGGATGAAGGAGACTGGAATTAATCCTTTAACCTTATTCTACAGACTAGAACCTCATATCAAATGCTAGTTTCATAATTTAAGACTCAGAATTTTGAGACAGAAGGAAGTCAAGAGACCATAGTCCAGTGCCTTAAATTACAGAGGGAAAGAGGTACAGTAAGTATCTGGTCAAGACTACACAGTAGGAAGAATGACAAGTAGAAGTCAGAATCCCGAAACCCTAATTGAAGGTCCATCCTTTAGGCCATATGGCTCATGAGAAACACAGAAAGCTTAGAGAGCCTCAGAAACGGCTGAGGGCTGGAAAACAGTAATAAGAAAGGTCAAAGGATCTGGGACTATTTAACTTGAAAGGAAGAGACCGAAGAGATGATTTAATAATTTCTCAGTGCAAAAAAAAAAAGCCAAAAACAAAACAAACAAAAAACAACCAACAATCATTTTATCTCCTCTAATGAGACAGATAATAAAGGTTTTCTTCACAGTGTTGCCCATGCAATTCTGTTTTAAACATTGTTTTCCTTTATTCTCCACCTACCCAAATACAGGGCATCCTTGGTGGCTCAGCAGTAAAGAATCTACCTGCAATGCAGGAGACACAGGTCTGGTCCCTGGGTCTGGAATATCCCCTGGAGAAGAAAATGGCAACTCACTGCAGTACTCTTGCCTGGGAAACTCTATGGACAGAAGAGCCTGGAGGGCCACAGTCCATGGGGCCACCGGAGAGTCAGACACGACCTGACGATTAAACAACAATCCAAATACAACTTCATTTCAATGTCATTAGAGAAGGCCTAGATCTTTCTAAACCTTCCCCAGATGAATCCATTAACATGGAACTTTATTTTCTCAGGTTTCCTCCTCTAGCACTTATGGTTAGGACTGCAAAGATTGACAGATGCATTGTCATCATGACTAAATGTTTCACGAGGGTGTTTCTCCTTTGAAGAAATCTATCCTAATCCTTCAACACTTAATCCTCCAGTCACATAAACCTCCATGGAACTTCTATAGTGGTTAGGGTTGAGCTTAGAACA
This sequence comes from Antilocapra americana, assembly GCA_007570785.1. Taxonomy (NCBI): domain Eukaryota; kingdom Metazoa; phylum Chordata; class Mammalia; order Artiodactyla; family Antilocapridae; genus Antilocapra; species Antilocapra americana. The sequence goes on along the minus strand of ML661908.1, from coordinate 16,826,282 downwards.
GAAACTCAATACTTACAGAATTTAATCAATCCAGGGCATTGTAATTTATGTTAAATATAAAATATATTATTCTAATGATGAGTTAAGTAATATTTAATTAATCATTAAGTAATATACTAATTATACTGTAAACTTTCTTAAAATCAGATATATTATTGATCTGCAAAATTTAAAGTCTGAAGGTACAAGGACGGACAGATGAACCACAATCTTTTCTCAAGTCTGAGCCTTATGATTCTGTCATTGTCTACACTGACTTAAACAATATGTACTCTAGATCTCAAGGTTTCAGCAACATTGACTCAAACCACAGCAAAGTCAAACTGATGAATTAAGTGATGAGATATTTGTAATGAGTTTTCTGTGGCACAAAAACAAACTGAACAGCTGATTCAATAATCATGTGATCAAAATATTCCAGTTCTATCCAAGTAATGAGAACCACATGTTAGAAGACATATATATTGCTCTGATGTTACAAAAGATGAAGGATTATAGATGTGCTTACCTTTTATGGATCTATTATCTCTAATATTTACAATATGATGGCTTCATAAATTTTTCTGGAGGCTATCTTGTCAATTTTCTTATTTGTACTCATGCGTTTAGTAAAGTAAGTGATATACTAGAGAAGAGAGGATATCACTAAATAACCTTGGCAGACGAAAACAAGAAAATCCTTATAAGAGACCACCTTGCTGCATATTTTAAAAGATCACTCTTACAGCTCTCTATGGCTGTTTTAACTGACATCACTCTAATCTCATGCTTCCAAGGGTTTTACCTTCACTATAAAACATATGCATGGGGATTTGCTCTTTTACTAGCATGTCAATATATTAATATAATAAATATGATATTTGAGATAACGAACTACCTGATCTCCAGTGGAGATCATTAAAATGTTGCCTCTCAAACTGCCTTCCTAAGGGGCAGACCTCTTTAAAAAATTGATGGGAGTCATGAATTGAGTTTGTGAAATTTGAAGAATCTCCTTTCAGTAACAGCTATAAGTTTCCTATAGACAAAGATGGTATTTGGCTCACTCTGAGAGGCTTCCTTATCTAATAATGTGAAATATAATATAATTTTAGAATAAGCAGGCCTTCAAAATGTCATTTTAGAATGACATTTTAAATGCTTAATGAAAAGCGAGAATCTAAGTGTCTTTGTCACTGCAACTTATTTCAAGATTCTACTTTGCCTGATTAAAGGGTCACTTGAAAAACAGCCAGCCTGACAGCAGGATTTGAAAAGTGGCAGTATGGAATAGAAGTCCTTCCAATGCCAAGGTGGATCCACAGTGAAGCTAACGAGGCTGACCCTTTGGGGCTCTTTCTTGCACAGATATGTGAAGGCAACAAGCTATGAATGTCCTAGGGTCCTAGTGGGGGCCAGCAAGCTAGGCACTAATTAGGAAGCATTCCTATGTGTTCATTTCTGGTAAGCTGGCCTAAAGAGATCTCTGAATCTTCAAGCCTTCCATAATTTGTTGTGATTTACTTTTCTTCATTTTAACTAAGATCTCTATTATAACTTGGTATTTGTGTTTTTCTTAGAGGGATCCCAAAGTCATGTGAGACTCAGGCCCTATAAAACCTAGATTTGCTCCTGCCCAACAGCAAGAAGGATTTCATTACAAATGAAATTTGTTGCAAAGAATCTTTTTAACTGACATTTTCTAACAGGAGTTCGATTAGCTACACTAAGGCCCTCAAAGTAATTTGTGTGAACATAGTCAAATGGTCTGCATAAATCATCATATGGATACTGGGAGTTAATGATGTGACACGAAGCCTCAAGGACAAATGAGAGACCTAATTTAGATGTAGCACCACGGACTCTTGAAACAATAGGCAAATCAGTGCAACAAAAATGACCAAGCAGATGTTAATCCCCATCTTATTACCAAGTAGGAAACTCCTACAGGGATTGCATGAGGTTCTGACACACCTCGAGTAAAAGTTAGGGGCAAAGGCGCAATCAATCCTGTGTTCAACAATAATCAGTACTGAGGCTGAAAAGAAGAGCTTCATTTGGGGTCTTAAGAATTGCAATTCAGAAGACACAGACTCTGGTAAAACTGTTTAGAGTGTTCCTGGAGAATAAAAAGTGTCTGGGGCTTTCAAAGCAGAAGCCACAAGGTTGTTCAAAAATTGTGACCCACCCTGATGCAAGAAAGGAAATATTTGTCCTTAAGGGATAGGCTGTCACAAATTATTTTAGAGCAAGTAAGGGCTTCCCTGGTGGCTCAGGTGGTAAAGAATCTGCCTGCAATGCAGGAGACCCAGCCAGTTCCTGGGTCAGGAAGATCCCCTAGAGAAGACAAGTAGCGGAGAAGGGAAGCAGTGAGAAGGCTACCCACTCCAGGATTCTTGCCTGGAGAATCCCATGGACAAAGGAGCCTGGCGGGTTACAGTCCATGGGGTCACAGAGAGTCAGATACAACTGAGCAACTAACACCTCCACTTTCAAGGGTCGGATACATATATTGAGTTTCTGGGATTTGGGGCTGATGTTCTGGATGCCTATGTTAAGATAAGAAGTGGTCCAAGTTCAGATTTCATCTGGGCTGAGCGGTGCTAGAGTCCCATTTCTTCAGTGGCCTCTCAGCTCTATTTCAGGTGGCTCTCTTGTCAACGCTGACTCCATTTTGATTCTCCTTTTATACCTGAAACCTCTCTGCAAAAACAGTTCAGACAAGCTGAAAAAATTCAGTGGTCAGTGCATACCATGACAAATAATATAGTGCTGAGATTCAAGTCAGTGTGACAAAAGAAAAAAAAAGGTATCAAAGAATCACTAGTCCCTCTGAACATCATACATTGTGCTGACTCTATTCTGCTAAGCTGTCACAACTTGAACATGGATCCACTTCTGAGTCACTGATACTTGTCACTAATCCTGCAACAGGTGGGCTAAGAGCACATAAATTGTCAGCACTCAATTAGGAAAAGAATATTTCTCTCACTTTTACCTTCATGACTTACTAACATGTCCTATACTTTAAAAAATTCACCAACGTTAACAGCAAGGATATGATAGTCCTCCACTGGAGTTAAGATGGTTGTTCTTAAAAATAAATCATTTTAAGGTAACTTCCATCATCCTAATGAAATAAAACTTTCAATACTTAAAGTAAATCTTTTTTTAATATTCCCCACAAAACTTAACAAGTCAGAAGACAGTCTCTCCCAAGAAAACAAGTACAGCTCCTCGGCCTAATGGGTAAAGGCAGTGGTGGTGGTTGATGGCGGGTGGGGAGGGGTGGAGACAGGAAGACAGAAGATCAAGGTTAAAGCTTGTGAGAAAATCCACACAAGACATAAGACTTTCTCAGGAGAAATTAGTCTTTAGCCCATGCCTTAGGACAGCAGTACCCCAAGTACGGCCTGTCAGCCTCTGAGGGTCATTGAAGTTACTTTGGAGTATAAACTTACAACTATCTTAATAATAATATGGAGACATTATTTGCCTTTTTCATTGCACTGTTTGCAGAGATGGTACAAAAGCAACGATAGGTAAAGCTGTTGGTGGCTAAACACAAATCGAGGCAGTGGCTCCTAAGTGTACTGGTATCATGTACTAGTTTCATGTGAAAGCAGTGTGCTACTATAATGTACATTGTACTTCACTGCCACTCACTGGCAGGAGGGAAAAAAAAGCCAGAGAACAGTTTCACCTTACAATGACCGTTACAAAGCAATACAAATTATTAACTTTATTAAATATCAGTCCTCAGATGTACCTGATTTTTCATAATCTGATGAAATGGGAAATATTCAAAAAGTACCTCCACTACACAGTGAAGAATGATGGTTGAATCAAAAAAAAAAAAAAAGGACTTGGACAGTTGCATGAGTTGTGAGCTGAATGAGCAACTTTTTTCAGAGACTGCCATTTTTACTTAATTCGGTGAAGAATCATGTTTATTTAGACATGAGTATTTGGCAGAAACTTTCTCAACAATGAACCAATGAGACTGTCACTTCAAAACAACTGACAGTTTTGTTGCCAAGGATAAGATTCAAGATTTGTAGTGAAAATCATAATTTTAGAAAAGTTGTATCTACCAGTTTAAGCCTGGCAGTTTTTCAACGCTCAAACGTTTCTGATGATTAGCAACATTAACAGATAAAATATTTTACACTGTGTAACAAAATATGCCAACATTTGAGAGAGCTGAATAATTCAAAGAATCAGTATTCCAAATGACCAATGCATCATGTTACATAAAAATGCATCATTACAAAACATATAGGTAAAATATCGATTCAAAGCACAAAATAAACCAATAAATTTTAATGAAACAGAATCTGAAAAGTTCACGGATATGGTTTCAGACTCCATGATGCAATTTACCTTTAAGAAACTAGTATTTGGTGTTGCATCTAAGAATAGCCACAAACAATTTGAGAAAGTTATTAAAATACTCCCTTTTCCAAGCATTTAACTGAGATTTTATAAAACATACCAACCAAAACAAGACATCATAACAGGTTGGTAGTGTCTTTAAAATATGTCCACAGACTCTCTGATAATCCTGCTCTCAAAAGGTGTATCTGAGGGTCAGACTCTTTTTTTTAATTGAAGTATAGTTGACTTGCAATATTATTTTAGTTTCAGGTAGACAGCTGAACTGAGACAGCAAAGTGATTCAGTTATACATATATGTATATATATTCTTTTTCAAATGCTATTTCCATTACAGGTTATTATAAAATATTGAGTATAGTTCTCTGTGCTATGCAGTGAAGTCCTTGTTGGTTATCTGTTTTACATATAGTAGTGTATATATGTTAATCCCCCAAATACATGAAAATGAAAGTGTTGCTTAGTCGTATCTGACTCTTTTTCATCCCACAGACTGTAGTCCACCAGGCTCCTCTGTCTGTGGAATTCTCCAGGCAAGAATACCGAAGTGGGTTGCTATTTCCTCCTCCAGGGGATCTTCCTGACCCAGGGACTGAACCTAGGTCTCCTGCATTACAGGCAGATTCTTTACCATCTGAGCCATAAGGGAAGCCCATGTTAATTCCAAACTCTTAACTTATTATTTGTAGAATTTTATGATAGCCACTCTGATTGATGTGAGGTGATACCTCATTGTAGTTTTGATTTGCATTTCTCTAACAATTAGCTGAATATCTCTTCATGTGCCTTTTGGCCATCTGTATTTCTTCTTTTTGAGGGTCAGACTTAATGATTCATTTCTAGCAAACAGAATGTGACAAAAATGACGACGTGTGACTTATAACAGTTCAGAAATGCATTGTGGTTTCATCCTTGCTCTCTCTCAGAAAACTTGGGAGAAGCCAGCTGCCACCTTTCGAGGACACCAAAAGATCTGAGAATCTTAGCTTTCAGTGACAGGAAAAGATCAGGCCAGATGTCTGCATCTTGACTATGCGAGTCAAATATTCCCTTTAGGTAACTTCAAGACTCAACTACTGCCCAGGCTTCTTACGGGTCATGGATAATATATTATATTGGGAGTTGGCTAAATCCAGCTTACTGTCTTCTTTTACAAATAAAGATTTATTGGAACACAGCCAGGTCTGTTACATATGCTCTTCGGCTGCTTACAACAGCAGAGGTGAAGTTGTCACAAAAACGCCATGGCATACAACCTGAAAAGCTTAAGATAGGTATTATTTGGCCACTCACAGAATGTTTGCTTACCCCTGTACTACATCAGTGTTCTTCAGTTTGCCCTGTTGGTACTCATTTTCCCAATGAAATTTCAAGGTATGACTTTTTCAAGGAATCAGAACCATTCTCTTCTCTCCCTCTTATCTTTGTCTAATCAAAACCACAGATGAGTGACTGATCAGTGTAAGAGGGTGATTGGTTAACATTCCAAATGCCATTACACTGATGATTAGTTTTCAACTTATACATTTTGAGGGGACACAAATATTCAGTCTATAACAGTAATCAACGAATTTTAATATCATATAAATTTGGTACCCACCATCATCCATTTAAAAATAGATAAAAGAGCTCTTAAACTGAAATTTTACATCTTCCTTTCTATTTGAATCTGTTCTTCTGATCCACATATCTTCCCTGGAAACTGAATTTCACAATGTATTTTTTTCAAATCACAAGTTTTTTTATTTATCACCCTCATCCAACAAACATATAGAGTTGCCCTTCTGAACAGCACAGGTTTAAACTATTCAGGTCTACTTATACACGGAATGTTTTCAATAGTAGACACTGCAGTACTACACATTCAGGTGTTGACTGAATCCCAGGATGAAGAACCACAGACATGGAGAAACCACAGTTAGTGTGGAGGGCCAATTCTACCTTAAACTCAAATGTCTGTAGGGAGAGGTGTGCCCCAGTCTTCCATTGTTCAAGGTCAACTGTATATGAACTGAAGTTTTAATGTAAGTTTTATATTTTCTGTGAGCATAGGGCTCTAAGTGTTAAAAATTTTCTTCTAAATTAATTATTATTATAATTATTATGAATGTATAACTGATGAATAATTTTCATATATTAAAGCTTTTTACCAAACATACATTTATTTTAATTTTTTATAAATAACTATTAAACATACAAGCTAATTTTTTATTGAAAGTTCTCTTAATAAGGTTAATACATGTGTTCCGACACTCTGTCGTGTCCAACTCTTTGAAACCTTATGGACTGCAGTCTACCTGGCTCTTTTGTCCATGGGATTTCCCAGGCAAGAATACTGGAGTGGGTTACCATTTCCAACTTGAGGGGATCTTCCTGACCCAGGGACTGAACCTGTGTCTCTTGTATCTCCTCTGGATTGGCATGCAGATTCTTTACCACTAGTGCTACCTGGGAAGCCCAGTAAGATAAATAAGAATTTCTTTCTAATTATTTCATCCACAGGTGAATTTACTTGTTTCTAGATTCAGTTATGACAAATATAGGCCATCAGTTATATTCCTATTTCCCATAGTAAGATTTGGGATCAGTGAGGTACACATCTTTCTCAAGTGTAGTACGAGAAAGGGTATTAACAAATGCTTGTGAATTCTCAAGGTGGTCAATTTAGAAAAATACTTGATATAAAGTTGAAAGTTTCCTTAAAACTTTTTTTTTTTTTTTTGCACAAGTCCTCTCTTGGGAAGTCTTCCTGTACCTTATGGGCACTGAGTTTGAAGCCCACTGTTGTGAGGACCCCTGAAATCTCAGAAGAGGAAAGACCTAAGTGAGGACAAGAGCAGATCATCAACAGTGAAAAGCTATAGGGCAGCTGGGTGGGAGAGCTGGATGAAATAAAGTGGAAGTTCACGATGAAGTAGGTAAAGGAAAACCAAGTGGACAGGAAATAAAATTTGTTTTAAGAAGAAAACTATAGAAAGGTAAAATGGGAGTTTTTGAACACTGCGTGGGGGCGGGAGCGGGGGTGGTGGGGTGGACCACAGTATGTCCAGAAGGGTCTGTTTTTTCAACATCTTCTTGATGATCATCTACTCCAGCTCAACCCTATCTTATTCACGACTGTAAACAAGCTCCTGGCACAAGGGAGATGCTCAAAAAGGTTGTTCTGACTAACAGACCATTTGTATGAGGTTTAAACTGCAAGGTGCTATTCAGGGAAAACATTCTCTACCTATCTGCCTTGACTAGCAATGCAAGAGGTGGAAATACAATTACTACCCTTATAGTTTTTACAGCACCACTTCCCAATTTGTGTCACGTGTGCTTTGTACAGAAATCTCTTCTGGACGTTTTCTAAAACACATTTTAGCATATGAAAAAATAGAGCCCTCTCTGCAATAGCAGTCCTGTTGGATCTGTAGCTCTTCCCTCCCCTCCCCCCTCAGGGTTTGCGGGACTCTCATGCTTTCCTATTCTGTACACATAATACTCTGCCCATATTTATTGTGCTGAATCAAAATCCAACCTTGGTTTCCTCTCTTCTTGACCTTAGAGCCCATCTGCTCAAGATGCCTATTTTCCCAGGCTGCTGATTGCTGATTCGTTCTCACCTGGATGTCCGGGGCGGTGGTGCCCACACACCAACTCTCCTCTCGACAGTCAGCGCCACTCACACAGCACACACACAGCACACACACAGCACTGCTGGCGGGGATTGCTCTGAGTAAAGCCACAAAATAATGCAAAGAGCGCAGCAGATGTGTTTGGCTCAGAACCATTTTAGTAACGATTTTCTTGCAGATGGTCAACTCAAGCACTGTGAAACTATAATACGTCAGGGTTTTTAACTGTTTTTCCACAAGAGCAAATATACTTTCGTCATCTGAAGGCCAGATTTTCCCAACAGTATTTGAGGGTTGGACTGAGGCATGGACAGCAAAGTTACTGGCACATACTGGGAATTCCAAGTGCCAGATATTATGGGGTAGAATTTAGCCCAAATAATTCAGCTCCCTCCATTCACCCTCCCCCCCAAACTTATTTCTTGCTAATTCTTTCAAAATTAGCTTTTCTAGCCTAACACTCCAAAGTTGCCCTTTTGCTGTTATGAAATTGCAAACCACTTTAAGGCAAAGCTGTCTCTGAAAAGTACCTGAGAGGCACATTATGAACTGCAAAGCTCCCACGGAGCAATTTAAAATGATGAATATCCTTTCCAAACATCCTTTTCAAAATTGCACATGGACTCCGGCCAGTCACAAGACAGAGATGTGGAGGATGCATTCAACTCCCCGTCTGCTTTTCACATTGCTCATCGCTGATTTATAACTCACGGTAAGTCACTTGGCCACACAAACAGAGCTGACGGGCAAGCACAGCCTCCAGCAGATGCAGTGTGTAGCTAAGAAAGAAAAGATGGGTCCCTGGCATTATTCTTTTTCTCCTACCTGCACCCTGATGTGACTCACTGCTATTCCGAGAAGAGTTCTACCCACTAGTCTCAGAAGAAGAAAAACACCAAACCCTGAGGTACATTTTAGAGTTTGAGAAAATAAATAAATCACTGTAGAGATAACTTCAGACTTCTGCTTTCATTAAACCAGTTTCAGTGCATCTTCTCTCCCTTAAAACACAGTAGCATGTGTAAATTCATTCCTTTCTGTGTCAAGTTTCATTAACAGAATCACTTCCCCCCGCCCCCTAGAATGTGTACCATTCACGGACTAGGTGAGACACATAGACACTTCCTTTTGCACAAGCCGTGAGAGGGCACTGTATGTTTCAGGAGATAAAATGAAGGCTGTGGTAATGAATTCAGGAAACCCCAAGGCACAACTGATGTAATTTCTGAGCAGAATTGCAAAGTGGGCAGACAAGATGGTCATCTTATGCGGACATGTTAGCTCAGCCCCACTTGCTATGGGAGCTGAAGGGTAACAGAAACTGTGCAAGGTCACGCTCTGCAGCCGGCAGGAGGCAGACCGTGAAGTCACGCCGGCTGCCATTCTGGCCGCGCTGCGCCGCCCTGGCACTCTGCACCCTGGCTGCCCAAGAGGACATCCCCCTATGGGAACGTTCCATTAGACAGTCCCTTAGAGTGTCCCCGGGACCTCTCACCGCCATTTTCTATCATCCCCTCCCCAACCCATCCTTGTGTCTGAGTTTTCTGCCCTATAACCAGCTTATCCCCTAACTATCAGACCTCTAAGAGTTCAAATTTAAGAACGAACTCATTTAATTTGCTCAGGTGCTAATAGCTAAGGCAAAGAGAAATACCTCTGGTCCTTCTTTCTCTCTGAGGAATAGAGCACATTGTAAACAGGGGCTTTTTATAAACTATTATCTTCTGGCCCAGAGGAAGGGTACTCCTCCTAGGAAAATTCTAGGAAGACAGGAAACCAAACGACATCTTTGGAGAGGCAGGTCAGTGACTACTGAAGTATAACACTTGACAGTTGTTTACTGGGTCTTGGGTCATAGCATCACTGTAATCTTTGGGATCCTTTGATCATATGGAAAGTCATATTCTGGTTACCCCAAATAATAGTGGAGTAATTACAAGGATATACATTGAAAAGAGAGCACCTGGAATTTTAAGGAACCCGTGAATAGCTGTGGCTAATCAGTTTCATAGAAATGGAAATGTAGTTTGGAAAATGGAAAACAGTTCAAATTCAAGAGTGATCTAAAGTTTGGAGAGCAGGGGTTCATCCATTCCTTCCCCATCATGGGGACTCAGTGTCTCTGACTTCTGCTTACTTACAGCTGTCAGCCAACCACCTCTTCCTCCTCTCTGCATGTGCTTTGATTTCTGCTAGCTCATAACTTTTGCTTATTCATAACTTACTCACAATTTCAGCCTACACACAGTCCCTGTTATCTCATAGCCCCTGGGTGTGTGCTTTTAGCTTCTGTTCTGGGTTCTGATTGACCCACTCACATATTTTCAATTTGAATGTCCTAGAAGGAGAAGTTACCTGGATCAGTTAGCTAGCATTCTCCTTGTTGAGGTAGAGACTTTGTATCAGGACTCAGCCAAAGCAGTCTTAGTTGCTAAGAATCAGTTTGGCTCATTAAAGAAAAAGATACATATTGAAAGGATATTGGATCAGAGAGAGGTTCAGAAAATGAACAGAAACAAAAGGAGGCTGAGAAGCCAGAACAGCAGCCAAGTCATACCTCCAAATTAGCTGAGGATAGATACTCCTGCCACCACTGAACAGGAGGAGCTGCGCTGGAAACCAGGTCTCACTGCTTGTCCACCTGCCCCTGCTGCCCCTGGAGCCTGGACAGTATCACAATCACTTCCAGAAAGCACTGTCCTCATCTCAGTTCTTTTGTGTGACCAAGTTTCAATTCCAGGTCTAAGGGAGGTATATTTGACTGTCCAAGCCTAGGTCACATGCTCTCACCCCAGCTACACTGGTGGTGGGTGGTGATCGGAGGATGGGAAAGCATATATGGGCTTTCAGGCTTCATCAGTGAGAGATGGGCTCTGCCTCTCACAAAGTTTCAAACAGCAGTGAGATGACGGGTGGCTAAGAAAAATAAAATGTGGACATCACATGAAGACAAAACCAATAAGCTCTGCTCAGGAGGAGCAGAACAGAGCTCCTCACTCAGCGGGGGCTGTGGGTAGGTTGAGTACTTTGACTGGCCAGGCCAAGACAATCTCATGACCACAAAAGCACTTTCACATGCACTGTTTGAAGCCTCACAAGGCACACTTACATTCAAAGTAGGTATTTATATGTCTGTCTGCCCGGTTGAACCGTAAGCATTTTAGAAGACTTTGGCTTTATTTTTATCTCCCTAGTGCCTGGGGCACAGCTTGGCATATAGCAGATGCTCAAAAATGTCTGTCAAATTTAATAGGACTGTGGTCCAGGAATTTTTCCACAGCATTAGATAACATAAATTTCTTCATGCTTTGGGGGAATACCATGCTTTAAACAAGCAAATAAACAAAAAGGACTATTGACACTTCATGAAAGAGCAAAAGAAGTAAGAATTTTAATGACCCACAGTCTTCTCTGAGTTATCTTAGTTCCTTTACAGGGCATATATCTCTGAAATTGTGGCAGATGGAAAGGGGGAATGGCTTGAAAGAAGAGAGATGGAGGCATGAGAGAGCGGACAGAGCTTGAGAAGGAATCATTAGAAGGGGGGCAGAAGTGAAGCAATTAAGGAAAAGAAGCAGAGAATCTGGGAATATTAGACACAGAACGTAAGATTCCTGATAACCTAGAAGGAAATTAGAGAATGGACAAAGTAATCCTGAATGCTGCTTTGATGGCAGCAAGGAAGAAAAGACGGAGCTAATATTTTTAAGCATTTATTATATGCAAGACAATTGCTAGGAACTCTGTGTGTGTGTATGTGTGTGTGTGTGTGTGTGTGTGTGTGTGTGTGTATGTGTGTGTGCGCGCGCGCAAGCTCATACACACATTTAACCCTCACAACAACATAACAATGTGGACACTATTATTTCCATTTTATAGATAAGGAAATTGAGGCTTAAAGAAGCTAAGTGATTGGCTTAAATCACAGAGGTAATAAATGAGAGCATCAGAATTTAATGACTCTCCATCTGATTCCAAATTCCACACTTTTTAAAAAAACCATTTATCTCTCTCTGAATAAGACAGAAAAGGGTTGGGGGAAAGATAGGGTGATCATGCTTGCTAGAAGCTGGTACTATGTCTCTAAACTGTGCCCAGAAACTCCCAGGACCTTGAATGGTGCATAACCTACTTTTGAAGACAAATTTGACAATTAACGTTTTCTAAATCATTTGTACATGAAAAGTTTTAAAAATTAATATAAGAGAAGCTTTACCCCTCATATCAATTTTGAAACAGTTTATGGAAATTTGTTACAGCAGCCCTAGGAAAGCAAGTTCAGGAGATACCAAGAAAATCCTCACAGATTATTTATTACTTACTTTGTATTGAAATACAATTGGTTTATAACAAAGCAATGATTTCATGGATGTTACTGCTTATGAGGAGGCTAAGTAGAAATCTAAGTACCTAATAGAGCGAGTGGTAAGTGGATATAGGACAATTCATGAAAGTAGCATGTGGCGGTAAAGTTTAGGATACAAAGGCAAGTGTGTTGGGAGAGAAGCAGGTCTCAGAATATGCCCTCTGGATAGTTCAACTCATTCCAGCATCCTGCTTTTTAGATCCTATATGCAAACAGTCACACAGAAAAGAAGAACATATGGACAATTTCCCTGGAGAAGGAAATGGGAGAGAGAGAGCCTTTGCTCTCTTACCAAGGGGGTCTCGCAGTTAAGCCTGCCACCCCCATCTGCCTCTACCTGTAGAACCACTGAACACGCACAGCTACCATGACCCCAGGAGCTGGGCGCTGGTAGGTGGCAGTATCTGGGCAAGTTTACATGGTCATTGAGGCTTGAGAAGCATCTTTTTATACTTGTGCTCCTGGCCATCTCATCAGGGAGATGATGCCAAGGTGAATGCAGCCGGGCAGGCAGAGCAGGGACAGGAGGCCACGCCTGGGACACCTCCCAGGGCTCAGCTCTTTGCAGGCCAGAGGGCCACCTGGGTTGTTGACTGTCAAAGTGGAAGAGACCTCAGACATCAGACGATCCATGCTTCTCGCTTTCCAGTTGAAAGAACAGGAATCCCGAGTCACTGAGGGAAGGTCACAGGGCTGAGTGGTAACTGGTGTTAGGCATATCAGTTAAAGGCTCCCTGTACAGAGTTCTTTTAAGATGTGTGCCTCTCTTAGTCAGTGGCCCAGTAGGGAGTTTCTACAATTGCCTGTCTCCCTGTCAGTGATGGAAACTGCAATCTTATTCAGCTCATCTGATAATGTGGCAAAGGTCTCGGAGGGGGGAAGAAGAGAAACGCTGGAGGAGAGAGGTCTGAGGCGAGGCCCGTCTCAGGACCGGGCGATGCCCCCAAGCAGCTCGGAGCTGGGCTTCCTGTGATGCACCGAGACTCGTGGTTTGGAGTCGGGGCTGCGTGGGATTCATAAAAGAGGGGAAGAATTGGCAGAAAGTAGATGCTTTTGCCTGAAGAGAAAGGTCCCTAAGTCGCCAGGGAACTGCGTCGCCTCCCTCAAGGCGCGCGCACACACATACACACGCACAAAAGTTGAGGCCATCACATCTGCCTTCCCCAGATGGGGTTCCCTGCGCAAAAGCCTCCTCCTGCTCCAGGATTTTCCGACGCTGGCGCAAGCTCCTCCTTTGCCAGAGCCTGGCTGCGGTCCTAGCACCGAGTGCCCGCCCGAGCAGAGGCTGGGGGCGGCGGGGAGTGGGCCCCGCTCGCCGCCATTGGCTGTGCGGCTGCGGGGCGGAGGGAAGCCTCCCGCTGAGCCCGCCGCCCGCCCGGGCGCCCCAGCCGCGCGCAGCACCGGTGCACTCCACCATTCCCGCCGACCGCTTCTCCTGCGCAGATCGGCGAGACCCGGGGCGCCCGCGAGGAGCTCGACGCAGCCCCGTCCCACCCCGAGCTCGGGAGCCGGCGGGGGACATCCGCGCGCCCCGATCCGCAGGTCAGTGAGGGGCTCCCGACGCCGCCCGCGAGCGCAGGCAGAGGAGCGGGTGCCGGGGAGGCGCGGGGTGCCGAGAGCTGGCTTGCCCTGCGCCACCCCGACTCCTCGCCTGGGGCGGCCTCGGGTCCCAGAGGCTCCGCTCCCTCCCGAGCCGCATCGCAAACTCTTCTCGGTTCCCAGCGGTTGAGCTCCTTGCTCTGGTCACCCCCGAATGTGTCCCCTTCGTGCAGGCGAGCAGCCTCCGCTGCCCGTCTCTGCCTATTCTCCGGGTGACTCCTCGGGGCTACAGTAGGACGCAGTGTCCTTGGTCCCGGGATGACCCGCTTCTATTCCCGGACACGGGGAGCCACGGAGGTCTGCCCTCGCGTTTGCGACTGCAGAGATGGGCTGATTCCCCCGCTCAAGTGCAGGCACTTCTACACTTTGCGGAGTGTGTCCCTCTGGGTCTCGCCTTTGCGGTGTGTGCGGTCACGCTCATGTCTGTTGGGCGCCCACCTGGATTTCTAGGGTCACCCCTCCCTTCCTGAGGACTCGCGGCGCGCACAACGACCGCCCGCGTTGTACCTTACCTGCCTCGCGTGCGTCTTCACCGGTCCCCGGCGGCTCCAAATCCGAGCAAGTTCTACTGGAGCGGAACAGGCTGCCGTTCCCCAGCCGCGGTTTTCCGAGTCCTTGTTGGAAAACGCACCGGCTTCCTCCCCGTTTTCCCTTATCTGATGAGACGCTGAAATCCCGCGTTTTCCTGCTGAGGTCTTTGGACCGTGGGCAGATTGTCTGATTTGTAATTGAGGAGGAAGGTGAGTCCTGCGGGGAGCATCGGACTCTGAATTCACAGACTCGTATCGTTGAGTCCCAGGCCAGGTGAGCGGGCTGCACCCGCTCGCTTTCCACCGCCAGACGCCTGGCGCCCCGCCGTTCCTGGGTTTGGTGCCAGACTCCAGGGATGGGGTCCGTTTCTTACTGTCCTTCATTTCCTCTGCTCGTAAAATTTCCTTTGGAAAATTCTGTGCTGAAGTAAGCACCTGGGTGGTTCTTTGCAGGCGAGGATGGGATCGGATGGCTGCAGGACGTCTCACAGCCTTCGCATTTGATTCAGTCCAGACTACAGGTGCCAAGGGCGGGAAACAGGCCCTGAACATCCTGAGCATTCCCTGGCCCACTCTAGGGACCACGCCCCGAAGGCCTTTTTTTTTCTTTTTTCTTCAGGTGCTTTCCACTTTAGATTTTCCAGATTCACTGTCAAGACAGTTACCTATCAACAAGAAAAGAGTCAAAATAAGTGATACCCTTTTCTTCAAAGGTTTACCCCCTAATGCATTAAGCCCAATGCATCCCCCTTAAAAGACAAGGTATATTTACCTAGCTTCTGTGTTTTAGCTTATTTGTGATCTGGCTCCAAGGCATGCTTAAATATACTGGCACTATTTTGCTAAGTATAAAGGCATTTTACCCCCACCCTCACCCCCGCACACACACACGCACACCCTTTATAATTCGCACACAGTTGATCTGTAATGTATTGATAAGTGGCCTTTTGAAGTGTTAGGAAGGCTGTTTTGCATCGACAGCAGACCCACAGAGGATGGCCCCGTCACCTTCAGATGCTGGGCATCAGGCATGGGGAACCGTCTGCCAACCTCAGAAGTAGTCTGGGAATAGTGAGTTCCAGAAAATGGGTGGAGTGTTTCATTTCTGTGTTTTGGTTGGAGGCTTATTATTTATTTGCTATCTTTGATTCCTCTACATAAAGGCAAAGCACTTTGAAGAGCTCACCATACACACACCTTTATGGTTCTCTTTAAAGAAGCCTCAGCAAAGGTAAGATCCATTCTGTTCTCCCTGCCTCTGGCTAGTTCAATTCAACAGATTTTCCTGGATGTCTGTGATGTAAAGAGTACATAATGTGATGGTATGTGGCATCAGATCTATCAGAGGGCTTATTTGCAGGCTTCCTGAGCATTTTTTATATGTTTCCTTTTTAATGAGGCAGATGAAGGATGACAGAGTTGATTGGTGAGAATGAGTAATCATACTAATCATTAAGTAAACTTTGGCCAATGCATTTATGCTAAGAATGAAGGATTAGCCCATCATAGACAAAATTCTCTGATTTGGTCTCTATTCCAAATGAAGTCTAAGCCTATCTGATAACACTCTTTCTCTGGGGTTACTCTTCTCCCTGTACTTGTATTCTAATATCCTTCTTTTTCCTTTTTTTTAAAAGAAGTTTGTAGAATTTATATACTTAAACATATTTTTTTAAGATTTAGTTATTAGGTAAAAGCAAAACTATGGCTGAATTTTTGTTTTTTGCCTGAAAAGCCTTTGACATCAGGCACCATATAGCTCCCACTTACCTGGATCATGGCACCCATGAGCCATTCGGTAAATATTTAAAAGAAACTAGAAGCCAAAAAATAGCACGCCAGAAGAACGCCATTTTCTTCAGATAGATATATATGGAACATACTGTACTATTACATCACTGCATCAATGCAAAGCATCACAGACTTAACTTTTATGGACTGTTTCATTATTGTTCCTAATGACAACTAAAATAATAATAAACTTTTTAAGTTAATTAATGGAATTAGGGAATCCAACAGAGAGGAAGCTCAAATTAAGTGCCTGAGTTGGCAGGATTCCTTTGAGCTAACAGATGTACCTAGAGAAATCAAGCCAGAGGCTTAGATACAGTAATCTGTGATAACTGCATTTGGACCAGCCTTTAACGCAGACCTGAGGAGTGTACATCCACTGGCCTTTTCAGGTCCAGGGTAGCAGACTACTGAGCCACATTCTAGGGCCTCAGCACTTCTGATTCTGACTTGTGGTAGATATCTCTGTGGGATCAAGTGTTCTGAGAAGCTCAGTCTCATGACACAGAATGACTCCTTCAAGAGTTCCCTATGAATAGAATCCATGCTCACCTTTGGAACCAAGACACAGTCATTGTTAAGTCTACACTAAATTTTGGCAACAAAAAAATGAGAGTTCTGAATGGTCAAGTAGCCATATACAATTTAACGGTATATCTAAACATGAAATGGCACAATCTAGCCAGAGGAGTGTCAATATTTCAACCCTCTGAATTCACATCAGGAACAAGAGAGACTGTCATTAATACTTTCTGAGTTCCTAACTTTTAAATTGTCATCTATTAAGTTGTGATGGCATCACTGGCTCAATGGACATGATTGAGTAAGCTCCAGGAATTGGCGATGGACAGGAAGGCCTGGCGTGCTGCAGTCCATGGTGTTGCAGAGTTAGACATGACTGAGTGACTGAACTGAACTGAAGTTGTAATGGCTTTCCAGGTGGCGCTGCCGCTGCTGCTGCTGTCACTTCAGTCCTGTCAGACTCTGTGCGACTTCATAGAGGGCAGCCCACAAGGCTCCCCTGTCCCTGGGATTCTCCAGGCAAGAACACTGGAGTGGGTTGCCATCACCTTCTCTGAGGTGGCGCTAGTGGTAAAGAACTCACTTGCCAATGCAGAAGACATAAGAGATGTGGGTTCGATCCCTGGGTTGCACAGAGTTAGACACAACTGAAGTGACTTGGCATACATGCATAAGTTGTATTAAGGTGGGAGATCAGACTCTTCCCTGGTGGCTCAGATGATGGTAAATCATCTGCCTACAATATGGGAAACCCAGGTTCGATCCCTGGGTCGGGAAGATCCTCTGGAGAAGGAAATGGCAACCCACTCCAGTACTCTTGCCTGGAAAATCCCATGGACGGAGGAGCCTGGTGGGCTACAGTCCATGGGATGGCAAAGAGTCGGACATGACTGAGTGACTTCACTTTCTTTCACTTTTCAGTCAGTCCAGATTTATGATTTGTACAATGTTACAGGATTGATCTTGATGCTGACATTGGTAGAGACAATAGTGAACAGGTGTGGAAATTATACGCCTGTCACAGTTGTTAAAAGGGGTAACTTAAGAAGGTAACAGACTTGAATACAGTTTTTGATGGGAAATAAAGGATAGGTGGCTGTTGAGAACCTATTTCAAGTTCACAAAGACAAGAAGCTGACTTAAATCACAGTTAGAACACTAACGGTATTCATTCAGGGAACATTTAGAGGACAGATTTGCCCCCTGGGGTAGCCAAGACTGAAGCTTTCCTTTGCCATGGTCATCTGGTACTCATCAGACGTGTCCAGCAATTGGCCAACTATTGCCAATCATGCTGTTTGGTTCTTACTCACTTTCACTTTTCCTGTGACCAAGACTATAGCAGAGGGACTTACTCTTCTCATTTCTTAAACAGAACATTCAGAACACGCTGTAAAATGCAACTATAACAGAAAAGTACAGCCATGTCCTTTTGGGCAGGTTGACTTACTGGCCTCAGCCTGAGAGTCTTAAACTTTGAAATAAACGGTACATATGAACCACTTTAAAGCCTTGTGTTAAGCATATACATTACAAAAAAGAAGGAAGGAGAGAAAGAGAAAAAGTTCTGGGCTTAAGCAGTAATATTTTACTGCATAAGTTATTATTAAATTTTATTTCTATTTCTTAATGAAAATACCTGTATTTTCTGATTAACATTCATTTTCTTGTACCAACATTCAAATGCAGACATGCACAAAATAGAATGTGAACATACCTATGATATCACCTGCTAACAAAACCATATGTTAGCAACCTGGTGCATAACCTCTTATTTCCTTTAGTTTAGTTTGGTTTTTGCATGTCACTAAAATTGTGTGTGTGTATGTGTGTGTGTGTGTGTGTGTGTGTGTGTGTGTGTGTGTGCGCATAGTAGCAGCAATAGCCAGGTTGGTAATTATTTTACAAAAACAGAATCATACTATGCACAACTCTAAAGTTTACTTTTTGGCTTTGCCAGACATGTCCAGCATCTTTCCATGTTAGAAAACCTAATTCTTTTGATTATACCAGAATCCCCTATTTGTACAATCTTTCCATCATTTGTTTAACCAATTCTTGACTTATTGGTAGTTCCCGTGTTCAGCTACAGAGTACGTCTTTGTGCATGCACCCTTTAAATTTGTCTTATTTTTCCCCATAGGGTAAATTCTCAGAATTTATTATTTATATTATTGACCTATAATGCTGTGCACTTTTTTTTAGTAAAACAGAAAAGACTCCATAATTCATCCAACAAGTAGTAGATATTCCCCACTGTGATCCAGAGTATCTTCTATATGCCCAACATATTTTTTGCACTTAAAAAGATAATTTTTATTGTTACTTAACATCCATAGTGAAAGTACACAAGTCATAAGTACATGATTTATGATTTTTTGTGTTCAATTTTTTTCAAATTGAACACACCCATGCAGATGGAACCCAGGTCAAAAAATAACATATTTGCCAATGCCATCCCTCGTGCCCTGACACGCCTTGGCAACCAGTGGATGATTCTAGCAATTCCTCATGACAGAGTCCTTGGTGAGCTTATTGACCTTAGTTTCCA
Source organism: Antilocapra americana (assembly GCA_007570785.1). NCBI lineage: Eukaryota > Metazoa > Chordata > Mammalia > Artiodactyla > Antilocapridae > Antilocapra > Antilocapra americana. Next base: position 16,806,929 of record ML661908.1, on the reverse strand, counting down.
TGATTCAAGTGCTAGATTATGGGCACCATGCCGTTTAGACTGACAGTGTCATATTGACTAATGCTTTGCAGACCTTCAAAGATTCTTTGTCAACAAACGTGGCCTGGTTCAACTGAATTAGTTTCCAAGATCCTTCATTCTGTCTTCATCACTTTATCATTTTTATCAAGTTTGATCTTATATTTATTCATTGGACCCTGCTTTGCACATATTTAGATTGATATCATGAATTAACCTCTGGATAACAAAAGAAATTAACTAACTTGCTTTTCATCTGATTTCCTATTATTGTTGGCCACCCAGCCCAGCTGAGTTAGCTGGATTTAAAATTGGAAAAGGAGTCCTAGGCTCTCATTTTGTGCCTTCTGTCTCCTTCTGCCTTCTTTTTCCATTAGGAGTATAATCAGTAAGCTTCAAAATTCACTTAAATTTCAGAGACATCAGTTTCTTGATTTTTAAGGACTTCCAACTCCTTGATTCTATTAAAAAAACATTATCCTTTAATGTATCATTAAATACATATAACTTTCCTTTCAGAGAGGAAAGTCAATACTGAGAGTAAACATAAGAGAAAAGGAATGAGTTAGATGCATGAAAAGTGTCTTAAGTTAGTTCAGTGAGTGAGAAGAGAAAATATTTGCTTCTTTTGTGCTCCTCTATTTTCATCCCTTTTATTATTTTCTAAGAAGCGGAAGTCTGGATCAGTTTCCTAACACAATACTTCTGGGGAGATCACTGCTCACATTACCATGGCTCGATCGAGATGAAGTGCTACTCAATGTACAGTTCACGCACCAGCGCTTGAATTGTTAATTACTCATTCACCAGCAGAGATGGAACTTGAGCCAGAATATAAATCAAATAAGGCATGAAAGCACACTTTTTAGTTTGGATGATTTTTTGGTAGAAAAACCTTCTTGATGAGGGAAGCAGTGCTTTGAAGTTCCTCTTCTCATAAGGATTCATAACCTACCTATTCCTGAGGGAGTCAAGTGGCTATTTGAATAGTAGCACTGATCTCTAAGGTGGGCTTTGTAGTTAAATTGAGAAATTTGTAAAAATGTAAACATTTTCTCTTCCTGTGCTCATTTTCTATTGAAATTGGGCCTTTTTTTTTTTGAAGGGAAGTTGTGTTTAACTTTGGGATAGAGTGACTAATAGCACCACAAAACATGGTGTTCCTGTCTGCACTAGTTATAATACCCTTCCCTACAGTGATCAGCGTATTGCCCTTGACCCTTTTTATTTCCACAGATGAGCAGAGAGACAAGGACTGTGATTGTAAGAGACTTGGTAATTTTCAAAGAATGGGATTATCCTAGACTTTTAACTTGACATTTAAAAAAAAAAAAACAGTGTATCCTATTTCCACATCCACTCACATCTTCACTGATTCACTATGGTAAACTCCCTTTTGATTTTTATTGTGCTCTTCAGAATACATTCATTCCAGCCACTCAACTATGTTCATGATAATATATTTCAGTGTTAACAGCAGATTCCTTCATTCTTTCCTCCATTATACTGGTGGAAAGGAAACTCAGTAAAATCTGTGTTGGATGGTGTTGAGAGACACGATTGCTGGATAAAAGTATGGTCCAAGTTTGCTCTAGAGCATGGAACTATTCATTTTATTGCCCTAACTAAAATATTTATAAATTTAGGGCATGTTCATCATTTTTTTACTATTGAATAGCTACCCTTTGACTAATCAGTATGATTTAATACAAGATCATTTATTCCTTCATTCAATAAATATTATTGTGAATCCAAAAGTAGATAGAGGCTACCTCTCCAAGAAGCTTCAAGGTTCTCATTTCTTTTATCCTTTGATTCCTTCATTCCTTCAAATACTTATTGAGCATCTTTATAACAGAGATTGCTGATTCATAGATAGAAAGATTAGTAAAGCAGACCAGTGGGTCAACAAATATAACAAGTATAATAAAATGTGAGAAATGCTATTGTAGAAAGGTATAGAAAGTACCCTGAGAATACAGAAGAAGGAACCAGAAATTTGCTTAGAGAAAAATGGGTAGGGATTTATATTATGAGTGAAGTACTAGATGAGGCAGAGGCAGGAAGGTTTGCAGAGTCTTAAAGAATGAACAAATTGGACATGGGAAATCGACGGGGAAACAGTGGAAACACTGTGAGACTTCATTTTTTGGGCTCCAAAAATCACTGCAGATGGTGATTGCAGCCATGAAACTAAGACGCTTATTCCTTGGAAGGAAAGTTATGACCAACCTAGACAGCATATTGAAAAGCAGAGATATTACTTTGCCAACAAAGGTCTGTCTAGTCAAGGCTATGGTTTTTCCAGTAGTCATGTATGGATGTGAGAGATGGATGGTGAAGAAAGCTGAGCACTGAAGAATTGATGCTTTTGAAGTGTGGTGTTGAAGAAGACTCTTGAGAGTCCCTTGGACTGCAAGGAGATCCAACCAGTCCATCCTAAAGGAGATCAGTCCTGGGTGTTCATTGGAAGGACTGATGTTGAAGCTGAAACTCCAATCCTTTGGCCACCTCATGTGAAGAGTTGACTCACTGGAAAAGACCCTGATGCTGGGAAGGATTGGGGGCAGGAGGAGATGAGGATGACAGAGGATGAGACAGTTGGATGGCATCACCGACTCGATGGACATGGGTTTGTGTGGACTCCGGGAGTTGGTGATGGACAGGGAGGCCTGGCGTGCTGTAATTCATGCGGTCACAAAGAGCTGGACATGATTGAGCGACTGAACTGAAGTGAACTGGGGAGAAGACATACAAATATAAGATTCAAAATATATGGGAAATCTGTAATAGTTTGATATACCTGGAACACCATTGTCAGGGACAAGAGAAAAATGAGACTGGAAAAGTAACATGTGGCTATGTAACAAGGGACATATAAGGTAGGTAATATAAGAAAGGTTTTTAGAATTTTTAATCAAGATGGTCACTATAAAAACATGCATGTCATTAGACTCATGCATATACTGTAATATTTTACCACCTTACCTTCCATAGTACATGGTTACTAAGTTGTTGTTGAGTGAATCACTGATTGTAAAAAAGAATAGCTTTCTTAACCAAAGCCACTACCACTATCCCATTATTTGTATAATGAGTTGTTTTATCCATTAAAGGTCTTGAGTTAGTCTTCATGTCTTTATTGTCTCTCCCCTAGACCCTCCTGAGGGCTACGCTGATAGCTCAGATGGTAAAGAATCTACCTGCAATGCAGAAGACTCTGGTTTAACTCTGGACGATCCACTAGAGAAGGGATAGGCTACCCTCTCCAGTATTCTTGGGCTTCCCTGGTGGCTCAGCTGGTAGAGAATCTGCCTGCAATGTGGGAGACATGGGTTTGATCCCTGGGTTGGGAAGATCCCCTGGAGAAGAGAAAGACTACCCACTCCAATATTCTGGCCTGGAGAAGTCCATGGACTGTATAGTCCATGGAGTCACAAAGAACTGGACATGAGTGAGTGACTTTCACTTTCACTTTAGTCCCTCTTGAAACCATTTGTGCAGGTTAAAGTGACAACTGGGCAGGACTGTCTGTATACAAACCTCTTCATTCATCCTAAAGGAAATCAGTCCTGAATATTCATTGGAAGGACTGATGCTGAAGCTGAAACTCCCAATACTTTGGCCACCTGATATAACTGACTCATTGGAAAAGACCTTGATGCTGGGAAAGATTGAAGGTGTGAGAAGGGTATGACAGAGGATGAGATGGATGGTATCACTGACGTGATGGACATGAGTTTGAGTAAGCTCCGGCAGTTGGTGATGGACAGGGAATCCTGGTGTGCTGCAGTCTATGGGGTCACAAAGAGTCGGACACGACTGAGCAACTGAACTGAACTGAACTGAATGCTCCAGCTTGTCAGGGAATGTGTGTAGCTGTATAAGTAGCTCACTCTCATTCCTTTAAACCTCGCTCTTGTATGAAATTAAAGCTAACCAAAAACATGCTTTACAACCTTCTTTCTCAGCAGTGCCAAAAGAGAGTTTTAATATCATATATAGTAATTCATGAAGCCCTCCAGTATTCAGAATTTGATTGCTTTAAAGTCAGTTTCTTATATACCATCATAACCTCTGTCATAATGAGTCAGTCAGTAGAAGGTAGATTATGCTACAGTACAAAATAAGCGAGTAATCTCAGTGGCTTAAAACAACAGAAGTCTATTTATTGTTGACACTAAGTGCTCACACAACCACCAAGGGGTGAATGCACTGGCTTTGGTCACCCAGGAACCCAGATTGACAGAAGCTGGCCCAAATTCACACAGTTATTGCAGCAGCGGGAAGGCATGTGGTAAATCTCACATGTGAAAGAAAGGTGAAAGTGAAAGTTGCTCAGTTGTGTCCAACTCTTTGCAATCCCATGGATTATACAGTCTATGGAATTCTCCAGGCCAGAATACTGGAGGGTGGCCATTCCCTTTTCCAGAGGATTTTCCCAACCCAGGGATCAAACCCAGGTTTCCTGCATTGCAGGGGGAGTCTTATCAGCTGAGCCACAAGGGAAGCAAATTCACACAGTTATTGCAGCAGAGGGAAGGCATGTGGCAAGTCTCACATGTAATCTTACATGTTATACCCACAAGTGACACATGTAAAATTTTCCACAAATTTTATTGATCAAAACGAAGTCATGTGTCCACCCTTGTTTCAGAGGGGGCAGAAACATGCAGCCTTACAACATGCCTGGACAGAGGGAAGGACAGCAGAAACATGTGAGCATCACTAATGACCACAGGTCTCAAATTTATTCCTTTACCTTCAACCTCCCCGGAGAGAAGAAATGGAATGAACATAAAATTTGGAGACATGAGGATATAGATTTGAATTCTGGTCCAGCCTCTAAGTGGCTGGATAAACTTGGACAAGCTTTTGAATTCTCTGATCCTTAATTTTCTCATTGGTTAAAGCAAGGTAAGGGGTAATAATAACTACAGTACAGAGTTGTGAAGATTAAAGAAAATACCCCTGTACCACACACACACACACACACACACACACACACACACACACAACTAGTATATGATTTTATTGAATACATATCAGCTGCTATCATTCATTGTGTTATTGTTTTCCCAAACTTGTTTGTCTGGACATCCTTTCTCCTATACAAGCATGTCAGATCCAGCTTCCTCTGCCTGTCACATTCTAAGACCTCCTCTCGTTCCACAATGACTTGGGGATCCTCGCACCACCCCCTGCTACTTCTCGCCACTCTTCTGACACAATGTTGCCTCTACATCCAGTGCACACACACCGAAATAAAAAAGCACTTAGATGTAAGAGAAATGAGTGATGTGTGAATGTGTGCTTCTGATTAAGGGTATTCCTACAACTAAATAAAAAAAAAAACAGAGCACACCACCTCACAGGGTAAAGTGGAGAGCTCAGCCTTCATAAAGGACAGAGCCAAAGTCTGTTAAATCTTGTATAAAAGATACTCTTGGTTTTCATGAGTAAAGCCACACTTATTTGTACTTTTAAAAGAATGTATAAGTCTTTTATATAGGTCATCAGTGTGGTAGTCTGTTTTCTACAAATAATGACTAATTATTTTTCAATTTCTTTTCCCATTTTTAAAAATGAAATACATTCTGGGAGTATTTGAGCCTACATTTGTTTATTGCTTCCAAATTGTCTTTGACAAATTCTGGCCCTGGGTTGTTATCTCAAATAACAGGCTGCGGGGGACTTGATTTCCTCTACATTTGATAGCCTGCCATATCACGATGTTCCATGTTACAAGGGACATGTAGACATTCCTACTGTTAGCCAGACTTTTGAGTATATTGTGCTGCCTGAGAGAGAGAAAGGAAGGATGAATGAGAGAATATTAAGGCAAGCTCCGCTGCTCTGTTTATACAAAGGATGAGCAGGACCATGGGAAGTTTCTTTAGCGAACATGCTTTCCTGATGAAGGACACACTGTCCTCATTTCTCTGTCCTGCCTTCCCTGATGAACTTGGGAATCCTGGTAGAAGAGTAATTTCAGAGCCATGAGAGGGCACTTTGTCTCCTTATACGGTTGGTGTTTTATGTAACCTCTGCCTAAAATCTGACTCATCCAGTACTCATCAATTTAGGGTACCTACCTAGAGCCTCAGTCATGTGATTGCTTATGATTGGAGAAAAGCACTATTAATATCAATGCTCCGTATTTCTTTAAAAAATTTGCAGCTGCATTTTTCAATGACTAGATTCATTCTTTAAAAATTGTTTATTGGCTCCTAATTCAAAAGATGCCGACCCTGGACTGTAAGAGAGTTCATGTATTTGGGTTTATTTCTCTTGCCACAATAGAGGACTCACCCAAACCAGGGTGAGGTGGCTGCTAGATCTGAGTTGTAGGGAGCATGAGTTCTTTGATCTGCTGAACTTGGAGTCTGAAGACTGTTTGATGCTTGACGCCTAAGTCAAGTCTCCCACTTCTGCTGAGTTTATTTGCTTCTGTGTTTCCTGTGGGCCCTGTGTGGAACCTGGACCTCATTGGCTACTGGGGGTCTCAGTGACCTTCCCCAGAGTCTGCCAATACACTAGCCCTCAATAGAAAATGACTCTGTCTTGGATCTTGAGGGCATTATACTAAGTGGAACAAGTCAGACCAAAAAACAAATTCACATAGTCTTATGCTTATATGTGGGATCTAAAGAACACAAAAACAAGCTCATAGATAGAACAAATTGGTTGGTGGGAGGTGTGTGAAATGTGTGAAGGTGGTCAAAAGGTACAGACTTCCAGTTATAAAATAAATAAGTCATGGGGATATAACATTTGTCATGTTGACTACAGTTAATACTACTGCACTGTATATTTAAAGTTGCTAATATCTTAAAAGTTCTCATCATAAGAAAAAATTACAGCTGTGGGTGGTGGCACATACTATCTTCTTGTAGTGAACCTTTTGCAATATACAAATATCTATCTGAGGACTCTACTCAGTTTTTTCTACATTTTAGAGCACAAAATTTAATCCAAAAAGCACATATCATTTGGTATTTTTATCTTACTAGCGTGGTAACATGAAATAGTTTGATTAACTTCTTACATGTTTGGGAGTCACTGATCAAGAAAATGAAGGAAGAAAATATATAATGAAAAACCTCAGTCCTCAGTAGGAATTAGGTTACATTAGTCAGGTGAATTTATAGGTAACCTAAGTATACGCTAGTGGAGAGGAGAAGAACCTTTACAAAGCATTTTATTTGGTATTACTTGAGTTAAGAGTGGGGTTGGGAGAGCATTCTAACAGGGTTATTGTGTCTTGTGGTTGGTACATGGGAGCAACTCATATGCCCCCTTTAGAACCTGACTGTCAGTATCAGTGGCAGTAACAATAAAAAAACCTGTGAGCAGAGATATGGCTCTTGGGCCATGCAGGCTGATTGTGGAGCTGTAGGAGATTAACGCTGTCAGTGCTCAGCCAGACCAAGTGAGGAGGAAAGTTGAGTTCTCCAGTCTCTCCAAGTTCTCTGGTGCTGGGCTGTCCCTGTGTTGGGAAAGCATGCCCTAGTTTTATAGATGAGGTGTAAGTTAAGGTTAGCCTCCCCTTGTTTGGGTTCCAAGTAACCTGATGGTGGAAGTTCTACATCTTACTACAAAATAATAAGCTGATTGGTTTAAAAAAAAAAACAAATATCTAATCATCAGGTTGTACACCAAAAACTAATACTGTGTTATATGTCAGTTACTGCTACTATACTAAAGAGTGATGCTTGTTCAGTTTCCCAGTCGTGTCTGACTCTTTGCAACCCCGTAAACTGTAGCCCGGTAGGTTCCTCTGTCCATGGGCTTTCCCAGGCAAGAATACTGGAAAGGATTGTCATTTCCTCCTCCAGTGGATCTTCCCCTCCAAAGAATCAAACCTGCGTCTCCTGCATTGGCAGGCAGATTCTTTACCACTGAGCTACCTGGGAAGCTATATGTCAATTACATCTCAATCATTTTAAAAAAGAAAGAAAACTACTCTTTCTTGAATCAGGATACCTACAAAGCTCCTCCCTTTGACTGGGTATTTAAAGTGCAGGAAAGATATCCTGGGCTGCCTCTGAAGATGACTGATGATGTAAGATGAACATCACATTCATCTGAAGGTCCAGACTGAGATTCAGACCAGTGGGTAGTGGCAGAGTGAAGTCATGAGCAAGGCCGGCTGGCCAGTCACCATTCCTGGTGTTCAGGCAGCCTGTCCTGCCACTATGGATCCAGTTCCCTAGGTGTATTAAACCTCCTCTCTCTTTCTCTGAGACTTCACTTCCTGTACCTCTGGGCATCATAAGCTGATGGTACAGCAAATATTTGAACTTCTCCAAAGCCCACTGAGAAGTCAGGCTTAATCACTGTATTTATTTAGAAGCTTCTAATATTTTTACTGACTTACTGCATATTATACCAAATATATTTTCTTAATACTCTTGGGGATAAACCATCTTTCCCTAACTTATATGTTAAAGATAACCAATCCTACTGAAAACTATGAGAATAATAACAATGGACACCTATATATCCTTTATCTAATCAGTTGCTAATATTTTAACACATTTGTTTCATCATCTTTTCTTTCTGTTATGTGTGTGTGTACTTACTTTTTTTATTTTGGCTGAACCATTTGAGGGTCAGTCGCTGCTACTGTGACACTTTACTTTGTACATGTTATTTCCTAATAACCAGAACATTCTCCTATATCACACTTAGGAAATTTAATATTGCTACAATGCAGTTATCCAATGTACAGTCTATGCCCAAATTTCACCAGTTGTCCTAATGTCCTTTATAACAAAGCTATTATTCTTTTTAATGGATCCAAGGATCTTTCATTGCATTAGAGGATAAATCTTGACATCTGCATCCTACTTTTTTCTTCTTTGAGTATTCAGCTGAATACTAAATAATGTAATACAGCCAAAACTGGATGTAGCCAAAACTTAGCCTGCCTAAGCTGCCAATTATTAAGCATTATTCTTTTTAAATACCCACTTCACTGTGGAAAGCATCATCATACACTGACTCTCAGCCATGGAGGACTGGCAGAATGAGAGAACGTATTTAGTAGAATCCATATGTATGAATTATGCTAAGCACTGGGCTAATATCCAGGAGGGTTGGGAATGTACACACTATGTAATCAACTAAGGTTCTATTTGTAGTTGTATTATGAGGGGCGATGGTTTGTTAATTCCAAGTAAATGCTTGGTTGAAAATATCATCAGATGGAAAAGTCTGTGAGTTCGAGTCCTTGCTGGGAAATGCAGGACTTAAAACACACATACTTGTCATATTCCAGTCCATTTCTAATAAGAGGCTATAAATCATCTTAGTTTAAGCAAATACATGACTAGAGCTGTCAACAGAGAAATACAAAATAGATTGTGCCTATTTAATTAATTTGTTAATACTGAAGTTCTTTTCAGACAACCTGTAGCATCACTTTTTTTTTTTCAAATTGTACCTGTACATGTGATTTTTATAGATAAGAGAATGGTTTGTTAGGTTTGGGCATATTCTTAGGTGCAAATTATAGAAGTGTATATATTAGATAATTTTTCTTTCTGTCTTATGTTTGACTCAATTACCAAGATATTTTAATGGAAAATTAAGTTTGGGGTTTAATCTATGAAGTGAATAAAACATTTACTCTATATCCATTCTTATAAGCTGAAAATTTATAAGACAGATGAAAGTTTACAAGATAATGTATACACAAAACAATAATAGACATTTACAGAAGCATATGCCATCAGAAAAGTTTTCACTGAACACAATAGCTTAGATACCTGTGGGAGATGGAAGGGAACATAGAGAAAGAGGGATCAGGTTAGTCACAAGCAGAAGAATGTGCATTTAAAAAGGAAAATAACAATAGAAACAAGAGAATAATGAGTGGCATTGGTCAGGAGTTGTACAAGGTCACTTACTTCCTTCTTATGCTGCATGGTCCCAGTGGCCCGTAGTTGCCTACTTCAGAGGAATCTGCTTAAATTTATGGTGGACTTTATCAAAGCTTAAAGAAATCTCATATTTCTAAGCTCTTCCCTGTCTCGTTAGAACAGTTTTAAGGGCACTCCAAGGCTCCTGGAGCCTGAGAGAGTCGACCGACCGGGAATTCCTTGTGGTCTACCTATAAAGGTTTAAAAGTGACTTATGGCAATTGCAAAATTAAGTTTACAAGAACAAAGTCTTTCCAAATATCATACTCCATAAGGAGACTGTTAGAAGCATTTCCTGATTGGACAAAAACTAAACTTAATACAAATTATTTTAATTGTGGAGATAGAATGAAAGGCAATGGGAAAGGAGGAAATGCCATTCTCCAACCAGAGCACAGTTGAGAATTTTTAAATACATGTTTTGTCTTATTAAAAATAAGCAAGCAGGTTTCCCTGGTGGTCCAGTGGTTAAGAATCCACCCTGCAATGCAGGGGATACAGGTTTGATCTCTGGTCTAGGAGGATTCCACATGCCCCAGAGCAACTAAGTCCATGTGCCACAACTACTGAGCCTGTGTTCTAGAGCCTCCTCACCACAACTAGAGAAAAATTTAAAAAAAAAAAAAATAAGGAAGCTTTTTTGTATACTAGTTGCTCCAAGAATTAAAAAAAAAATAACTTTTTCTTAATATTCTTCTAAAAAATTGGAAATGATCAGAGCTGAGTGGAGGAATGGAGTGGCACCTCAAAGTCCTCACTAAAAATTCTGTAACATCTTGAAAGGTTGATCTTGCTTCTTCCCATCTTTCTTCACAATGATTCATTTCAACCTGGCCTATGATCTTCAAGTCATTATTTCTCTGACTGTTTGCTTTTTCTGTAAATCAAGTGTTTAGCCAATAATCTTTTTTCCTGCTCCCTGAAAGTGACTATCATGTTTTGCTACTTCTAAACCAGTTCCTGCTTCCTTCAGCCTTTAAGCTGCCACTTTTCTCATTTTGATTTGATTCATTGTGTTAATAACAGAGATGGGTCCAATCTTCCCCAAGTGCAGGGTAGAAAACACTTCTTGGTCTTTTCTAAGCATCATAAAAAAATCATGAAAATACTATGCCTAAAACTGGTTTTATATTTGACTTTTTTAATCTAGAAAATGGGGGCTTCCCAGGTGGCACAGCAGTAAAGAATACGCCTGCCAATGCAGGAGGCAAAAGAAACTTGGGTTTGATTCCTGGGTCGGGAAGAGCCCCTGGAGGAGGAAATGACAACTCATTCCAGTATTCTTGCCTGGAAAATTCCACTGACAAAGGAGCCTGGTGGCCTATAGTCCATGGGGTCTCAAAGAGTCAGATACGATTGAGAATGCATGCATCATGCATCATTATCCAGAAAATTATCCATGCAAACTCTCTTTTTTCTAAGGGAGTATCATTGAAAAATAATTATTCTTACTAAGGCAGAGATTTTGACATAAAAATGTTCACAAGAAATGCAGCAAAACTTTATTACAAATAATAGTTTGATTTCCCCAGGAAAACAGTGCTACAGATGCAAGGGAACTCATATCTATAATTGCTTTTGAGACTGTACAAGATATATGGTCAAAACACTTAGATTCCTATCTCCTTTTGAAATACTTTCTTGTGCTTTTTATTTTTAAAAAAATTTCATTCAATCTACACTGTTTTGCATATCGAGAAAGGTATATTCTGAATATTCTGTGAATTATACCTTATGTGGATAACTAATTTTTAAAGAATCAGAACAAAATAACTAGCCTAACATAAAAGTCTTCTGAAAATAGTTTATTTATTTGCTGAGGAAATATTTTACTGAGCCGGAGGCTAATCCAGAGAGATAAAAGCCATCACCAAGGTAAAAAGAGATAATAAGGGATCGGACTGAATCCAAAGCTACCTAATGACCTACCCTAGAAATTGGTTTTTAAAATAAATCACAGATACTAAGCTGTTACTCTGACATTTCTTTAATCTTCACCAGAGTACTATGAAAAAGTTCTGATTACATTTTCTCATCATTCTTTTGAACCACAGATAAAGAGGACTGTTCGTTTTAACTTTTTGGCTGCCATTATCCACTCCGGGGGAGCTTCCGAGGTGGTGCTAGTGGTAAAGAACCCACCTGCGAATGCAGGAGACAGAAGAGATGCAGGTTCCATCCCTGGGCTGGGAAGATTCCTCTGGAGGAGGGCATAGCAACCCACTCTAGTATTCTTGCCTGGAGAAGTCCATGGACAGAGCAGGCTGGCGGGCTACAGTCCCTAGGGTCGCAGAGTAGGACGTGACTGAAGCGACTTAGCAAGCATGCATCCAGACCAGACCATGAATTCCAGGACATTATTCAGAAACTTCATCTCTCCACATTTCTTTTCGTGAAATGGCTCTCTAACTTCACATTGAATAGCAGATAGACTCAGTTTTTTTTTCTTTATTTGGTTTTATTTTTTATTGTGTTGACACAGGGACTCATAATGAGATTCCACTAATTTTCAAACAAAATTCTTCTCCCAAAGCACTATACTGACTAAGCAGGAGCAGTCCTCAGATAAGCAAATATATGGCAACCCACTCCAGTATTCTTTCCTGGAGAATCCAATGGACAGAGGAGCCTGGTGGGCTACAGCCCCTGGGGTTACAAAGAGTCAGGCAACTGAAGTGACTTAGCAAGCATGCATGGATGGGCTTAATCAGCTTTGAATAAGGTTAGTAGTAATATAATAAACTTTATTTTCATTATTGCAAGCCCAGTGGTAAGTGTTTGCCATTGACTGCAAGTGAAGATTTACTTTTAAATCTTCACTTGTAGTGGGTGGCAAGTATGTATTGTCAGCACCTACCTTCTCTTACCTAGCATGACCTAAAAGGCCACTAGGTGAAGAAAAAGCATTAAGAGAAAAGAAAAGAAAAGCAAGGTCCTGTATAAAATATGTTGTTTTCTAAACAGAACTAAAAACAGCTGTGCTAAGTTATGATGAGTTCCACTCCAGATTCTGGAAATGGTAGTTTCTACATGTCCTGCAAAGAAAGAGATCAAATATATCATCTAAAACTATTAATTACAATATACGATTAAATTTTACATTTGTAGACCTGGAAAGAGCCTTTACCATGCATGTTAATACTGTATCAAATTGTTGCTAATAGTTTGGGAGGCCTACCTTTTGGAGAAAGAAACAGCAAGGCATGGTAACGATGAACTGTTGACTCAACATCCTAACAGCTAGTTCAGCTCAGTTCAGTTCAGTTCAGTCTCTCAGTCGTGTCCGACTCTTTGCGACCCCATGAATTGCAGCACGCCAGGCCTCCCTGTCCATCACTATTTCCCAGAGTCCACCCGAACCCATGTCCATCGAGTCGGTGATGGCATCCAGCCATCTCATCCTCTGTCATCCCCTTCTCCTCCTGCCCCCAGTCCTTCCCAGCTTTAGGGTCTTTTCCAAAAGTCGACTCTTCTAAGCCCTAAGAGCTAGTGCACTCTTTAAGTAACGTCCACAAGGGAACAAAGCAGCTTGTCCCAGTTTTCCACGACAACAACAAAAAACCTTTCAAAGAGTTGCTATTCACATAGAAATGTATTTAAATAAAGGTCAGAAACTCAAGAGACTGCTGTGCCAGATTGGAGACTGACTGTAGGCTGGGTCTAATCCACCACTGTATTGTAGAAGTCAAGGCCCTGGCAGAGGCGCCTCGCACAAGCTGGCCACCCAGGAGTCTTGCAGTGTTTTTGGGAGAGCACTGAGCGATGAGGGCATACGGTACACACACCAGAGAGTATGCTTTGTTCCTCCAAAGTTTCACAGTCCTCATAAGCACCCCAAGGGAAGGAAAACTTCCATTCTTTCAGAGGACTCACAGAGGCTGGGCACCGAGTGAGTGACATGCAATAGAGACCTGCCCCCTCCACCAGGTCTGCCTTACCTGTGTGGTTCCTCCGACTCCCTACCCCACTGGGCTCAGGGTGAGATTACACACCTGTCCTTCCTCGCTTCAGGAGGTGACTGCCATTTGTAGATTTCTTTCCAGTATGTTTTTTTTTTTATTCCAAGAGACAAAGGGATAGCTGGCTGACCATGAACTGAAACACCTTCCCAGATCTCATTTATAATGTGATCTGTCTCTTCTTCCTTTCAAAAAAAAAAAAAAAAATCACTTTCTGAGAATGGGTCAGAAAAAAAAAAAGCATCACAATTCTCACATGGCTTTAAGTGCCACGTGAAATGACAGTCTGCTCGCGCTGCCCCTGGGTGGGTCACGGCTATGCATTCCAGATGAAGTCACTTTCTTTTTTTCCTTTGAACCTAATCTGTTTGGGAGAAGCAGCCCAAGAAGCAGCTTCTTGAAACACACTGGTTTGATTTTGTTTCCACGGTACCACCTACAGCCTCATTCACACTGCTCAGTGCCTAAACACATACACTTTGGGCCATCCTCAGCATTAGACACAGACTCAAAACAGTCACCAGAGAGAAAGAAGAGCTATCAGTTCTGAAGAAAATGAGAAGTGATGTCATCAAGTTAAAATGATTCCAACAGTGCACATACTCTTGTTTCAGAGTACAAGAGTGAAATGAAGTTTGTAGATCTGTCATTTTAAATCAGATAGTATTCTGAAAGTAACAGTGAATCTATTTAGAGAAGATATTTAATTGTGAAATGTTGAATAAGGATGCAAGTTGTCTTCTGTTCATTTCTACCATTATCTCCCAAGGCCACTTGGAAGGCCAGACACTTTCCCCACATCTTCTCAGCCTCAGTTGCCATAAACTCTTCCATAGACACTTGAGGCTCACTATGGGCTTTTGTCTCAAAGAAGGTGGTCTTCAGGAGGTGAAAAGTACTCTTGGAATATTTACATTGTAAATAGATACCTTGGATTTAGCAAGTGGTCTGGAGGCCAGTTGTGAGCTCTGTCATTGAATTGCCAGTGACAGATTCAGTGCCTCCACCCCACCTCCAGAAAATGACACAGAGCTGGGTAGCAAAGGTAGTTTTAGAAAACTCAGCCAATTTCAACTGAATGTATGACCTGTACATGTCAGAATTATTGGACTAGCAGAGACCTGGAAGTCCCTCTCATCCTTTGAGGGACTGAGAAAGACCTATATCTACTGGTCTTTTACTTGGGTGACCTTTTATTATTTTCAAAGCATGATTTTGGACACAGTGTCATATCCTAACTTAGGAGCTTGTGGAGAGGTAGAAAGGGTATCATTGGACAAATGGAAAAACAAATATCAAGACTGAACTGTGAGCTTGTCCAAAGTAAGTGGCAGGTAGGAACTAACTATCTGAGTGTCGTCATTTTCTCTTCCTACCACAGTTGAGGAAACTAAGAACACGCTTCAGGCATGGGTTCCTCTCTGTCCTCTGTTACTGACTAGCTGTGAACCCTGAGTAAGTCACAATTTCTTTGTTGATCAGTTTCCTCATCTGAAAAATGGGAATAATAATTCCTCTCTGCCTCTCCTACAAACTAGTTTGTGTGAAGAACAACACAAAATGCACAGCCCCTACCTTCTTACCGATGCCAGAAAAAGAAGGTTTAAAATCATTACTACCAAAGGTGAGGAAAATTGAGACCAGATGGTATAAAAGGGGGAAGTCCTGGCTTATCTTCTAATTAGATATGTTTATTTTTGTCATGTCAATCAGCATCTTTGTTCTTAGTTTCCTCAGCTAGACTTAGGAGGTCTTAACAGAACATCTTGAATATTTCTTTCCATTCAGTCCGCACAGTTCTTTCCTATGCACAGTGCTGTCTCTGAGTGAAAGTCGCTCAGTCGTGTCTGACTGTTTGTGACCCCACAGACTATACACTCCATGGAATTCTCCAGGCTGGCATACTGGAGTGGGTAACCGTTCCCTTCTCCAAGATGCTGTCTCTGAGATACTGCTATTTTTCCTACAGATGAATGGCTCGGGCACTTATCTGCTGTATAAGGCATGGTATTACTACCAGATCAGTGGAACACGTTTGCAGCCCCACTGTGATTCTCTGTCTCTTTTTTTCAAAGGATCCTTAGGAGCCTATAGCAGCCTAGTGGAATTAAAATCACCAAAGTCTAATGAGGAGTGGGAGTCTCATAATTTTAAAAAATACTAACAGCTTGTCCTGTGGCCTCCTCTGAGGAATCACTGAGATTGTTAGCTGGCCTGACTACCACCAGGGCAGCCCTCTCAGAGGGTCCCTCCTTCTTGGGGATCATTAGTGCCGCTCAGCCACAGCCACAGCGGCCACTGTCAGCCCCTCAAGGAATCAGTCACTTAATTAGATTTGAGGAATGGAAGGAAAGGCAAGTTGTCAAGGTAAAATGCAGGGCAGAGGTTAGGAAAAGGGAAAGCCAGGGTACAGAAGATGTTTTTTGCATCAGCATTTCACTACCTCTGATGCAAGGAAATCTGGAAATTTACAACCAAATGATCCAATGCCATAAAGAGCTAGGAAGAGCATCTTTGTTGGATTTGAGGAAAGAGAGCCATCCATTGGAGGGATCATTCTCCCTCAGGCTGCTTCCCTCGCCCCCACAGGGACGAGGCAGAAGCTGTCTGGGACTTCGCCAGTCATGGACGTGAGGGTGGTAGAGACACACTGCACCCACACCCACGCCTGGAGCCTGCGGAATCACATACCTTCCCTCCCAGGACGCCTGCCTGGCTCCGTCCACTTTGTTTCTGGCTTTGCTCACAGGGACCACATTAGGAGGGGGAACATGGCCAAGGGCATTTCTTTCTCTGCACCCATTCACACACATCACACATATTCACACGCACCTCCCACACACACACCACACATACACACACCACACATACCCCACACACACATCACACATACCACACACCACATACACATACACCCCACACACAGATGAACCTCCCCCCAACACACACACACTGAGCTCATTTTGGCCCAATTTTAACAATTCACAGAGTGCTTCTCTGTCTATTATCTTGATCCCTGCATAATATGGTGTGCAGTTGGGGCAGTACTATACTATTTTACAGATGAGAAAAATGAAGCTCAGAAGCTAGGCAATTTGCCTAGCTTCCCAAAGATAAAGCAGAACTCAGGCCTCAAACTTAAGGCTTTTGACAGCAAACCTAGTACTCTTTCTACTATTATGAAGAAATCCAACTTTTATCAATCTAAAGGTTTTTTATTCAATGCCTAAAATATGCAGAACAGAGTACAAAGGTAGACCTAAAAGGAAACAGATATATAGGAATGGCTCCCGATCCCAAAGATTTATGTTTTTATAAACAATTCAGCAAATTATGAAAAGCAAGCTTACATGTGCAGTGATTCTCCAAAGCATGCTAGAAGGAAATACTGGTCAAAAAAAGTTGTGCTAGTGGGCTGGACAGTGCAGGGAATTCATTTTCTGGAGGAGGAAGGTTTGCAGCTAACTTTTGGGGTCCTATTCTCAGAGCAGGCTTGGAGCATCTGTTGAAATCTCAGCAGATGGAACACACCAGAAATGTATTTTCCTTTTTATTTTATCTTTAGTTCCTTGGAGAAACCTGGCACCTAGGGTACTATGAGATCAAATAAAAGTCCATTTTTATATCATCATTTGTAACATGAAGTCAGGAACATTACTTGTTCCTGGGAAAGTGACTTCATTTTTTCCCTCCCCCATGGATTTTATAATTAAGCCTTGCTGAAATGAAAACTGGAAATGAGTGTCAATGTGACTTCTTTATGAATAATGCACTCAGTGGTTTGGGGATTTTTTGTCTTTGTTTTTTCAGTGTCAAAGGACACCTGGTACCTGCGGCCTTTGCTTGGATATTGAGAAGTTTTGTGGTGCTGCAGTGTTCGCTGATGCTGTCACGACAGAAGGAATGCTGATTCTGTCCCTTTTAACCCCTGTGTGAAACTGACTTTTCATACACTGTGCATTCTGTGACCTTCCATAAAGATGTCTGAACTTGACTCTTCCTCTGCGTTCTCGGGGAGTGTGGAGAACGGAACTTTCCTCCAGCTGTTTCCCACATCCCTGTCCACATCGGTGGACCCGTCTTCAGGCCACCTGTCAAATGTCTACATCTATGTGTCCATATTCCTCAGCCTGTTAGCCTTTCTGCTCCTGCTTTTAATCATCGCCCTCCAGAGGCTCAAAAATATCATCTCCTCCAGTTCCTCCTACCCAGAGTATCCAAGCGACGCTGGGAGTTCTTTCACCAACTTGGAAGTCTGCAGTATTTCCTCGCAAAGGTCCACTTTTTCAAACCTTTCCTCCTGAAGAAAATGGAAGAATCCTTCAGTGCCGCAGCTGCTGAAGTTTTCCCTCAGGGGAAGTATCACAGGAAGCAGGCACCTCAGGAAAGAAATGCCCATTTTGTTCTTTTTCATCAGTTAGACCTGGTTCTCCTCCTCCTTCAGCCCTGATTCCTTTTTCTGTTCATGATGCTTTTTGTTGTGAATGTAGGAGTTGATGCTGACAAAAATGCTTGCATGGTAAGGAATTTCACCTAGACCACTTGATGAACCTGGAGCTGACTTCTCGGTGGGCAGGTGGGGCAGGCCACCCTGTTGGACACCTGAGGCCGAACTCACCTGAGGCGGCCTTGCAGAGGAAGCTAAATCAGGGCTCTGCACTTTTGTTTCTCTTACAAAACCATGAAACCAATAGAGCCAGCAGAAACTGGCAAAGTGAAGTCTGAGCTATGTAGAAGATATTTTACATATTTAAAAGATAAAGTGGAAAACACCAAGTTTAAAAAAAGTCAGTTTGAATTTCATGTATAACATTTCTACAACCAGAGGCAAAAATATGCTAAGTGTTTTATTTCATTTTACTTTAACCAATGAAAATCACATTTATTGATGAATTAAGTAATATATGGAGAAGTTCTAGAAGACTTTAACTTTTAATAGCAAGATAAATATGTTATGATGCTGTTTGTAACATATTTCTGCCTCTTGGGGGTTTTTTCCTACTTATGTTACAGTCTTAATGACTCTATGTTTGTGGAATTTTTTGTGATAATTGCTGTTGCTATTACTAAGACAGGCACCAGAATAGATACTGGAAATTTTTATTTTGTATCTATAATTTACATCAGTGGGAATCATGCATACAGAAAATACTCATTTAGTTGTATTTTGCACAGTAATGACTCCTTGTGGTTGTGAAAGTATGTCCCTTTATTCAGTTTCACAGTCTTCATAAGCTCAGTGCAGAATTATATTGACTCCAAGACGTCAGATGTCTGTTCACTCACATTAGGTTGCAAAACTTAGAAGACTCCATTGCTAAATATTTATGTTGTTATATACTCTGTGAATGTTACATGTCTCTGATAATTCATTGTTGTGTGTTAGCATAATACTCTATATTGGGATTCCAGGATGTGGATTTATGATTAAAACTGTAAACACATTGGGTAGGGGGCTGCTATACTGTGGTCAGCCAAGCACACTTGAACTCGGGGGCTTTGTACATGAAAGGAGGCACTCCCTAGAGCACAGACACGGAATGTGGAGGGACTCACGTTGTCCTCCAAAAAAAAACTAACAAAGCAAGCAAAGAGTAGCTTTGCTACTTTGCAGCTTCTTAAGAGTAAGAATTTTAATATAATTTTTGAAATCAGTGGTTGTCCACGGTGTAAACACTGAATGTATTCATCCTGAAAAGCCCCTGCATCAATCAGCATGACTTCATATGCCCAGGGCAACTGGACACTTCTTATCCAAAATATTTAATAATCTGAAGTGGTAGGGCCTTCAAGCCACCCTTTGGTTTGGTTGCGTGGCTTCTCCATCCAGAACTGGAGTAGGATAAAAAATGCACCATTTTTATAGGGCATACCTTTATCATTCTGAAATGCTGAGAGAGATGCGAATTCACAGTGAGGATCAGAAGGGTTTTTTTGTTTGTTTGTTTGTTTTAAATCCATAAGCCTCACTGAAATCCGACCATATCAGAAGGTTTATATATCAAAAATCTCCCCAAACACTGTAAGACCTGCACAGAGTTGCAGCTCTAAAATGTATGAGTGAAAATTTCCCCTCTGCTGTCATTTAAGGTGCAGCAGTGTGTTACAATGTTATTATGTAGTATAAATGCTGGACTGGAAAAACTCTGCTATTTTAGACCATTATTAGCATTCTCAGTGTGCGTGTGTGTGTCCGTACACAACACAGAATATATATATATATATATATATATATATATATATATATATTTACACCCCTCCCAATTAGAGTTGTGTGAAAGCTGCACAGGATTACAGAGGCATCTATATTATCACTTTTGCTCTTTGACAAATCTCGTACTATTTTGGTTATCAAGGAAGAAAGGACTCGGATGAACTGGTTTTAAAAAATAAAGGAGCAAATTTGCCACATAACAGTATAATCTGTGATTGATCTGTTCTAAGGGGGTAACTTTACACTCTTTCCTTCTGGGAGAGATCTAAAGGCTTCTAGGACTAAAACAAATTAAAAAAAAAAATTCAGGCACACCCCTCCCATCCCCCTTCCCAACTCCCCTCCACGATTGGTCCAGCTCTCAAGGTTAGTGACTGGGAGCAATATTCAAAGACATAAAATAGGGTTTGTCACTCCCAGCTTATCAAGACAACAGATTGTACAACTTGAGATGAATTTGTGTTAAGAAGTTCAGGAAAGTTGGAAGACTGGTTTATAAAAGAAATCAAGCCCACTGGAAGCCTGGCTCTTCTCTTATTGTTTGTTCTCAGTGAGGCAGTCCATAAGCTTCTCTCCTGGGAAGGCTTTTCCTTCAAGTCCTCGATGAAGCAGGATCAATAAAGAGTGGTCAAAACACCAGCCTCCCCCCACCCCTGAAGGGTACCCTCCCTCTGGGGCAGTGAGTTCCAAAAGTCCCTGATCAGAAGAATCACCTGGATGCTTGGGAAATATTCAGATATTATTCCTGGCCATAGACCAGACCTCAGGAGGGAGAGAACTGGTATTTTTAACAAGGACCCTGGGTGATGCTTATGGTCAGTGAGATACTGTGGCGGAGGAAAGTGAGAGTATCAGTCGCTCAGCCGTGTCCAATTATTTGAGACCCCATGGACTATAGCCTGCCAGGCTCCTCTGTCCATGGGATTCTCCAGCCAAGAATCCTGGAATGGGTAGCCATGCTCTTCTCCAGGGGATCTTCCTGACCCAGGGATTGAACACGGGTATCCTGCATTGCAGGGGAATTCTTTACCATGTGAGCCACCAGGGGAGCCCAGGGTCACATATATTGCCTGAGTGTATTTGTGGAGACCAGGGAGGTCTTCCCTCTGGACTACTGCCTAAGTAACTGCTGTTTTTCTGAGAAGTGTCCCCTTCAGCTATGCAGCTCACAGCCCCACCCATGAGGGAGGGGCTGAACTCCAGGCAACCATCCCCGCTGGAAAACTGCTGTCATCACATTGGGCTCCTGGGAAGAGGGAAGTGAGAAAAGCACTTCTTTCACAAGATTGTGTGCCTGTAACAGACTAAGAGGATGGGGGTCACCGACGAGATTTATCAAATGACAAAAAATGTTTTTCACGGGATCCTAACTAGATTATTCCCACAATCCAAAAGAAAGCAATAGCGTATGAATGAACCAGTGAATGAAAATGAACATTCTCCAAGAAAAATGCCAGTGTCTGGACGTGCTGCCTAAGGTCTGCCGTTCCCACACCCACGGCTCCCACTTCAAACCAACACCAGGTCCCTTCTCCTTCAGCAAGCCCTCTAGGATCCCTCCTACCTGGCAGAGCACACAGAACTCACACTTCAGCACCGCATTTCCCAGGGCCTGAGTAACTCAGGACAGAACAGGGGGTGTGGAGGGGGTGTGAGTGTAGCATACACTCACACACAAATCTCCCAGGAACAAACAACAATTCTCAGTGTTCAAAGTCTACACATCATTTTTCACAGTCCATTGATTTCACTATAACCCTGCCCTCAATGGCAGGCAGCCTAGTTCTTCCTTATTCATTCTTTGACTTCAAAACCATGCCAAAACATCCCTATTTTGTAAAAGACGATTTCTAGTACCACTCCTTTTACTACAACAGAGCTCACTGACCCCTGTATTCACTCCATATCTGACTATTCAAAGACCTCATCAAACCACTGCAAGTACTGGCTGCTTACTGACTGCTTTTCTTTATCTTGTGCGCATGTGCTCAGTTGTGTCAGACTCTTCATGACCCCATGGACAAGAGCTCCCCAGGCTCCTCTGTCCATGAAATTTTCCATGCAAGAATACTGGAGTGGGTTGCCACTTCCTCCTCCAGGGGATCTTTCTGACCCAGAGATTGAACCTGTGACTCCTGCAATGGCAGGTGGATTCTTTACCACTAGGGCTTAGATCTGGCCCATTCTGAGGGATGGTGTGTGCCACCCTGAACACTGTGGGGAGACATCATTATCATCAGGTATTTATTAAATAAACAAAAAGATTACTGGCAGCAGGTATAGCAAAGAGATATAGTTCCTTCCTTCAGGAGGCTTATAATTTAGTGAAGAAGATACAGAAACAAATAAAAATACTATATATAATCACAATTACTATTAGCACTATGAAGAGAATGAAATGGTGAAGTGATAGATAAGAAGGGAAACTCACTTAAGATATGGTGGTCAGGGAGAGCCTTTGTGATGAGATCGCACATGAGCATTGAAGCATGCTGAAAAGAGTATTTTTCCAAAGGTAGCAGTGTGTGCAAAGGCCCTGTGGCAGGAAAAGTCTCAGCTCCTATGAAGCTGGAGTGGTGGGCAGGGGCCTAGAAGGTTATAGGGGCTTCCCAGGTGGCACTAGTGGTAAAGAACTGGACTCTCAATGCAGGAGACTAAAAGCCATGGGTTTGATTCCTAGGATGGGAAGATCCCCTGGAGGAGAGCATAGCAACCCACTCCAGTGTTCTTGCCTGGAGAATCCCAAGGACAGAGGAGCCTGGCAGGCTACAGTCCATGGGGTCTCAAAGATATGGACACAACTGAAGCAACTTAGCACGCACAGAAGGTTATAGTAGGAATTTGGGTTTTATTTAGAGAGCAGGGGGAATCCACTGAAGGGTTTTAAGCTAAAAAGTTAAATGACTGAATTTATGTTTAAGAAAGATTACTCTAGCTGCTTTGTGGAAAACAGACCAAAGATGGACAAAAAGTTCTATTCAGATCCTCCCTGAGTGGGGTATGGGAGTGGGTGGAGAGGAGTTCTTCATGCTACAAATATCTGTTCATCTTCTAGCCATGGAAACGGGTCTTAGCTTAGAATGAGTGTTACCACCCAACTCCCCTCCTCCTCCACACTCTCACCTCTCTCCCCCTCCCTCCCTCTATCTCTCCCTCTCCTTCTCCCCGCACTTCCCCACTTTCTCAGATTACCCTCCTCCTCACTCTTCCCCTCCAATCCTCTCCTCTTCTGTCTCCGTTTGACCCTTGTCTAAAGTCTTTCAATCATATTCAGTCCATGTAACTCTTGCTCCAGTATTTTTAACATCATGTGTGACTAATGTTTCAATAAAACTAATACCACAGTAAAGCTGAAGTGTGTAAAATTTTGCTCCTTTTAAAATTCTATTGATGAAAAAGCTGCCATGCTTTATCTATGTAGCTTATTCCTTATTACTCTAGCCTCTGGCGAATAGTTGACATTTTTGGATAGTTTATCCTCTTATCTAACTGCCCTGTTTAAAGAACTCACTCTAAGTGTCATGGAACACAGGCACATGTAGATTCAGGTAGAGGTGGTTCAAATCCCTGAGCCTTAAATATTACCTCTGTGACCTAAAGCAATCTCTCTGAGCCTCCAAGACCTTTATGACATAAGGAGAATAGTAACTTCACTGGTGGCTCAGACAGTAAAGAATCTGCCTACAATGCAGGAGACCTGGGTTCAATCCCTGGGTCAGGAGGATCCCCTGGAGAAGGGAATGGCTACCCACTCCAGTATTTCAGCCTGGAGAATTTCATGGACAGGGGAGCCTGGCAGGTTACAGTCCATGGGGTTGCAAAGAGTTGGACATGACTGAGCAACTAACACTTATATCACACTTACAGGATGTAAAAATTAAGTAGAAATGGTATATAAATCATCTAATATCACATCGCTTAATATGTGGTGATTAATACTGTACATGCAAATATTGTGTAGAACTTTTGGCTCCTAAAGATTCAAATTTTTCCATTTGTTTCTGCCTACTATCTGCTCTCCCTACCTTCATGAATTTAATTCCACTTCCACTTTTTTTTTATTTGTCCCTTACTGTGCTACTGTCATCTTACTTCCCCAACTCCCTCTCTAAGCTCCCACGGCCTCAGCATAGACACGCGAGGGGGAGAACTCATGCAGTTGTTTCCCTCAACAGCCCTGATGACTTACTCCAGCCTATCCCCTTCCCAAGGTCTGCGGGCTCTGGGGTCCTGTATCAGAATGTGAGTGATAACGGTGGAGAGACAGGTCGAGGATGAAGCCTGCTGGTGATCAGGAATTAGGGTTACAGTCAAACTTGCAGTCATCCTAGGAATGTCAGGGTAGGATGAGATGGTACCTGGAGATGTCAGGCAACTTGGAGGGCCCTGCATATTAGCCCAGATCATCCAGGGCTGCCTGGTGAACCAGCACCTCTGGATTCCCAATATGCTCTGTTTAGCTGCACAGCGTATCACTGGTTCCCAGACTGTCCTTATATTTTGAGGAGTCTTTGCACTACTTCTCCCTGGCATTCAAGAATATAAACTTACTGAAGAGTTCTTGCATATTGTGACTTCCGGATTATCATATTTCAAAAAAAGTAGTTTATAGTTTCTTTATAACAAAATCTGCTCAACCCTAAAGCTATAGTAACTTCAATAATTCAGAAGCTAATTCAAGAGCAGAATGAGAATTATCATCACGAACATTAATTCTTTGCTCTGTAAGTATAAATGCCAGTCTAGGGGAGTTCTGGTTAATAAAATGCCAGATTCATTTGCTTACTACAATATCATTGTAATAATATTAAGGGTATCTAAACATGCTTACTACTGTCAATAAAAGTAAATTTATTTAGCTCAAGACCATTATTCAAGCGGGAATAATAACAATGACAAATAATGTTAATTGCCAACACACAGTCACTATTGTTATACATATCACTTTTTAAAGCATCTTGTGTATTCACTCCAAACAGTCCTTGCAGTAGATACTATCGTTATTCCCATTCTACAGATGAGGAAACTGACAAAGGTCACAAAGCTAGTGAGTGCAGAATCAGGACTTCAACCCCAAAAAATCAGTCTCTAAGTTCTGCAACTATTGCTCTTTACTTATCTTGTCCTGTCATTCAGAAATTGTCATTTTTAATAGATATATTTGGGAAAACATTTACTCAGAAAGGTGGCTAAGGAATAACTATATATCCAAATATTAAACTTCACAATATGCTGCAGGCCAGTATAAACATGAACCTGCTGAAAATGGAGAGATCACAGGCTATTCCTCTCTTATCTAACTATAAACATAAGTCCCACACAGGCTCCTTTCTCACGAATGTGCCCGAGCTGAAGCCAGGAACGCTGAGCAAGGGCCCTGCTACACAGTGTGGACACAAAGATGTCTCAGCTCCACAGCATCTGGGAGTGGGGGACACACACAGATCCCTTCCATGGGGCAGACTCATTTCTGATGAAAAGAAGAAGTGCTCATGCCTTCAGCAAATATTTATTGTTTACCTACTATATGCCAGGATTATTCTTTGCTCTTAGGGTTTAACAGTAATCAAAACATACTAAAACTCTTCAAGGAGTTTGTATTCTAGTGGAGAAGACAGACAATAGCATAATAAATAAGTAAAATACATGGTAGGCCAGATAATTTAAGTACACAGGAGAAAAAATAAAGTAGGAAAAACAGAAAGAACTGAGTGTAACTGAAAGTAATTGAAAGTTGGAAAGGGAGACCTTTGTGAGATGTGATTTGAGTTGCATAGGGCATCTTTTGAGGCTCTCTTTGCCCTAAAATGAAATTGCATCCCAAAGGATGATCATCTGAAGATTACAGTGTAAAAATAGTTATTGAATCTCTATCATTTCAGTCACTCAGAGTCAGCAAACATAAAGCCACAAATCAAAACAGAGTTTTCACAGATTTATCTGGGAAAGAAAAGAAACAGAAAAAAAATAATCCCTCACACATTGAGTTGACTTTGTTTTCCTCTGTCTTCCATCTTTGATTGGGTCTATATGTTCTGCTTATTCACCCAAAGGATACATGAATCAAGATGACTGGCTGGAACATTAAAAATGACATTAACCATTTGCTTTTGCTTTCCAGTTCCAAAGGTTTGGTGATTTTTTTTTTCTTCATAGACTTTGGTGTCATGAACACTTGGGTGTCATGCCAACCTAGCCTCAGCTAAATGGTTGGCAGCAGGAACAAATTGCTTTTAGAATTTACAAAGCTCTACTGGAATTAAGTATAATGTACAGCAGACACAGAGGAAGAAGCCTGTTGCAAGTTGAGGATGCCTGAGCCATCTCTTGGCCATATATATGGGCACTGAAGATGGCATTCCTGCAGCAGCAACAAGGTCAAAGGCCTGGTGGTCAAGAGGGCTTAGTATGTGTGAGGAATAACACAGCCTTCCTTGCTACTGGTCGATACCGTACCTGCGAGAAGGCAGATCACACAGGGCCAGCTTCCAAGGTGTTCAGGTCCTCCCATGGGGTTGTAAAGAGTCAGACATGACTGAGTGACTTTCCTGCTGGTGCAGCATCTTAACTCCTTGTGTCCTGTGACTGAATAGCACCTGGAGCGCAACACCTTCCGCAGCACTTTTACAGGGTGGAGAGTAAGTCAAAATGTTAGTCACTCAGTCCTGTCTGAACCTTTGTGACCCCAAGGACTAGAGCCTGCCAGGCTGATCTGTCCATGGAATTCTCCAGGCAAGAATACTGGAGTGGGTTGCTATTCCCTTCTCAGGATCTTCCTGACCCAGGGAAGATCTGAACCCAGATCTCTCACATTGCAGATAGATTCTTCATCGTCTGAGCCCGCAAGGTTGCTCCATGGGTGGAGAGAAGGAACCTGAAATACAAGATCAAGGACAAGTGGCCATGCTTTAGGAGGCCATTCTCCTGTCACCTTCCCCTGTACACCTCCATCCCTGAGGATTTGAGGGTGGGCTTCCCTCTGGACCCCATGACAACAAAATTGCTAGTTTCAGCTCTATGTGGCAGTGGTGAGAGATGGTCCCTGCCAGCCAGGATGGAAACCACCATCAGGCCTCATCTGATACGGGAGGCTAGGGCATCCCCAAGTGGCTGGTGGCCTGCTGCAGACCCCTCATAAGCACAAGCAGGGGAATGACATGACCACACCCTTCATAAGGTTTTTAAAAGTTGGAACAATAACATATATGAAAGTGCTTTGCAAACTTTAAAGTCTTTTTTTTATTCCCCAGCCATAGATGGCTTAGTAATGTTTGCAGAATGAACAAGGGAATGAAAGACCGACCAACCATGCAGGAATAAATTCCCTGTGCTCCCAGAAGAATGGCAGAATGAGAACCCTGAAACCCATGAGAAGACCTGATCAAAATGATTTCATGGGCACCATCCAAAAAGTCAGTGGCAATGACCGGAATCAGAGGCTCTCTAAGCATCTTTCTGTGTGTCTGTTTCATCCTGAAAGCTCTAACAAATAATTTTTTTGCTTAGAAAAGCCAGCAGAAAGAAATCAGGCTGGGAGATACGTAACCACAGTTCAGATCACTAGGTTTTTGAACTGAGAAGTTTAATAAAGCAGGGCATACCATATGCCATGAAAATGTTCATGAGAATGTGAGGAAAGAAGCAATAAGCCAAAGAACCCAATAAACTGCTGAACAGGAAAAAGCATCTTATTCGGTTCAGTAAACCTGGCATCTTTGAGACTTTAAACTTCTTTTTCTGCTTGTGCTAGGGCAGTTTTAAATCAGCTGTTCCATATAAATATGAGTCTTTCAAGCTTATTTGTACTCTTTGCTTCAGTGATCCTGCAGACAATTTATCCTACACTGTTTATAAAGTTAAGTGAAATCCACAGTTCTGCCTGAATTCTTATTCCCCCTCTAGAGATTTTACTGCCTCCTGGTTTGGGTTGCCTCCAACTTGTGAGAATAGTGTATTCCACTGCATCCTTGAGAGTCCCTTGGACTGAAAGCAGATCCAACCAGTCAATCCTAAAGGAAATCAGTCCTGAATATTCATTGGAAGGACTGATGCTGAAGCTGAAACTTCAATACTTTGGCCACCTGATGCGAAGAACAGACTCACTGGAAAAGACCCTGATGCTGGGCAAGACTGAAGGCAGAAGGAGAAGGGGACAACAGAGGATGAGATGGTTGGATGGCATCACCAACTTGATGGACATGAGTTTGAGCAAGCCATGGGAGTTGGTGATGGACAGGGAAACCTCGCGTTCTGCAGTCCATGGGGTCGCAAAGAGTCGGACATGACTGAGGGACTGAACTGAACTAAACTGAATCCTTTCTCCCCCTTCCTTTAGATGCTGTACTTCATTAACCCTAAAGGTTCCCCTTCTCTAGCGATTCCACTAGCTTCTTCACCTTCTCCCAGGAACAAGCAGGCTCTCACTCAGGGATATGTCTGCCATGTACTCAGAATCAGCAATACCTTCTGGCTTGTTCTTCTGCAGTCTGGGCTACTTCAAATGGTCTTACTATAATCCCAGCAAAGCCAGTGTCCTAGAGACATTCATCAGTTCAGTTCAGTCCTGGAGAAGGGAATGGCGAATCATTTCAGTATTCTTGCCTTGAGAATCCCATGAACAGTGTGAAGAGACATTCATACTCTAGCCAATAAAAGTTTCTCCATAGGACCTGACTTTCAATTATACTGCCATGAGAACATATTGAAGGAGGAAATTGATTTATGACATCAATATGTATGGTCCAGTCATTTGTGATAGAACTCACTACCTGATATATGAAAAATATTTAGAATGATATGCTTTGTTTTGGTGGTGGAATGGCTTTTTCATACTCTTGGTACTACTTCTATTCCAAAATATGACTAAAATATATGTGCATGCTAAGTCACTTCCGCCATGTCTGACTCTTTGCAACCCCATGGACTATACCCACCAGGCACTTCTGTCTATGGGATTCTCCAGGCAAGAATACTGGAGTGGGCCACCATTTCCTTCTCCAGGGGATCTTCCCAACCCCAGGAATTGAATCCTGGTCTCTTACATCTCCTGCACTGGCAGGCAGGTTCTTTACCACCAGCACCACCTGGGAAATACATGTAGAAATAGTTAACTCTAATCTTGATACCACTCTTTCCTTCTATATTAATGTCATGTTCAGTATATAAAATTTGACACAATAATTTAGTCAAGGAATGTTATCATGTATTAGGGGTAGCATTTTTTAAGGCTGCCCTGACTATTCATTGGAAGGACTGATGCTGAAGCTGAAGCTCCAATACTTTGGCCACCTGATATAAAGAGCCAACTCATTGGAAAAGACCCTGATGATGAGAAAGACTGAGGGCAGGAGAAAAGGACAATAGAGGATGAGATGGTTGGATGGCATCATCGACTCAATGGACATGAGTTTAAGCAAAGTCTAAGACATAGTGAAGGACAGGGAAGCCTGGCATGCTGCAGTACATTGGGTCTTGAAGAGTCAGGCACGACTTAGCAACTGAACTTCTCCTTAAAATATACTGTCTTATTTCCCGGTCCTAACTCAAGTTAGGAGGAAGAGAGAAAATAGGTTGTCAAGGCCTTGATGTAAAAGATTATATACATCTTTTAGCTTTTCACTTAGATGTCAACTCCTCCATGGTCTTCTGTGACCCTCCCAGGCCAGGTCCAATATCTCTTGTGGGTTTCATACTGTTCTCTGTTAATAAATACATAGCACACATCACTTTATTAATTCATCTGTCTCCCCTCACACAAGATACTCTGAACTTGCAAGTTACCCTCATAGCCCACAGTGGCAGATGAGGTTCCCTCCGTAAGGAGTCCACAAATGACTAAGTGTCATCTAAGAAAAATAGAATTTAATTTCCCTCATGCTCATAAGTATTTTCATACAGAATTCATTTAAAGTAACAAACCAAATAAAGCCCATTTTAAAGTGTTTGTTTATGAGCTATACAACACCTCATAAAATAAGTGAAAACGGGGAAAAAACCCTTAAATGGTTTTCCCAGTCAGTTAACTGCATAAAGCCCAGGTTAGCCTCTTTCCAGTTTTTGCATTTCTTAATCTGCAGGCTCCCCAAGGCTTTGGATCTGTTCTTCCTAGCTTCTTTTGAGGCCAGAGGAGGAGGAGGAGTACACACTCCGCTCCATGCCCTTGCTATCTGTGCCCCCAGCTTCACTGATTCTCTTTAGGGTCCACTTTCTCTTTGTCAAAGGAAACTCTGTGACTCATCAGTTTACATCCTGCCTTCTTAAACACATAGTCCTTTTTGCTCAAAGCAAACATGATTAACCACTACCTACCACACAACAGTTAAGTTAGAAAAACACTGAACAGTTCTCTGTATAATCAGAAAATACCTGCTTATAATTCACACATAGCTAGAATTAAATTTTTTTTCAGAGTGAGATGGCAATTCAGCCACACTTGGCCATGTTGTCATAGCAAATGCTAAACTACAACAAAGGATTCCTCATAAAGGGAGTGTGCTACTCTGATTTCTTTCTCACAGGATAAAGATGCTATTTTACCAAAAATAATTTATACCTTGGCATCTGGTACAATGCAAATTGAAGAAAATATAAGACTCCATTAAAAATAAGGACATGAAAGCCTCTGGTTCACACAATATGCAGATTGAGAACTTTGGTGGATTTTAGAAATGTGGGCTTCAAGTTGTGTTCTGAATGCATGGCGGTAGGTTTTATAGTTGGTCTGTTCCTAAAATGTGTGAAAAACACACCCTATGTAAACCCCCTCATTGTTTACTGCAATCACGGTACAGAGTTTATACTAAAGTTGTAGCTCTTTGCACTTCCTCACAGAAGGAACACAGAAATCTGAAAGATTATTAGCACTGATGATTATTAAATACAGACTTAGAAGACCTGCATATTTTAGGTCCCTGTTACATAGGTTCTGTGACTCACTAAACAATTCTTCCTCATAGAAAGTAAAGAAGATGCAGACCCTGTCCTCAGGTGGCTCATAGTCTGGTGGGGGTGGGCATGAGTGGAAGGAGAAAGGACAAAGAGGAGACAAATACAAGCTGAGTGTCTGCTGTGGGTCAGGCACTGTGCCGGATGGTATATATAACTTCACTTCATCATCACAGCAACTCCGCGTGGTTTCCACGACTAGCTCTGTCTGTCAGAGAAAGAAAGAGGGGCTCAGAGAGATTTGTGCCTTAAGATTACCATCCTGGTGGTGGCTGACTGCAGAGCAATGTGAAAAGAGCCATAGGAGCCAGAGAAGGAGGCGGGCCCAGGTATCCGAGGGGTGATGATATCGTCAAGTGGGATAAGAAATGGGAAGGTGGAAAGAAGGTTTGCAAGGTTGGATATAATGAATCTAGAGATCTATAGATTTTGATGTCTCTGTAGACAAGATTCTTTAGACAGTTGAAAATACGGGTCTGGAGTTGACGGGAATGCCAGGCTGAAGGCATGAATGAGATCCCTAGGGGTTCTGTACAAATTGAAAAGAGAGGAGGCTAACGACTGAACTTTAGGGTCAAAAGGCAAATAAAAGGTGATGAATCCACCAAGAAGATTAAGCCAGAGTTGTGAGAAACACAAGGAATATGGTGTTGTGGAATAAAAACTGTAGAGTAGAAGCGGGTGTCCAAAGAGGGCTGCCTCAAATTTGACTTTCAGGCTGAAAGAGCATGTCTGTGTTACAGGGACAGGAAGAGTCTGATGGAGTGGAGAGGCAGAAGATGGACTGGAAAGGGGACAATCTTCTCACATTGAATGGCAATATCCACCTAACATGGTTTGTCTTTTCATCCCTTCACCTCCAGACTCAGCAACAGGCTGTGTAGAGTGTCTCAGAAATGTTTGCTGAATGGCTGAATGAATGATCTAAATAATTAATACCTAAAAGATCCCAGAGAATATGAGAGGAAATTAAATGCAGAGTGTAGATGGTAGGGATCAACCCTGGTCAAGGGGAGGGTCACCTCTTCCTTTCAAACTGGAATCACTAGCGCTGGGCATAATTAAGTGTGCTATCAAAACATAGCTTATCAGAGTTCCTTAATTTCACAGTTAGAAAATTCCATTAAAAATAAGTCTACTAAACTAAATTGAACTTTGATAATCAACAATGATTTTGTAGTAAACGTGCCATTAATGGGGCTTCCCTGATAGCTCAGCTGGTAAACAATCCACCGGCATGGCAGGAGACTATGGTTCAATTCCTGGTTCAGGAAGATCCCCTGGAGAAGGGCTAGGCTACCCACTCCAGTATTCTTGGGCTTCCCTTGTGGCTCAGCTGGTAAAAAATCTGCTGGTAACGTGGGAGACCTGGGTTTGATCCCTGGGTTGGGAAGATCCCCTGTTGAAGGGAAAGGCTACCCATTCTAGTATTCTGGCCTGGAGAACTCCATGGACTGTCCACAGGGTCGCAAAGAATCAGACATGGCCGAGCGACTTTCACTTTCACATTCATGCCATTAATAAAAGGACCTTCTCTTGATTTTTCACTAAGAATGGAAGAAGCCTTCCTCAGCTGATGGTTTAACATTATGCTTGAAAGAAGAAACGGATGATTGAATATTGTAGAAATTATTTTCAAATATAATGAAGATTCTCATGCTGCTGTAACATAGTCTGCATTCATGGATACATTAAAGATGAGATGCTTAAAAATAAGAATGAAATGTGGAAATTTGCTCTTCTAACTTGGTGTTAATCCAAAGGATGAGGACAGAGGCCACAGGAAGAAAAGAGAGAGAATGTTAAGAAATTCTTTTTAAAACATAATCATACAGGCCTAGAATCCCGTTACTGAGTCAAAAGGAATATAAACATGTAGCGAATTCAGAAATCTCTTTGGGGCTTACCTTTTCCATCCGTGTCCTCCAAGTGCCATCCAGGCGATCGGGTAACCCTGCCCCTCCCCGGATAAGAGCACATGCTGCAGCGCACAGCTCTCTGTCACAGAAACACCAGCCCTCGCAGCTCCCTTTGGATCTGAGTTCTCTTCTGCTGCAGAAGGGATAGGCTACCCACTCCAGTACTCTTGGGCTTCCCTTGTGGCTCAGCTGGTAAAGAATTCGCCTGCAATGTGAGGGACCTGGGTTCGATTCCTAGGTTGGGAAGATCCCCTGGAGAAGGGAAAGGCTACCCACTCCAGTATTTTGGCCTGGAGAACTCCATGGACTGTATAGTCCATGGGGTCGCAAAGAGTCGGACACGACTGAGCGACTTTCACTACTACTACACTCTGACTTGGGAAGTCTGCATTTCCGCACACACTGGCTTCTATATTCCAGATGAAATAGTATTTCTGTTCCTTGGCCAGGATTCCACTGACAGGAATGCAAAGCCAGCCATTTTCAAATGGTGTGACTGTTCCCACAGGTTACAGAACATCAGACAATTGTGACATGGTCCCAAATCATTCAGTGAACAAACTTGGTTTGCTCTGTTTCCAGTTTCCTAGTCAAGCACCCATTTTCTCCCACCCCACTCCCATCCCAACCAACATTTGGAAAATGTGTGTGTGTGCTTGGTCGCTTCAGTTGTGTCCAACTCTTTGCGAGCTTATGGACTGTAGCCCACCACGCTCCTCTGTCTGTGGGATTCTCCAGGTAAGAATATTGAAATGGGTTGCCATTCCCTCCTCCAGGGGATCTTCCTCACCCAGGGAGTGAACCAGCATCTCCTGTGTCTTCTGCACTGCAGGAGAATTCTTTACCGCTGAGCTACTGGGGAAGCCCAACTTGGATAATAAGAGATGAAAAAAGAATTTCCTATCCTTCCATTCCCATTGTTCCTATGTGATCAACCAGAATTTGATCATTGTAATAACTTAGAAAACTACTGTTTTCTTCCATGTCTGATCCAGTCTGTGTTATACTCCAGATAGATCTCCCAAATATATATTCTATGTATCATGTTGAAGCCCTGCTCAAGAATCCACAAGGGCTCCTGCTGCCTTCTGTATCAAGTCTTAATTCCTTTGCGCACCTTTGAGACCCTAAGAATTTGGCTCCACTCCAGTTCCAGTTCAGTTGCTCAGTCATATCTGACTCTTAGTAACCCCATGAACCGCAGCACGCCAGGCCTCCCTGTCCATCGCCAACTACCCAAACCCATGTTCATCGAGTCAGTGATGCCATTCAGCTACCTCATCCTCTGTCATCCCCTTCTCCTGCTGCCTTCAATCTTTCCCAGCATCTGGGTCTTTTCCAATGAGTCAGCTCTTTGCATCAGGTGGCCAAAGGATTGGAGTTTCAGCTTCAACATCAGCCCTTCCAATGAACACCCAGGACTGATCTCCTTTAGGGTGGACTGGTTGGATCTCCTTGCAGTCCAAGGGACTCTCAGGAGTCTTCTCCAACACCACACTTCAGAAGCATCAATTCTTTGGTGCTCAGCTTTCTTTATAGTCCGACTCTCACATCCATACATGACTACTGGAAAAACCATAGCCTTGACTAGACGGACCTTTGTTGGCAAGTACTGTCTCTGCTTTTAATATGCTGTCTATGTTGATCACAACTTTCCTTCCAAGGAGTAAACGTCTTTTAATTTCATGGCTGCAGTCACCATCTGCAGTGATTTTGGAGCCAAAAAAAATAAAATCAGCCACTGTTCCACTGTTTCCCCATCTATTTGCCATGAAGTGATGGGACCAGATGCCATGATCTTAGTTTTCTGAATGTTGAGTTTTATGCCAACTTTTTCACTCTCCTCTTCCACTTTCATCAAGAGGCTCTTTAGTTCTTCACTTTCTGCCATAAGGATGGTGTCATCTGCATATCTGAGGTTATTGATATTTCTCCCGGCAGTCTTGATTCCAGCTGTGCTTGCTACTTGTTTATACTCCTATCCTCCCAGGGCCCACTCCTCAAGGACAGAACCATTTTCCTCTCTGTTGTTGGAAGCCTAGCCTGTCCTATCTCCACTCCCCTACCACTTGATACACCTTCATTCCCTCTCCAACTGATGAGCAGTCTTCCTGCCAGGAGCAGACAAAGTCAAGCTAGGTAATTCTGGGAAGGGGGTAGGTGCTTAACTGTGCTTTGTTTGGAAATACGTCTTAAGTTCCCTTCTATGTTTCCTACATAACTGTGGGAAGGGCAAGGCAGCAGTCAACGTAGACACTTACTCAGCTCTTGACTGCAAGCTGTGCACCTGTCCTTCAGTTCCAAGCTCTGGTGCTTTGAATGTCAGCAGCTGGAGGACCAGTTGCTACATTTTTATTACAAACCCAGCTGTTACATTACATCTTTAGCAAATGCAGATCTATGACTGGTTGAGTCAGAGAAACTTCTATAACTTCATTCAGTGCTAACTAAAATGTAATGTTTGCCTCTGACAGGTTTCGCTGTTTTCTCAGATTGGTGCAGTAGGGGAGGAACCTGTGCTCTATTTTATTTATTTTTCTCTTTTTTAATTTACTTTTTAAATTTTATATTGGACTATAGCTGATTTATAATGTTGTGTTTCAGGTGTACAGAAAGGTTATTCAGTTATACATATACATATATCCATTCTTTTTAAGGTTCTTTTTTCCATATGGGTTATTACAGAATATGGAGTAGAATTTCCTAAACATGATAAAAAAAGCTAATGAGAAGTAATGATGGGGGAGCTAAGGCTGTGGAAACATTAAGCTCTGGTCACCCCCAGCTCCTTTCTGTCATCTGCTGCCTGGGCTAAATTCATGTCCTCACGTTGCCTCAAAGTCTTTCTATGACTTTGTTTAGTGACTATTTAACACTTCACACTCGTTGAGGAGAGACACAACTGATGTGGAAAGAATTGGGACACTAGACACTAGACTCTTGGTTTAACTTTCAAGTTATATATCTTCCTTCCTCGGATGCTTACAGAAGATCCAGGCCTTTTGTAGATTCTCCTCAGTCTGTTTCTTCAATCATTTCAAATATTAGAATTAGCTTCCCCCTGGATGTTTTATTCTAAATGTTAATGATACATTAACAGAAGAACCAGAGATAAATAGCATTTATATTTTTGGTTTTCTGTGATTATTTATGTCTCTGCCTTCAGAATGAAATCATTTCCTTTCTGCCTCATTAGAAGGCTGAATTTAGGTAACTGAGTATGGCTGTGGACCTAAGTGAGATTTCAAAACAGAACAAAGATCTCACAGCTGACCATGCTTGACTCCATGGTCATTACCAGTCTGCCTTCATTGAATGCTAGCCCTGTGCACCCAGGAAACTGTATATGCCTCCTTCAAGACCCAGTTCAAATGTCTTTCTGTGAAGTCTCCTCGAGCTTCCCCAGACAGAGCTGGGCCTCTCTTCTTCACTTTCCAAATATTTACTGAGTGCCTGCTTTTCCATTACTCAGCCCTTTATGCTCCTGCCATAATGCACATCCTGGAGTCTGTCAGTCAGTCTCCTCTCAGTTGACCTGCTCAAGGGTGAGTAGTATTATGTACTTTCATACATGCCTGCATGATGCCTAGCACAGCTCTGTGGCACGCTTTACACCATAAACTACCAGTGGCAATGGTTCCAGAGCAGCAGCTTGAGTTACATCAAAGGTGGATGGATGGATTGATTCGTCTGGGCTTAGGTTTTGAAGTGTAAGATTCTGTTTGGGCTTCTGCCCACTAGCAACAAAGCGAATGGAGGGGAAATGGGGCTGAGGGCTTGAGAGTTTGTACCATCAACAGAGACTATCTAAACAGCTCCTGAATTTGCCTTATATAACCTTTCAATTACCAAGCCTCCAACTTCTTCAGGCTTTCTCCTGTCTTGCCTGAATTTACTACTAATGAGCTTTAAATTGGTCTCCCTAACTCTATTATAGGATTCTTTTCCTTCCTAGTCTCCTCTAATCCATCTATAACATGACTATGCGCCTAATCTTTCTAAAAACTAATCCAATGTCTTTTTTGCTTAAAATCCTTTTAGTACTTAAAATCTTTCAGTGATATCACACACACACACGGGCACACATATGCACATGCACACATATATGGCCTTCAGTCTGAAATCCAGATTCCTTGCTGTGATGCTCAAGTGCATCCACGATCCAGCCCTTCTTTTCTTGTCATTGTTACTGCTCCACACACAACCTGCTCTCAGCAGCTCTAAGCTAATGGAAGTTCCCTGGAATTTCCAAACTATCATAATTTTATACCTTGTCATATGATGTCCCTTCTTCCTGGAACAAAACCCACTGAATAAATCTTACTCAACTTGCTCTAATTCAACTTTCAGGTTACAGCTAAGGTGGCACCTTATTGGAGACGCTTTTGTTAACCATTCCCCGCTGTCTGGCTGAGTTAGGTACCCAATGCACACCACCCGTGCGTTCCTCCAACTCAGAATGTCTCACATGATACTGCACTTGTTTGACTTCATGACACTGAATTCCTTGAAGACAGGCATTCTTTCTTATCTGCATCTATACTGCTTCTGTGGGTCCTTCTCAGGTCATCTCACTTATTAATAAAAGAATAGTCATTTATCTGTGAATGTGCACATGCATGCGTGCACACACACACACACACACAATTTTCCCTATTTTGATTCCGTGCTTTTTGTTTCTCTCCATAACGTCCATCACTTTCTAATATGCTATATAATCTACTAACTTTTATCATCTATTTCACTTGAGATAAACTGAAGGAAAGCAAGTATTTGAAAGCCTGTATTTTTCTGAATTATCTTCAATTTCCCTGGTCTCATGATTTTTCCATTCTACCTGGTCTAATGTTAAGTTCCTAAGAAATAACCACTCGCACCTTTCTGGGGAAAACTGCTGGGGTCTTTTTGCTCTTGCAGGTGACTATGCATGTCACCAATATTCTGTTTTGCTAAAATTTGAACACCAGGATGCTAGAAACTTTGTTCTGGTTTCTGTTGTCAGAATTTCCAGCACCTATTTTCAGGCTGACTCCTTCTCACAAGTCTATAAAATCTTGTTCCGCTTCATCATTTTGAAGCAGCTACTTCAGAAGCTGTCTTACCTGCTGCTCAACAAGTTAATAAAGAGAAACATTTTATTCCTCTATTTGTTTTTTCTTTGTTTGGATTTTCTGCTTGTTTCAACATATCTTGTCTGTTTCCTCCACTGTTGGATTCCGAGAGTATAGCACAGAGCCTGATGGAAAGCATGTGTCTATGATATATTTGCTGATTAACTGAATTTGTATCTTTAGCATTTACTATGACACCTGGCACATAATAAACCCTCTGTACATGTTAACTGAATAAACTAACAAAGTACTGGAAGAAACAGGGATGCAGAATTACATCAAGAATTTTATCAAGGAAGTAGAAGAAAATGCCTTTCTAAATTCCTTCCTTCTCATATTCAACGTCTAATCAGTCACCAAGTGGTCAGTTCATTTCTTAAAAACCTTCCTAGTATTTCTTTCCTTTTCTGCCACTTCCACTACTTAATTTATGTCCCACTGTCTCCATCCTGAACTATTAGTCCCATGCCTTCAGTCTTGATCTTCTCCAATCCAGCCTACTGTTAGTGACACTGCTAAAAATTGTGTCTAGGTAGGATATCACTCCCCTGACTTGCAAATCCCAGTGTCTGAGGGATGGAGTTTAGATTCCTTTGCCAGAACAAGGCTCTTCCTGACCTGCTCTCCTGCTCTGCTTCCACCCACCCCACAGATGCTCTGCCCTCTTGTCATTTTCAAACGACTACAGTTCTTTAAGAAGTTCTCTTTTGTATTTGTATCTGTGTCTCTGGTCTCTCTGCTTGAAACAGCCCTCATTTACTTTGTATACCTGAGGAACTGTTGTTTATCTTCCAAAATTTAGCTTAAATGTCACCTTTGCTTTGACCCAAGTAAAATTTGTCTCCCCTTTCTACACCTGTCAAAGCCCTCATCACCCTGAACAGTGTCATCATCTGCTCACGTGTCTGTCTTCCTCCCTCCCAGGATGAAGTCTTCTGCATCTTCGCATATCCGGAGCTCAAGTCTATGGTCGACATACAGTAAGGGGCTAAGAATTTTTTTTATCACAAAGACTTACACACTAAGCCAAATGAATCAAAGCCCTGCTTTGTGGAAATCAGTTAATTTTGAGTCTTTCTGAAGCGCATCTGGTATACTTCAAATTCTAATGACAATGATGTATTCTTAGTTGAACCTTCCTCTGTGGGTTTCACAGCAAAGATCAATGCTTTTAAAGGATTTTCTTGGGTTAAATCTTATGTTTTTATACTGAAAATGAAAGTGAAAGTCACTCAGTCATGTCCGACTCTGCAACTCCATGGAATTCTCCAGTCCAGAATACTGGAATGGGTAGCCTTTCCCTTCTCCAGGGGATCTTCCCAACCCAGGGATCAAACCCAGGTCCCCACAATTGCAGGCGAATTCTTTACCAGCTGAGCCACAAGAGAAGCCCAATACTAAAGTAGGTAGCCTATCCCTTCTCCAGTGGATCTTCCCAACGCAGGAATTGAACTGGGGTCTCCTGCATTGCAGGTGGATTCTTTACCGACTGAGCTATCAGGGAAGCCCATATTTTCATACTAAAAGGCTCTTTTCAAGGCAAAGTTTCCCACCTACATTATATAACTTATAGAAGGCCAGGTTTGTTTTTAGCTTCGTTTTTTTTTTTTCCTCTGGCAATTCTCCTTAGTTGTCAGTGGGACTGAGCAACTGGTATCCTAAAGGTAAAGGTGAGAATTTTGAGCGTGGGCTTTTTCCAGATTATAAGAAGGTAGGCTTAGGGATTTTTATAAGCTTCTCAGAGGTGAATGAACCTAGAACCTATTATACGGAGTGAAGTGAGTCAGAAAGAGAAAGATAAATATCGTATTCTAATGCATATATATGGAATCTAGAAAAATGGTTCTGAAGAATTTATTTACAGGGCAGTAATGGAGAAACAGACAAAGAGAATAGACTTATGGACATGGAGAAAGGGGAGGAGAGGGCGAAATGTATGGAAAGAGCAACATGGAAACTTACATTACCATATATAAAATAGATAGCCAATGGGAATTTGCTGTATGGCTCAAAAGAAACTCAAACAGGGGCTCTGTATCAACCTAGAGGGGTGGGATGGGGAGGGAGATGGGAAGGAGGTTCAAAAGGGAGGGGATATATGTATACCTATGTCTGATTCATGTTGAGGTTTGACAAAAACAACAAAATCTGTAAAGCAATTATTCTTAAATTTAAAAAAATTTTTTAAAAAAGCTGACATTAACATGAAGAGTTATTGCCCCCATCCCTCACGTTAGTTTATAGCATAAATTATACTTCTGGAAGTCCCTGCAACTGTTATTGCCTCTTCTTCCTGCTTAAAAAGCAAACTAGAAAATAAAACAATGAAAAATGCAATTAGCTTAAAGATAATTTACCAACAGAGAGTTGATAATATTAAGAAAACAAGCTCGAATTAGGCTGAGTTTTGTCCCAAGAGTTCTCTATGAATGCAGAGTCAAGGAAAAAGATAAAGTTATATTCAGGAGGGAAACAAGATTGAAATGCAGAAGGGAGAGGATTGGGTGCTGGAGTGAAAGGGCAAGACAAGGATGCTGATGGGCAGCGAGGATGATGGCTTGAAGCTCAAGAAAATAAAGCAGAGCAGAGTCAGTGAGACTGTTACTCAGGAAAATAAGCCACGACTAGTCCACATTGCAGGTTCAGAGACATGTCACATGCCATGCCTTATTCTCAACTAATGGCACAACCTCAGTGATTCCGGAGCAAATCCAAAACATCTGACATTGAGATATAGTTGATACAGCCCCTGAATTATATTTCTGAAATGGAATCACATTATCAATACCAGATTTCAGCAAGACTGAAAAACTTTGAAAGGCACAACTATTCTGTTGTGAGTCCTAAAAACTTGACTATGCAGAGACAACATGAAAATGACCTTCAACTCAAAATGTTGAGAAAGGTAATGCTTTGCAGGTTAAGGACCCCTTGAGCAGAAATAAGAATAATTGGCTGAACGAGTTTCAACATTGTCTGAATAGAAACTGTTTCAACTGAGCACTTTCATTAGTGAAGTAATCAACCCTGTCCACTATGGAAGTTCCCTGGAGTGGGTGGGCTCCCTCACCCCAGGCACGAGCTTCCTAGATTTGGGCACTACAGGCTACCGTCACTATCTTCGAGAAAGCTGAATTGGAAGATGGTGACTCTCATTTACTCATATGGCAGTTTGGCTGGAGGTTTCTGCTCCAAATGGTCTCACAGTTTCTCTTCCAGGAAGAACCTAAAGCAGCTAATCCACCACTCCTGGACTTGACTGGAATATCAGAATCTATGGACATGCTGAGAGTTTACTTTCAAGGAATAAGAGTGTGGCTTCAAAAATGTGAATATTTTAGGAGCACAATAACAAATATCTAAAGATGTTTTCTTTGCCTGGTGAAACATGCAACTTTCTATGAAAAAATTTCTCAGGCCCAAGCCTTCCACTTTCTCACACAAGGACATCTGGCTTCTTGAGAAGTTATGTCGCTCTTTGACAGAAGACTATGGCAAAAAGAGCCCAGTACTCTGAGGAGTTTTTCATTCTGAGAACACACGCAGCACTGTCCAGTTAGCTCCCCTCACAAATACTTAAAACTGTGCCATCCAGTGGAGTGGCCACAAGCCCCTGAAATGGGCTGGTCTGAAATGAGATATGCTGGAAGTGTATAATACAACCCAGATTTCTATGGCTTAGTACCCCCCAAAAATGTAAAATATCTCATTAATAATTTCTTACATCAATTACTTGTTAATATGGTAATATCATTTAATATGATGATACATTAGATCAAATTAAAAATTGCTAAAATTGGTTTTACCCATTTCTCTTTTTTAACGTACCTACTAGAAAATTGGCTTCCCAGTTGGTGCTAGTGGTAAAAAATCTGCCTCCCAATGCAGGAGATGCAAGAAATTCAAGTTTGATCTCTAGGTTGGGAAGATCCCCTGAAGCAGGAAGGGGCAGCCCAGATTCCAATATTCTTGCCTGGAAAATTTCATGGGCAGAAGAGCCTGGTGGGTTATAGTCCATGGGGTCGTAAAGAGTCGCACAAGACTGATCGATTGAGCCCACATAACAGAAAATTTAAATTATGTATGTGTCATACATACAGGCATTCAGAAAACTAAGATCATGGCATCTGGTCCCATCACTTCATGGGAAATAGATAGAGAAACAGTGGAAACAGTGTCAGACTTTATTTTGGGGGGGGCTCCAAAATCACTGCAGATGGTGATTGCAGCCATGAAATAAAAGACACTTACTCCTTGGAAGGAAAGTTATGACCAACCTAGGCACCATATTGAAAAGCAGAGACATTACTTTGCCAACAAAGGTCCATCTAGTCAAGGCTATGGTTTTTCCAGTAGTCATGTATGGATGTGAGAGTTGGACGGTGAAGAAAGCTGAAGAATTGATGCTTTTGAACTGTGGTGTTGGAGAAGACTCTTGAGAGTCTTTGGACTGCAAGGAGATCCAACCAGTCCATCCTAAAGGAGATCAGTCCTGGGTGTTCATTGGAAGGACTGATGTTGAAGCTGAAACTCCAATCCTTTGGCCACCTCATGCAAAGAGTTGACTCACTGGAAAAGACCCTAACGCTAGGAAGGACTAGTGGCAGGAGAAGAAGGGGATGACAGAGGATGAGGTAGCTGAATGGCATTACGGACTCGATGAACATGGGTTTGGGTAGACTCCAGGAGTTGGTGATGGACAGGGAGGCCTGGTGTGCTGCAATTCATTGCAGCACAGAGTCAGATATGCCTGAGTGACTGAAGTGAATTGAACTGATGTGTCATGCATTATATTCCTACTAGTGGTA
The DNA here is from genome assembly GCA_007570785.1 of Antilocapra americana. Classification (NCBI taxonomy): domain Eukaryota; kingdom Metazoa; phylum Chordata; class Mammalia; order Artiodactyla; family Antilocapridae; genus Antilocapra; species Antilocapra americana. The sequence goes on along the minus strand of ML661908.1, from coordinate 16,764,030 downwards.
AAGAAACTGCCTGCTGATGCAGGAGACCTAAGAGATGCAGGTTTGATCCCTGGGTTGGGAAGATCCCCTGGAGCAGGGCATGGCAACCTACTCCAGGATTCTTGCCTGGAGAATCCCATGGATAGAGGAGCCTGGTGGGCTGCAGTCCATGGGGTTGCAAAGAGTTGGACATGACTGAAGTGACTTAGCACACAGGTTTCCACAGTTGTTTGAGGAGGGAAGGTCTGGTTTTACAATTGTGGCCCTCAGACCAGCAGCATCAGCATCCCCTTGGAACCTGTGAGACATGCTAATCTCAGGTCCCATCTTTGATCTACTGAATTAGACACTCTGAGGGTGTGACCCAGTAATCTATATTTTAATAAACCCTCCAGCATGATTCTGATGCACTCTTGATTTCGTGCTGCATGCTCAGTTGCTCAGTTGCTTCTATTTGCAACCCCGTGAACTATGGCCTGCTAGGCTCCTCTGCCCATGGAATTTTCCAGGCAAGAAATCCAGAGTGGGTTGTCATTTCCTACTCCAGGGGATCTTTCCAACCCAGGGATTGAACCCACAAGTCCTGTGTCTCCTGCATGGGCAAGTGGATTCTTTACCATTGTGACAACTGGGAAATCTGCACTCTCAATGTTAGAATTAATATATCATTTAACATTTGCCTGTTCTGTGCATTGCAATTAGCTATCCCCCCCCATTTAGCAAGTGGATAAATAAGGTAACAAAGAAATTAAGAAACTTACCCAAATCACATAACGTTTAAGAGGTAAAACAATCAGGCTTTCAATTCCTGAGTTGATACTAGAGTTGATACTCTTAATCAGATGTCAAAATCCATAAGAAAAATGAAATCCAAAAGAAAAATGAAAATGAAAAGAAGAGAAATAGGAGATCTAGATTGTTTAGTTTTTTGGAGTCAGCAACTTGAAAATCTCAGAAACTCTGGTCTTCCACAAAAATGCATTTTTATGCAACACTGATATAATTTCATTAGGCCATTCAATCTCTTGAGGGTCCTGCCTGCATCAAGTTTATAACCCCTCATCTAGAGCCCCAAACTGGATGATGTGTCATTCCTGGTAATGAACTAGTCCCTCTTTAAAGGACTAGGGTTCTGCCTGTATAATGTTTCCTACTAATGTACATGGAAGGAGAAACGTGGTCTTAAATGTTTGATAGATAAAAACTGTTTCTTCTATTGACTTAACTAGGAACAAAATGCTCATTGGTAGCTTATAACCCCAACTGCCTTTTAGCAGAGGGAGTAGCAAATACCAATCTGATCTTGAAATCTTAAAGGGGCTGGGTCTTAGGGACAGAGGGCCACAGGCCTTAGTCACACTGGCTATAATGTCAAAGTTTTGCTACAAAACAAATAAAGGATCTTGCAGTGCCTGTCTTTCTCATTTGAAGATAATGTTAATGGCAGGAATTTCTACCTGTGATAGCTTTGGGAGCAAATCAGGCTGAAAAAATTAACCTATAATGAACATGTCTTTGTATTAGCAGCACAGAGGCTATTTCAGAGCCTGAAGCTGTTTGATAAGCATAGCAGAGCTAATTTTTAACCTGACCTGAAACGTTTATAATTTTTTCCCAGACAGTTGTGATCAAACGCTGGGGAATGGTGGTGAAAGAGGGGAGGTTGGTCTCGTTTTATCAACCTACAAAACTAGAGCTGAACATTTATTCTTTCATAAAAGAGAAAATAGGTTGTCTTGAACTGTATTGGCAAATCCTTATTGTTTCTTTAATAAGTGTGGTTCTACATTTCAGAAGACAGGAAAGTATTAAGGGTAAATACATATCTCTGTTTATTTGGCATTTATTTAATGTCTTGAAATAACAGGCAGTCACTGATATAAATGAGTTGAGCTCTGAAAGTTTGTACTTGGGAAATTTGTTCATAAAAATTATAAATAATACACACACACACATTCTTGTGTGCTCAGTCGTATTTGACTCTTTGCAGGCTCCTTTGTCCATGGAATTTTCCAGGCAAGAATACTGGAGTGGGTTGCTATTTCCTACTCCAGGGGATGTTCCCTGCCCAGGGATCAAAATCAGGTGGATTTTTTTTACCACTAGCACTACTTCCAGCAATATGTATATATAGGCTTTATTTTTTCCTAACTACATGAAAGATGAGCTAAAATATATGCCTTTGGAATCATCCTGCAAAACCTAACCACTATTCAAGGCACTATTTCCATGGGACTATACAATTAATTTTAGAAACCTATCTACATCTGGCAAAAAGAGAGACTCTAACTATATTCTGTGACTCTGTAAAACAGATTAGAGACTTTTCTTTTGATGGGCTCTGGTGGAAGCACTTTTTCCTTCCCTCTGTCAGCTAGTTTTAAAAGTGGGAAGGAATTCGCCCCCTGGTGGTGATCACATAGGAGCATGAAATATTTGTAAATCAGGTGTTATATTATAGATTGCTTATGCATTCTTCCCCTCCCCCACTATTAGATTTTATAAAACATCTTTATATCTCCCCAAACATCTAGGGCATTAGCTTGTACCTAGGAAAAAATTTCCCAAGTTTGTTGAATAATTATTAAAGATATTGATTCTTCAGGGACAATTGGACAAGAGTGAATGACAGTCTTGCAAGTTCCTGTCATAGAATCATAAGCAACAGGGTTTATCTTCCAATATGAGTGCACCAATATAGGATTTACTTTAAAATGGCTTCCAGTAGTACCAATAAATTTCTAACAAACTAGTCCCTGAGTTGAAATTTCTGTGCCTAGTTTCTGCAAACACCACACCCTACACACACACCACACACACACACAAACACACATCACATACAAACACCCCACCTATCACACTTAATGTTCCAGTTAAACTGGTCTTCTTGTCATTCCCCAGACACAATTTTCACTGCCCCTCCCCCTTTTCCTTTAGTTACGATTTTCCTTTGGCCCTATCGCCTAGAAGGGATTCCCTTTTCTTTTCTATACTGCCTTAAATCCAACACTCCCACCTTACAGTAATACTAAAAATAACTATTCTGCCTTTCTTTCCTGAGATATATTGAGAATCTGTGATCTCTTTGTCTTAAAAAACAAAAACAGAAAACAAATCAAAAACATTTTTGTCTGAACTCCCCTGCCTAAATAATTAGCACCTCCTTTTACCTTATCTCTAATTCTCCATTCCACACAGTTCAAAACCTTATTATATAACTTCTTGTTCAAATACTTCTAAATTATAAGTTCCTGGGCTAAAATCTCTTTCTAAACTTCTTATACTTCTCCATTTATTAATCCACTCCTGGGATTGTTTACCACATTTATGCATTCATTTACCTAATTCACTCATTCAATGAGCACCTATGAAACATGAAAGAGACATTTTGATGATATTTTGGGGTTACTGTGCCTAAGACAGGACTATTTCACATTATCTGTAAGATGGAAATCTTGTCTCTGTAAAATCAAACAAAAATAACTGCTAAATGGTGTTTGCCAATATCCTGACATAATTATCCTGGTTCTGCCTCAGTTTAACATAATCCCCTTACATTTAGTTGAGATCTCAGTGTGTGTGTCAGCTAACAGGCATAGTGGGGAAAAACATGGACCCTCAGGAACAAGAGTGTAGATTTCATGCCTGAAAGCTTCAACTATTCACTGTGAAATATGGTTAAGTGTTAACCTGGTGAGAAAGAAAATGGCAGCAGGGAGCTTGGGACTTAAGGAAAACTGAATAATCCCTAGGAAGAAAGTAAGAGACTGTTTCCTAGAGAAGCATGAAAAGATTGCTTTGAGGGTCTCATTGAGATATGGGGACCAAGAAACATGTAGTGACAACCACCTGCGGTTTCCTCCGCTAGCATTCAGTACCTAGGGGCAGAGACAGAAAAGATCGAGTCTACGTTTAGCCAAGGTCAGGACTTGGAAGGCTAATGCCGTTGGAGGAGATAGTTGGGAAGAGACTTATAGTCAGAAGAGGGAAGGAAGCAATGAAGGGAAGAGGAACTGGAAGGACTGGAGAACTCAGTGGGACAAGGTGGGTGAAAGTTGGACCGCTAAAGAGGTGTGGGTAGAGATTATTTTTATATTGCAGATTCCAGCTTCAGAAATAAAGCTGTTCTTGGTGAAAATATGGTTGAGAACAGGTTGCTCATGGAGAATGGAAATTCAAATTTTGTAAATTAAGAAGATGAAGTTGAAGCTAGATGAATTTCTCACCAGATTTGAACGCTGTCCCTAACTATGGCAGGAGCCCTGGAAGTCATGACTCCTATGAGTCAGATGCCAAAATCTTCAGTAAATGAAGGCTTACGGGATGGAGAGAGTGGTAGAGCCACATGGCCATGAAACCCAAAGAAGAGCTATTAGAAAAATGCAAAAGGGAATTTTGCCTTTTAGTGAAGTTTGATTGGTTTATATAATAGTTTGTTTTATTCTATGAAACTGCTTATTTTTCCCATTTAATAAGTTAGAAAACATACATGTGACAGATAAGCATACCAACTGAAAAATGTTGCTAGCCATCCAACTCTACAAGGACCGAGTCATTAGCCACTGAAGTTGCTGACCTTTAATACACCCTGAAAGGGGCTCAGGGTGGAGATTAAGAATGAGACACTCTGTGCTCTGGGAAAACTGGCAGAACAGGCCTTCAGATAGTTTGATATTTTTCAGGAAAGTGTGTTATGAACCCAAACTCCTGTATCTTCCCATACTTAGAAAAACTAAGAGGTCTGTTTCTTCATGAATAGCAACAAACTTCTACCAGGATGTGTGCTTGGTTGTCTATATTCTCTTAACCAAACTCTCATACGTATTGACCTCCCCTGCTTACCGCCTGGAACAGTTCTTCAGAGTTCTCTGAGGGGCTGTCTCCCCAGCTATAGTCCTCAGAAAGACACTAAATAAACTCGACTCACAGCTTTTACATTTTTAAATTTTTGGCTGTGGTGGGTCTTCATTGCTGGCCAACTTTTCTCTTGTTGTGGCGAGTCGGGGGCTACTCTGTAGTTGCAGTGCGTGGGCTTCTCATTGCAGTGGAGCGGAGAAGTGTGTGCTTCTCTTGCCATGGAGCATGGGCTCTAAGGCGTGTGGGATTCAGTAGTCTGGCATGCAGGCTTAGTTGCCAGATAACATGTGGAATCCTCCTAGATCAGGGATGGAACCCATAGCTCTTACTGGCAGGTGGCCTCCCCACTATTTCCCCCAACAGAGAAGACCCTGTGTGTTAAGTTTCTTTTTTAAGTTGACAAGTATTATTGTTGTTCAATCACTCAGTCGTGTCTGACTCTTTGTGACCCCAGGGAATGTAGCCCGCCAAGCTCCTCTGTCCATGGGATTTCCCAGGCAAGAACACTGGAGTGGGTTGCCATTTCCTTCTCCAGGAGTGGCACCAGTAGTAAAGAATCTGCCTGCCAAGGAAGGAGACACAGGAGACTCAGGTTTGATCCCCAGGTCGGGAAGATCCCCTCGAGAAGGAAATGGCAACCCACTCCAATATTCTTGCCTGGAAAATTCCATGGACAGAGGAGCTTAGAGGGCTACAGCCCAGGAGGCCACAAGAGATGGACACAACTGACTGACTGAACACATTGCCTGACAAGTATGTCAAAAGTATACAAACTCAGAAATAAATACTGAGAAAAAACTTAGTTTTATTGTTTTTTTTTAATGAGAGGCAATTTATCAGGCATCATGAATTTCCTGTCTCATTTCAAAATATCACAAACTGACATTCTGCTAATGCATTATGTCTGATCAAATTCATATTTTGCTTTATCTAAGCTTCAGGTAGCATTTAAGTGTTGTACTGGGCTACTCGTTTACAAGGATTAATCCCAAGTTTAAATATTTTAATGACAAGATGTGTGGATGTTCTCTTTCTGCATCACTTCTCACCCAATTTAGGATAAAAAGTATAAATCTTTTTGCAGCAAACAAATCTCCTCAAGAATCAGAGCCTGATTTCAAAACTGAGAAAAAGTCATAGTAATTCTTTTAAACTTAAAACAGAAGGATAGTGTGGGAACTCAAAGTGATAATGTTACATGTTAGACATAAATTTTTATTTAATTATCAACTATATGAGGAATTATAATCTACTGGTTAAAATTTCATTATAAGTGATCTCTCTTTTGTGAGAGAGCCCATAGAGAGGGCTGTCACCTCCACCATCTAGGCTCCTTTAAATTCTCAAAAGTATCACCGAGTGAAAGTGAAAGTTGCTCAGTTGTGTCTGACTCTGCAACTGTATAGTCCATGGAATTCTCCAAGCCAGAGTACCAGTGTGGGTAGCCTTTCCCTTCTCCAGGGGATCTTCTCAACCCAGGGATCGAACCCATGTCTTCTGCATTGCAGACAGATTCTTTACCAGCTGAGCCACAAGGGAAGCCCAAGAATACTGGAGTGGGTAGCCTACAGCGTATCTTCCCAACCCAGGAATCGAACCAGGGTTTCCTGCATTGCAGGCGGATTCTTTACCAACTGAGCTATCTACTTATAGATACCACCAACACCTAGGATGACATCTCTACAGGTGCTTTTCATTATTTCTTTTCCAAAGACACCTTTGTGTCTGTGTCTTACATTTCCCTTCCAGAAGAACCACAATAGAATCACAACCAAGAGACAAAGATCTCTGCCAATTGTAAAGGCTTCCGAGAGACTCCCCGGGTGGTCCAGCAGTTAAGACTCTGTTTCCACTGCAGGGGGCATGGATTTGTTCCCTGGTCAGGGAACTAAGATCCCTCTTTTCTTAGTTCCCCAAAAAGAGAAATTAAAGGCTTTCAGAAATGATACACAGAACTGAAGAAAAATGATAATCCTTTTACATCTCAAGGTAGATAGAGTTCTATATTTTAAGGCTATAGATCAAAAAAGGCTCATTTTACAAAGAAAATCCCTTCTAAGGAAGCACATAAAGAGATTTAGATAGATTCTTTAAAAGACAAGACAGGCTTAAGAGTACTTATCTTAGAGGGATCATTTATGTAAGATATAAGGCAAAAAGAGATCTTGGAAAAACAAGATGCTGTATGAATGCAAAGACTGTTTCATTCTAATTATATTAATTTAATCCATTTACTCCATGGGGATCATGCCCTAAAGATTTCAAAAGATTTAGTCATTTTTCTCCATAACAGATTTGCTTTAAATCTTTATCTCTTCAGCTGTCTACCTTTTCATCTAGAGGCTTTTGGTACAAAATATTTCCATTAGAAGAAATATTCGACCAACCCTTTAAACTCTGAACAAAATAACATCTATTCTGGATTGCTAGCTGGTCTTTGAATAATAAATCTTCCTGCAGTTAAAAATGGATAATTAAGGTCTGTTTCAGACACTTGATTTTAGAGAAAGGAAGCTCAGTAATTAAAGTGAGAATGGAAAAAATGAAAATGAAAACTGATCAGGAGCGAATAAAAATTTTCCATTTCCATTTAAAGGACTCTCTCAGGCACCAAGTTTCATTCATGTTACCCCAGAGGCTACTCAAACTATTTATCTGCTTTCCAAAGCATCTCAGATTTTGAGTAAAGGAAACGTAAGCTATGTTATTTGGTTCTATAAGATAAACAGGAATGAAAGGCAATTCTAAAGTTTATGCTGCAGTGGAGATTGAGAAAAAGGGAAATGAGAGCAAAGACATGTTGACCAGGAGTAACTGGCCAATCCCCACTGCCCTGTCTCTCCCCACAATGGCCTCTTTCTAGGAGAATCCCAGCCAGACAAGGTCACAAACCAGTTTTAAGGTTGCTGTGTCTTCAAAGCCCATCTGCCTTTCAACAGTCTAATGCTGGCAAAGAACTGCAGGTCATAAGGGGCTGCTATAGGTCTCCAGGACAGATGGTTCTACCTGAAGAACAATGACCTCACTAACCTCAGACAAGGATGCCTTTCATCCACTCTAGGGCACAGCAGTCGAGTATGTTCAGCATCATCATGGCTTTCAGGTTAGCCCTAACAACAGAAAAGAAGAACCAAACTCCTGGAAGAGAACCCCAAAACATCTGAGCCATCCTCTCCCGGAAAATCAGAATCTCACAGAAACTATCAGGAGAGAACCACAAGAGGAAAATAAAGCTCATTTCTCTTTTCAAGACTAATAACACTGACATTTCCAATGATAATCCACAGCATTCACACCAAACTAAAGTGATTAATCATCTCACTTGTCACCTTCATAAAAATTTAAGTTCTCCTTGAGATGACTGGAGAACAGCTTAGCACAAATCAAACAAACTAAAACAAAACCAGTAATTGCTCATTATCAGTTGAAGGAGTTTAATTTTTAACATAACCTCTATTTCTCAAATTCTGTTTAATGAAGAAACTAAAGTATTCAAGACATCAATCCACACAGGTAAGGCTTCAGACCTTACAAAAGATCTAAAGATATTAAAAAAAAAAAAACCTATTATTAAAGGTTTCACGTGGGACAGTAGGGAAGTCTCATGCTGCTGCTGTGGGACCTGGGTGGGCCGGCTCTAAACAGCATTCAGTTACACGTCTGTACATGTGTTCAATCTGTCTGCTTATCTTGAGTACTCTTTGCTAACTACTATATTTATATCAGGGCTTTCCATGTGGCACTAGTGGTAAAGAACCCACCAGCCAATGCAGGAGACACAGAGATATGGTTTCAATCCCTAATTCAGGAAGATCCCCTGGAGGAGGGCATGGCAACCCACTCCAGTATTCTTGCCTGGAGAATCTCATGGACAGAGGCACTTGGTGGGTACAGTCCATAGGTTCACAAAGATCAGACATGACTGAGCTACTTAGCTTGCCCATACATATTTATATTTAATTTTTTTTCAGATAGTTTTGAGTGGTGTACAGAGCTATAGCTGTCTTTCCAAATGACTTTTGTATAATAGAAGGATTGTTTCCAAAGCATTGTTTGTTCCACTCTTTTTCACCATGCATGCACAAACTTAATTGGATTAATATACTTGAAGTTTCTCATACATTTTTTTAACATCTGAGCATTATAAATTACTGACCAGAATAGTGTAACAAAAAGTATAAGACATAATTCTTGATGTCACAGAGGGCAGGAAGGTGAGCCCAAGTTTCTGTGGGTGAGCACCAGCTGGGATCCTGGCAAGGTGACACATGGTTCTGAATGGTTAGCTGCACCACTCTAGGCAACTAGAGGCTGCAGGTCCTGAGAGTTGCATTGATCTTCACAGAAGCATGAGCCTTGCTGGAAGTATGTACAGACCTGGGGCACCTCTTCATTGTAAGCAAAGTGGCAGCTTGGACCCCCAGGGAGAAGCACCTTGGGGAAGTTCTTGCATAGCCACTGGGAAGGGGGACAGCCCCCCCACCATGGCCGCTGACACCCAGCCCCATGAGGTCCATCACAGCTGCTGTCCCAATTGGGAATCTTGATTTATTTTCTAATGTGGCACTCTCTTTTTAACTGGCAAGTTTGTTCCAAATAGAAGTGCAAATTTTTACTGCAGTAAATTTCAAAATATTTCTATTGTCCTATTTTGTGTCTTCTATTTATCCTGCTATTTTGATGCTTTTTCTCTTTCTAACTTTTTGCCTTTTGATTGATTCCATTTTTAAAATGTATCTAATTTCCTTCTGAAATTCTGAAAGCTGTTCACTATATTTTTATTGTATCTAACCCTTAATAAGCTCATCTTTATATGTAACTTTAAAGTTAATATTATCACCTTCGTTTAACAAGCAAAAGATCTTAGCAAGTTTTATGTAAAACCACTTGTTTGCCAGATATTGTTACCCCCTTTACATTGTGATCTTAATTGTTTTTTACCTGCAAAATTAAATGTTTTTGTCATGGACTCAACATTTTAGATTTATCCATATGTTAATCTTTGCTCATCATTCCTTCCTGTATCTCAGACACACCTTTAGTTTATCTTTTCTTCTTCCTAAAGTAAGTTCTTTTTGAAGTGTTAATGAGGGTCTGTTGGTAATAAACCCTCCAAATTTGTTTGTTGAAAATGTCTTTATTTTGCCCTCATTCTTGAATGCAATTTTAACTAGACATGTATTACCAGATGGATAATTCTTTTTTCTTTTCTATCAGTGTTTTGAAAATATTGTTTTCCATCTTAAGGGCTCAGTTGTTGATGTTGTTGAGGTTGTTGATGTTGAAAACAATCAGCTCTCTCACTCATCAGCAGAGCCACCTAAAGGGTGGTCTAGGGAGTTTGTTGAAAATGTAGCTCTCAGCCCCTACCCTAGACCAAGTGAATCAGAATGATCAAGGCCCTCCAGAGTATATTAAGTAAAATCTCTTAGAAAATGTTTAAGACAATTTATATTATTAATTCTTAGATTTTTATTGTAATGTGTTTCTTTGATAAAAAAAGATCCCCATGTTATCATATTTTTTGTTAATATGCAATAATTTAATTTTAATTGTTTCTCGGTGAAGAAACAGCTAAGCTGAAAAAAATCCAAGGTCTTTGACTTTAAAATTAATACTTGTATTCATAGACTCCACAGAAAATCTCTTTCATGAAATGTCATCAAGTTTGGTGATTTAGTTATCTTCATAGGAAAGAATGTCAGCAGTTTGGGAATACTGGAACAATAGCCTCGTCTGAGCCCCTTTGTGCTTCCCCTCCAGTGGCAGACAAGAGGACAGAAAGTTTGAGCAGAAACAAAATCAGACACAGAACCTAATGGGAGAGGAGACATATTTTTGTTTAAAAGGCTGATGAATGAGTGGGAAACTTAAGATTTGGGTGCTTTAAAATCTGGTGCTTTTAAGACTAATTGTCTGTAATGACAATATGTCTGTATGCCTTGTAAATAGGAACCTGGAATGAGACACATCTGTCATGATGAAATGTGATACAGGAGAGAAGATAAACTCTGCCTCTAATTAATAAAATGTCCAATTGTTTGAGATGCTTGCACTGGGACTGGGATGGCAATAGGATCAGATTGTTGCAGGAATTTTTTATGGATGAGTTATGCAGATTCAATCTGACTAATTCATGAAAGCTCAGCAGAGGCCGTGAAAACCCATCCATCAGCCATTGCTATTATCTGCAGAGGAGCTCAGCAACCTCAGGGAGCTGAGACCTAGACACTGATATTATTGCATTGGATAATTTACATCAAGTAGCTCCTCCAAAACAAAGCCCTTTTTTCTCACTCTCTTCATCTAGAAACCCTTATAAAACAGGCAGAAACACTGTGACCTGAGCCTTCCAATGCCTCACTCACCTCTCTCTCCTGTAACTTCCATCTCTCCCTTTCGGCTGGCTCCCTCCCATGACCCTAAATCTGCACACAGGTATCTCTCATCTTAAAACAAACAAACAAACAAAAAAGGAATTAACAGAAAACAAAGCAAAGGAAGTGCACTTGGAATTCTGCCTATCCACTTGGAGATAAGTTTCTCACTCTCCTTCCACACTCAGCTCACTGAAAGAGGTGTACATTTCCACATTCTCCCTTTCACATTCCCTTCATTTCCAAACCCATTGCAGTCTGGCTTCTGTCTGGAATCAGCTGGGACACTCCTCTTGCCAAGATCACCACCAGCAACAGGGTGGCAATGTCTCAGTCCTTACCTGGCTGACTATCTCCAGGGTACCCAGCTCCATTGATGACTCACTCCCTCTCTTCTGGAGGTTCTTTAGTTCCTTGCCCTCATGGACCCTACTTCTCTTGCTGAATCTCATTTCCACTCTCTGTCCCACCCACTGTTCCTCTTCATCAATTGTCCTGTTAAACACTGGTGAGCCCCAGATTTCCATCACAAGGCCTTTTCTCTTCACATCCACAGCCTCCCTGTTATGGCTGAGAATTCCAAAATTTGTTATGCACTATTCAAACTCTGGATTTGACAGTAAGGAGTTCATGATCTGAGCCACAGTCAGCACCTGGTCTTGTTTTGGGGGACTGTATAAACCTTCTCCATCTTTGGCTGCAAAGAATATAATCAATCTGATTTCGGTGTTGACCATCTGGTGATGTCCATGTGTAGAGTCTTCTCTTGTGTCGCTGGAAGAGGGTGTTTGCTATGACCAGTGCGTTCTCTTGGCAAAACTCTATTAGCCTTTGCCCTGCTTCATTCTGTACTCCAAGGCCAAATTTGCCTGTTACTCCAGGTGTTTCCTGACTTCTTACTTTTGCATTCCAGTCCCCTATAATGAAAAGGACATCTTTTTTGGGTGTTAGTTCTAAAAGATCCTGTAGGGCTTCATAGAACCATTCAACTTCAGCTGCTTCAGCATTACTGGTTGGGGCATAGGCTTGGATTACTGTGATATTGAATGGTTTACCATGGAAACGAATAGAGATCATTCTGTCATTTTTTGAAATTGAAGAAAGCAGGGAAAACCACTAGACCATTCAGGTATGACCTTAATCAAATCCATTGTAATTATACAGTGGAAGTGATAAATAGATTTAAGGGATTAGATCTGATAGACAGACTGCTTAATGAAATATGGACGGAGGTTCATGACTTTGTACAGGAGACAGGGATTAAGAAAATTCCCAAGAAAAAGAAATGCAAAAAAGCAAAACGGCTATCTGAGGAGGCCTTACAAATAGCTGTGAAAAGAATAGAAGCGAAAAGCAAAGGAGAAAAGGAAAGATATTCCCATCTGAATGCAGAATTCCAAAGAATAGCAAGGAGAGATAAGAAAGCCTTCCTCAGTGATCAATGCAAAGAAATAGAGGAAAACAACAGAATGGGAAAGACTAGAGATCTCTTCAAGAAAATCAGAGATACCAAGGGAACATTTCATATAAAGATGGGCTCAATAAAGGACAGAAATGGTACGGACCTAACAGAAGCAGAAGATATTAACAAGAGGTGGCAAGAATACACAAAAGAACTGTACAAAAAAAAAAATCTTCACAATTCAGATAATCACGATGGTGTGATCACTCTCACTCAGCTAGAGCCAGACATCATGGAAGGTGAAGTCAAGTGGGCCTTAGAAAGCATCACTACAAACAAAGCTAGTGGAGGTGATGGAATTCCAGTTGAGCTACTTCAAATCCTAAAAGATGATGCTGTGAAAGTGCTGCACTCAATATGCCAACAAATTTGGAAAACTCAGCAATGGCCACAGGACTGGAAAAGGTCAGTTTACATTCCTATCCCAAAGAAAGGCAATGCTAAAGAATGCTCAAACTACTGCACAATTACACTCATTTCACACGCTAGTAAAGTAATGCCCAAAATTCTCCAAGCCAGGCTTCAGTAATACATGAACCATGAACTTCCAGATGTTCAGGCTGGTTTTAGAAAAGGCAGAGGAACCAGAGATCAAATTGCCAACATCCACTGGATTGTTGAAAAAGCAAGAGAGTTCCAGAAAAACATCTACTTCTGCTTTATTGACTATGCCAAAGCCTTTGACTGTGTGGATCACAATAAACTGGAAAATTCTGAAAGAGATGGGAATACCAGACCATCTGACCTATCTCTTAAGAAACCTGTATGCAGGTCAGGAAGCAACAGTTAGAACTGGACATGGAACAAAAGACTGGTTCCAAATAGGAAAAGGAGTACGTCAAGGCTGTATATTGCAACCCTGCTTAGTTAACTTATATGCAGAGTACATCATGAGAAACGCTGGGCTGGAAGAAGCACAAGCTGGAATCAAGATTGCCGGGAGAAATATCAGTAACCTCAGATATGCAGATGACACCACCCTTATGGCAGAAAGTGAAGAGGAACTAAAAAGCCTCTTGCTGAAAGTGAAAGAGGAGAGTGAAAAAGTTGGCTTAAGGCTCAACATTAAAAAAACGAAGATCATGGCATCTGGTCCCATCACTTCATGGCAAATAGATGGGGAAACAGTGGAAGAAGTGTCAGGCTTTATTATTTTTGGCTCCAAAATCACTGCAGATGCTGACTGCAGCCATGAAATCAAAAGACGCCTACTCCTTGGAAGGAAAGTTATGGCCAACCTGGATAGCATATTGAAAAGCAGAGACATTACTTTGCCAACAAAGGTCCATCTAGTCAAGGCTATGGTTTTTCCAGTGTTCATGTATGGATGTGAGAGTTGGACAGTGAAAAAAGGCTGAGCACCACAGAATTGATGCTTTTGAACTATGGTGTTGGAGAAGACTCTTGAGAGTCCCTTGGACTGCAAGGAGATCCAACAAGTTCATCCTAAAGGAGATCAGTCCTGGGTGTTCATTGGAAGGACTGATGCTGAAGCTGAAACTCCAATCCTTTGGCCACCTCATGTGAAGAGTTGACTCACTGGAAAAGACCCTGATGCTGGGAAGGATTGGGGGCAGGAGGAGATGAGGATGACAGAGGATGAGATGGCTGGATGGCATCACTGCCTCGATGGACATGGGTTTGGGTGGACTCCGGGAGTTGGTGATGGACAGGGAGGCCTGGCATGCTGCTGTCATGGGGTCACAAAGAGTCGGACACGACTGAGCGACTGAACTGAACTGAACTGATTCATACTCTCCTCATCCATCCTCACATAGATGTTTTATAGACACCTCAAACTCAATGTGATCAGTAAGGCTTTATTTATTTACTTATTGACCAAGCATGTGGGATCTTAAGGAGATTCCTTGGTGGCTCAGATGATAAAGAATCTACCTGCAATGCAGGAAATGTGGGTTCAATACCTGGGTGGGAAAGATCCCCAGGAGAAGGGAATGGCAACCTACTACAATATTCTTGTCTGGAGATCCCCATGAACAGAAGAGCCTGGTGGGGCTTGGGGCCGCAAAGAGTCAGACACAACTGAGAGGCTAAGCACTTAGCACTAGTGGGATCTTTGTACCCTGATCCGGGATTGAACGTTGTTCCTCGGCAGTGAGACGGCAGAGTCCTAACCACTGAATTGTCAGGGAATTCCCAGAAAGGCTTTATTAAAAAAAAAAAAAAGAAGTCCTCCTATATTTCTTATCTTTCCAGTTACTTTAAACAGTAACCACAAGATCAGGTACTCTACCATCTAAAAGCAACCAGACTAACAAAATGATAGGCAGTCTGATGAAGGCTCCATGATGGGTCCATTATCTTGTGGGGTTTGGTTGCTGTCTTCTAGGAAGTCATGTACTGGCTAAGTCAACAGCTAGTATATAATATTATGCTTCCAACAGTAAGAATACATGGATCCAAGAACCAAGAGTGTAGAAGTGGCCCCCTCATCATCTACATAGGGGTCCATTGAAAATATATGTGCTCTTATTTCCTGCCATCTAAGGTCCTGCTCAGTTAGAAGTCCTAGTTCCCTGGGAAGGAACACTTCTGCCTGTGTTCATAATGAGTTTCACTGAAGGTAAAACTTATGACACTCTGACCACTTGGGGTTTTCACACCAACAGTTCAACAGTCAAGGAAATGATTTACTGTCTGGCTAAAGAAATTAAGGAGTTGGTGTTAACCTTCCACAAAAGGGGATGATAAGGGACAATATCTGAAACAGGTGATTCACTAGGTCTCTCTTAGCACTGCCATGCCCATTGATAAAGGTTAATAGAAAATATAACATCCATGAGCCAAAAACTACAGGGTAAATAAATGGTCAGCCCACTAGAAGTTTTGGGTCACTTCAGCAAGCAACTTAGACAAGCCAACAGTTGGCTGAGGGTAGGGAAATACAGAATGTGTGATAATAGAGGCAGACAATGTCGGTTAGCGCCTTAGGACCAGCCCCAGTACAAAAAGTGTTGCTTATTCCACCAACCCGCTTGCCTTAAGTGTTTCTGGAAATCACAACTAGTTACCACCTTGAAGGCAGCTCCATGACTGAGTGACCGACTTGGGAAAGCAGTGAGGACAACAGTGGAAGCCCTATAGTGGATTAAGGAGCCACTCACAATGGAAGGTGACAAGCAGCTCTGATGAGCACATGAGGTCACCTATAACAGGCAGAGCCTCAGATTCTCTCAGCCTCACCTGTCAACCAGCCCTGGGCCATTTATTCTGCCACAATGCCAGTTCCATTGGGCCCGTGCAGTCCTGCTCTTGAGGCTGACCCTTAGAGTCTCTGGCCCCTCTTTCTCTTCCTAGACCCAGACACTACAAAGCATGCAGTCTGGCCCTCTGGAAGGCGCCTGGTGACCAAGCCAGAAGGGCCGGGAGTTAACACTCTGTGGGTGAACTCTGTTCAGTGAGAGACAAGAGAAGAGAGGGTGTCAGAAGGTGAATTCCCTCTCCATACACCTTCTGATGGACGACTGTGAAGCGTGGCTTTTTGGGTCAGCCTATTTGGGGGTGTTTCATGTGGCTAAGAAACTGGCCGTCTCTTCATGAAGCAACAGTCAGCACCATAATGTCAGACCTTGTGTGACCTCCCATCCGCTGTGACTCATTTCACTTTCTCTCTGTCTCACTCCTTGAGATTACCCATCCCAGGATCACATCAGCTTTTAATCCTTGCCTCGGGTTCTGTATGGAAAAGAACCTGGACTAAGTCTCATTGCACAGCTTTACTCTACCTAAAGAAAACCTTGGGTCAGGCTCCTGCTGACACTTTCAGTCTCATTACCAAATGTTCCCCTACTCTCATCCCTTGGTAAACCAGGCAGAATAACTAAGAGGTTTCTGAGTTGCTCCTCTTTTCACAGCATTATCTGACTGCATCTGCTCTTTCCTCTGCCTGGACAGGGCTCCCCTAGCCACTCCCACCGTGAACTTCCAATCATGCCATGAGTCAAGTCAGATAACAGTCAGTCCAGTACTTCACATAACATCATTAAAATGAATGAGAATATTTAGAAGCCTCTTTTGAGTACCCTTGCTTAATACTGAAAGATGAAAAAGACAAAAAACACATTTGATTGGATAAAAACTTACTTCTCCTATCATGGTAAAAATACTTGAAAAACAAGGAAACAAATATGGAGAGAAACCAAAACACATTCATTTATCAGCAAATAACATTGTTAAAAATGTAAAGAAATAAAAAATTAAATTGTACATTACAGGAGGGTTTTTTGTATAGATAGAAAAGAGTAAAGATATTCCTGACATGTCAACATATGAGACTTCTAGTCTGGTTCAAAAAAAAATACACAAATAACTAATTTTCTTATGAACAACTAAAGAAAAACATGTACTAAAGAAGATATATTCTCAACAGTAATTTCTTTAATAAAAACAATGATTTATGGGAAAATATGCTTAATGGAATAGCTACTTTAATGGAATAAAAAATATTTTGGGATAAAGTCACAGAGACATTTCTACATATGAAATCCTGCACTGCTTCATTCATAGTCAAGATGTTACAGCAAAGAAGCTCAAGCCAGAAGTGCATCAATGCTAGAGATATAAAAAATGTAGCTACTTTCTATGAAGACAAGACCTCTAAAATAAGAATAGACTCACAGTACTTTGCAGTGATGTGGGGAATAACCATGGTCATCTTTTAAATGACACAGAGTTTTAGGGAGCTATTTGTGGCAAAAGACATAAAAGACTTGTTGACTATAAAGGTATTATATTATACATCTCTATTATACAAAACACCATGCTACAGATCTGCTGTCTTTCTCTGGGATGATGAATAGCTATCAGGATATATGCTGTTTGGAAGATATTTTCAAAGATATAAACACTTTTAATCACTCCCTTCAAGGTAGAGCTGCCATTTTGATAATTTCAATTTCAGTGATGAGTGAGAAAATAACTGGTTCTTGAAAGACACATACTCTGCAGAGGATATTTTGAAAAATGGATGTCTGAAATGATTTCACATCATTCATTACATGATGAGACAACTGAAAACAATGTGCTGCCTATAACAATTCTCTTATGTGTTCACTTTTAAAAAGCTGAAATAAATATTTCAAACCTACTTTTTAAATCATCCACATGTGAGATTTCAGTGAACCTACATCTGTTTATAAAAATACAAAATTCAGAAACTTTTGATGACTGAACAAAAACCTGACTAATATCAGGGAAGATGGACACCTGGTGTGGGATTTTCAACTAAAATCTTTGCATAATCTGTGAATGGAATTCAAAAACCAGCATCACAACCTAGAAGGCACAACCAACAATGAACGTCTCCAATTTGGACATATGTATCTTCGTAAGGTAACTTTTTCACTAGAACCACGATTAGAAGCAACTATGGAAAGAAAGTGAATTTAGAAGCAGAAGTTAAAACCATGTTTTTCAAAAAAAAAAAAAACATAGCATATTCAATCACAGGGATATGCAGTGAAAAATCATCTAATGTAATTGCTTTTTTCATCTTTGTCTCATCCTTTCAGAATTTCAATTTTTTTCCTGTTTGGTACATAAGTCATGTATATAACGAATAAATACACATGACCATTAGGCAACAATTTCTCGGATGTGACACCAAAAGCACAGGCACAAAAGGAAAAAAAAGAGATAAACTGGACTTCACCAAATAACAAACTTTGGTGCATCAAAAGACAATATCAATGGGATGCCGGTGGTTCAGTGGTTAGGGATCAGTGCTTTCACTGCCATGGGTCCAGGTTCAATCCCTGGTCAGGGAACTAAAATTTCCCCAAGGTAGGCAGCATGGCCAAAAAAAAAAAAGACTATATCAAAAGAGTGAAAAGGCAACCTTTGGAATGAGAAAGAATATTTGCAAATCATATATAAGGAATGAAGAGCCAGAATATGCTTTCTTTTTTTTTTTTTTAACTCCTTCAACTCAACAGCAACAACAAAAAACTAAAGAATGCAATTTAAAAATGGGTAAAGTATGTAGATAAATATTTCTCCAAAGAAAACACAAATGGCCAATAAACACATGAAAAGATGCTCAACATCCCTAGTCAGTAGGGAAATGTAAATCAAAACCACAATGAGATACCACTTCATATCCATTAAGATGATTATTATTAGAAAAAACAAATAAACAGAAAATAACAGGCATTTTTGAGAATATAGAGAAATTGGAACCCTCATATATTGCTGATAGGAATGTAAAATGATACAACCACTGTGAAAAACATTATGGAAGTTCCTCAGAAAATTAAATATAGAAATATCATATGACTCAGCAATTCCATTCCTAGATATATATCCAAAGAAATTGAAAACAGGGACTTGAACAATACCTGTACACCAATATTCATAGCGGCATTATTCACAATAGGCAAAAGGTAGAAATCACCCAAATGTCCACTGATGGATGAATAAACAAACATGATTATATACATACAATGCAATATTATTCAGGCTTCAAATAGATATTCTGAGACATGCTACAATATGAATGAACCTTGAGGACATTATGCAAAGTGAAATAAGTCAGACACAGAAGGACAAATACTGTATGATTCCACTTATCTCAGGTACCTACAGCAGTCAGATTTATAGAGACAGAAAGAAGAGTGGTGGTTGTCAGAGCTGAGGCAGGAGAGAAGGGGAAGTTATTGTGTAAGTTCAGCTTGGGAAGAGTTGGCTATACAATAGAAACACTCTTAAAGTCACTGAACTGTACACTTAAAATGATACCTTTAATACTATACAAAAATAAAAAAAGAGTCCAGGACCAAAATGTATGTACATCTGAAATACAGATAGACAGTAAGGGTAAATAATGGTGACTTCTTCATCCTCAGCACAACGCCTGTTCAATTAGTTCTTTTGGAAGGAAGACAGGAGAGAGAAAAGAAATCTGGCTTGGAAATAAGACATGGAGGCTTATTTCCTGTGTATGTCTTTGAAAGAAACAACTACTGGTCACCCTGGGCAATACCAGTCATATATTCTCCTAGTACATGGAGACTTTTCTCCATCTATCCTGCCCTTCTCCTCCTTGCCAAATGCTGTCCCCACAGTGCTTTCAACTTCACAACAGCTGTCAAACTGCAAATTCTAAGTGGAACTTCTGATAACTGATACACATGCGGCAGTGAATGTGGTAGAAGAAATCTGTGCCATCTTCCCTAAGCACGCAAAAGGAGCTACATTCAGATAAAAGTCTCTCGTGAAACTCATATGTAAAAAAAAGTCTATCCATGTGCCTAACACTGAGTTGCAGTGACCATCAGGCTCAATGAAGTAACTCTGCTGAACCAAGACCCAGAGCCTGGTTATGATGAAACACCATGAAAAAATTTTGCTTGCTCAGTTTTCGTCCCCTAAAGCCTATGTTTGGGACTTTCAGCTCAGTTCAGTCACTCAGTTGGGTCTGACTCTTTGTGATCCCATGGACTGTTGCATCACCAACTCCCAGAGTTTACTCAAACTCATATTCGTTGAGTCGGTGATGCCATCCAACCATCTCATCCTCTGTCATCCCCTTCTCCCACCTTCAATCTTTCCCAGCATCAGGGTCTTTTCAAATGAGTCAGTTCTTCGAATCAGGTGGCCAAAGTATTGGAGTTTCAGCTTCAGCATCAGTCCTTCCAATGAATATTCTGGACTGATTTCCTTCAGGATGAACTGGTTGGATCTCCTTGCTGTCCAAGGGACTCTCAAGAGTCTTCTCCAACACCACAGTTCAAAAGCATCAATTCTTCAATGCTCAGCCTTCTTTATAGTCCAACTCTCATATCCATATATGACTACTGAAAAAACCATAGCTTTGATTAGACAGACCTATGTTGGCAAAGTTATGTCTCTGCTCTTTAACACGCTGTCTAGGATGGTCAAACTTTTCTTCCAAGGACCAAGTGTCTTTTAATTTCATGGCTGCTGTCATCATTTGCAGTAATTTTGGAGCCCCCCAAAAATAAAGTCTGTCACTGTTTCCCCATCTATTTGCCATGAGGTGATGAGACCAGATGCCATGATCTTAGTTTTCTGAATGCTGAGTTTTAAGCCAATTTTTTCACTCTTCTCTTTCACTTTCACCAAGAAGCTGTTTAGTTCTTCTTTGCTTTCTGCCATAAGGGTGGTGTCATCTGCATATCTGAGGTTATTGGCATTTCTCCCGGCAATCTTGATTCCAGCTGTGCTTCATCCAGTCCAGCATTTCTCATGATGTACTGTGCATATAAATTAAATAATCAGGGTGACAGTATACAGCCTTGATGTACTCCTTTCCCGATTTGGAACCAGTCTGTTGTTGAAGCTGAAAATCCAATACTTTGGCCACCTCATGCGAAGAGTTGACTCATTAGAAAAGACCTTAATTCTGGGAAGGATTGAGGGCAGGAGAAGAAAGGGACAACAGAGGATGAGATGGCTGGATGGCATCACCGACTCGATGGACATGGGTTTGGGTAGACTCCGGGAGTTGGTGATGGATAGGGAGGCCTGGCGTGCTGTGATTCAAGGGGTCACAAAGAGTCAGACACGACTGAGTGACTGAACTGAACTGAACTCAACTGTTGTTCCATGTCAGTTCTAACTGTTGCTTCTCGACCTGCATACAGATTTCTCAGGATGCAGGTCAGGTGGTCTGGTATTCCCATCTCTTTAAGAACTTTCCACAGTTTGTTGTGATCCACACAGCCACAGTGCTGGAGTGACTGTAAGGAGATACCCCATATCCAAGGGCAGGGAAACCCCAGCAAGACAGTAGGAGGGGTGAAATTGCGTTTAGAAGCAAACCCCATACCCGTCAGAGATGCTCAGGGGGTTCAAACATACCTTGTGTGCACCAGGACCCAGAGACCCCACAGAGACTGAGACAGAACTCTGTTTGGGTGTCTCCTAAGGTGGCACGAGTCAGCAGTGGCCTGCTGCAGGGGCAGGGGCTCTGGGTGCAGCAGACCTGGGTATGGCATCAGCCCTCTTGGAGGAGGTTGCCATTAACCCCAGGATAGAGCTGCCAGAACTTACACAGGACTGGGAAACAAGACACTGGGAGGGCACAAACAGAACCTTGTGTGCACCAGGATCCAGGAGAAAGGAGCAATAATCCCACAAGAAACTGACCCAGACTTGCCCGTGAGTGTCCAGCAGTCTCTGGCAGAGGGGTGGGTCAGTGGTGGTCTGCTGCAGGGCTGGGGGCACTAAGTGTAGCAGTGTGTGCATGGGACCTTTTGAAGGACATCACCATTATCTTCATTACCTCATCATAGTTTGGCCTCAGGTCAAATTATAGGGAAGGAACACAGCCCCACCATCAAGAGAAAATTGGATTAAAGATTTACTGAGCATGGCTCATTTACCATCAGAACAAGACCCAGTTTCCCCCTCAGTCAGTCTCTCCCATCAGGAAGCTTCCATAAGCCTCTTATCCTTCTCCATCAGAGGGCAGACAGACTGAAAACCACAATCACAGAAAACTAACCAATCTGATCACATGGACCACAGCCTTGTCTAACTCAATGAAACTATGAGTCATGCTGTGTAGGGCCGCCCAAGATGAATGGGTCATGGTGGAGAGTTCTGACAAAACGTGGTCCAGTGGAGAAGGGAATGCCAAACCACTTCAGTACTCTTGCCTTGAGAACCCCATGAACAGTTTGGGAACTTACTTTAATGGAAATCTTTGGAATTAAATGTTACTAACAGTGTCATATACAATATGGGGTAATTCTTCTAAAAGAGAATGATATTTACAACCCTGTAATGCTTTCAGCTTAAAATATCATTCTATGCCTAGAGTAAGAGTCAAAGACAACAGTCTCCTTTTATTAAAGATCATTCAGAAGACAGATAATATTTAGTATGTGTGATGGTAAATCTACAAAGAAAAAAACATCAAAAAGCTGCTGTTAGAATCTGTGGTATCCCAGTGTTTAAACACTGAAAAACCAATAAAAACATCTTTCATATTTAAAGCCAGCAAGCTAATCTCCAGATAAAGAAGTTAGTAGAATCTTCCTTTTTAAAAAAGGATATTATGACAATATAGTCTTATTATAAATATTAATGATTTTTATTTTACAAAAAAAATTGATGTCAGCAGCTCTGCTAGGTAGGATACAGAATTTAATTGCACAGGGAGAAAATAAAATGTCACAGGAATATGGGGTTGAAGAATCCTTGTTTTATCATTATTTTAAAGCCCCCTCATTAGAAAGTAATTCCATAGGGCAGGGATTCTATCATTTCTGCTCATTTCCATATCCTCAGAACCTTTCAACAATGCCTGGCACATGGTAGGTATTTCATCATACTGTTAAGTGGATAAATAAAAGAACCAAGTTAGGCATCCATTAACTGCATTTCAAAGCTAAATGTGTCTTCCAACTACAGCTTTTTTTGGTAACATTCTAAGGCATTCTAAAAAGACTAACCAGTTTCGTCCATCTGAGTAGAATTGCTTCAAATGAATTTTTTTTTAATGCTGAGTAATATTCCATTGTGTATATATACCACAGCTTTCTTATCCATTCGTCAGTTGATGGGCATCTAGGTTGCTTCCATGTCCTGGCTATTGTAAAACACAAATAAGTAAAAAGAGGAAGAATGTGTTTTTAAATGAGTTATAAAAAGCAATGATTTATTTAGAAAGCACTGGTAGGTGTACATGGTAGAAAAGCTATCTCTGTTCTTCTGCCATCTCTTCAGTTTTTGTAAAGCTAATGTTGAGATTTATCAGCAACAGATGGCGTGCTCAAGTCACTTAGTCATGTCCAACTCTGTGCGACACCATGGACTGTAACCGACAGGATACTCTGTCCATGGAATCTTCCAGGCAAGAATACTGGAATGGGTTGCTATTTCCTTCTGCAGGGGATCTTCCAGACCCAGGGACTGAACCCATGTCTCTTGCAGCTCCTGGATTGCAGGTGGATTCTTTATCACTGACTCATCCGGGATGAAAGATTTGCTACTTCAGTCATGAAAATAAGCACAGAGTTCAGGCATGAGGGAAGAATACAATGGTACTTCTCTTTTCTTTTACATTACAAGTATTTAGTCTTCACAGTAATCTTTATGGGAGTAGGGAGGGTTGTTAGTGAAAATGAGAACTGTTCCCAAGGAAACAAGGGCCTTGCAGCCTATTTGATACAAGATGGGGTGCCCTCCTCCCAATATACACTCAACAAGTGCATTTTGTTATTTCCCTCACCAGGGGTATTTGGTTCGGATTCTCTTTCTATACAGCAGAAGCTGTGGTGCTGGCTGATCCTTCCCAAAGTCTATCTAACAAAGAATGTTAATAGGTGCTACAAGCAAAACAAAATCTGTAATTATAAAGTATGAAAGACCCCAGCTGAAAGAAAATTAGAATGGTTTCTTTGACACCAGTTTTTCAGACTCCCTTAATGTGCTAATGTGAATAGAGAATCTCTAAGAAGGGGATCTAAAAAGAAGTATTTTCCAAAATTTGGGGCATCTTTTCACTTCAAAGCACTGTGGGAAGGGGATGTGGGAATGTACTTCCCTCTCCACCTCTGTCAGAAAAGGCAACTCAAGCCCTTCTTAGCTCTAATTCCTTACCGGAAGGGCTTTCCTGATGGCTCAGTGGTAAAGAATCTACCTCCTAACGCAGAAGATGCAGGTTCAGTCCCTGGATGGGGAAGATCCCCTGGAGAAGGAAATGGCAACCCACTCCAGTATTGTTGTCTGGAGAATCCCACGTATAGAGAAGCCTGGAGGGCTATAGTCCATGGGGTTGCACAAGAGTTGGATGGGACTTAGCAAGTAAACAAGAATCACCTGAGTGGAAATCAATTCTCATATTGCTTCCCTATTCAAAATCAGTCAGCAGTTTTAAAATATTTTAGGGTATTATAAGGATACAACACCAAATTCTGACTTGGGCTTGTAAAGATGGTTCCTGCCTAAATCTGCAATTTCTTCCCTTACTTCCTTGGAATTAAGCCCCTAGAAAGTGCCTAGCTCTCTCTCTCTCTCTGGGCCTTCACAGTCAAGCCTCTGTGGCAGAGCCACTAGCCAGCCTGGGAAAAGCCCCTCTGGGCGCCCTGGAGTCTGGGCTCTTCGTGCTTGTGCTTTGGTGCTTCAGTTCTCCCCACTCTTCACTTCTGTCTTTCACAAGGCTTTCTGCATAGTAGGTACCTTATAAATATTTGTTGAAGAAACCGATGGATGAATGAAGAATTTTCACCTAACAGAAGTGATACAGAGTGGGAAGGGAGGAGTTTAATGTCAACAGGATGTTAAAGAATATTGCTAATCAACACCTGGTTTTCCATATGATATTTGAATCACCCAGGCACTGGCCAAAACCCTACCCATTTAAGGTACAGAGAAAATTTGACTTTTATTTTTAACTCTATTAGACATATAAACATCCTACAGTATGAAATCTACACACATATTCTTCCACCCACCGGTGAGTCACTCTTTTATGATTCTACTTCTCTATTACTTCTAGATTCTCTTTCTTGACCCTTGAAGACTAATTAGAGAGAAGCTGATTTTTTTCTCCAGTAATATTGTTTTAGGGGAAGAAAAAAATATTGATTTTAAATAAGTATCAGGCCGTTGTAGAGTGGTACATTTATGCCTTATGAAGTCGAACATACAGATCCAAACGAGTATTCAGGGTTAAGGACTTAGAAGCTGTGATATTGCTCTACGTAAATGAGCTAATACCACCAACGATCAGTGACTCCTCACTCCACTCAGCGGCTCTCCCATTGCCCTCAGGCAGCCTCAGCAGAGCAGCAGTCTCACCAGGCTGCTAACACCACTGCAGAACTGCTAATGGCTTTTTCTGCTTCTCTACTCAAGTACAATGGAGAGAACGCTGCGCTAAAACTTCCGATTAGTTACTGGGAAGGGAAAAAATAAAACACATTAATTTTCTTAAATCATAAACTAAGAGGTTTCCTTTTCACTTTCTCATCCTGTTTTGGTTTCCTTCTTCAGTTGAATATAGTCTCAGAATCATAAATTTGATTCTTAAATTAGACATGTCTTTCTATTTATATGAATTGTGGTCATCAGATGCCGGGCTGCATTCATGCCTAAGTAATCATCTATTTATTCAGACCACTTATGGGGTATGCTTCCCTTCTCAAAAGTAATACCACTACCACCTATTTTGAAAGCCTGAAAAATTGAGAGCTAGAGTTTAAGATACAGTTTGTCTTTTTGCAGAAGTCTGTCAGTGTGGCCTTTTGTATTATAATGCTTTATATTAAAATAACATTTGACTCGTATATATTTGCCCACTCCGAAGGCACTAAATACCTAAAAGGTCAAACTGTTTTAGAAAAACAAAACTGTATCCACAAATACTTTACTTCATAGCTTTGTTTAGCATACATAATTCATTTTTGTCTGCCCATTTAATCTTTCATAAATCTAAGCACTCCATAAGTGTTCGGCAAATTGAATAAATCAATATTCTTGACACTGATAAGAATTAAATTTTAAAAACAAAATAAAGCAAAATCAGAACAGTTTTCTGCAAAAGATAGAATTAATTGGTAATAAACATGTCAGAAATTTTGATGCACTGTGGCTTAGAAAGATGGTTGCAGAGTAATGAGATGAATGTGTCCTGATCCTGCAATGATGCAAACAAACTGCACTGAAAGAAGCAGGCTGGGTTTGAGTCTGCTTTGAACATACAGGCAGTACCTGAACTCGTTTGTCTGACATTATGTGAAAAGTGAAGGTGTTAGTTGTTTAGTTGTATCCAGCTCTTTGGGAATCCATGAACTGGAGCCCTCCAGGCTCCTCTGTCCACAGAATTCTCCAAGCAAGAATACTGGAGTGCGTGGCCATTCCCTTCTCTAGGAGATCTTTCCAACCCAGGGTTCAAACTCAGGTCTCCTGCATTATAGGCAGATTCTTTACCATCTGAGCCACCAGGGAAGCCCTGTCTGACATCATATCTCTAAATTGTTATAGTCACTGAACAGATCATTAGATTAGGTATGGCTTTTGCTTTGTATAGTTGACTTAACACTAGTTCTCTCTATATTACCAATCCTGAGGCAAACCAAAATATTTCTAACTGAAAACACCACTCACGGCTCTTAAGAAGATTTACTCAAACATGGTATAGTAGGTTGAAAAATGACTTCCTAAGAGATGTTCAAGTCCTCATCCCTAGAATTTATGAATGTTATCTTATTTAGGAACAAAAGGTTTTTGCAGATGTGATTAACTTAAGGACTTGCAGAAGGGGAGGTTATCCTGGATTATCTAGTTGGGCAGTAAATGACATCACATCCCAATAAGACTTAAATGTATCCTTAAGAGAGAGAGATTAGAGACAGACACTTGGAGAGAAAAGTAATGTAAAGATGGAGCAGAGACTGGAGTGATGCAGCCATGAGCCAAGGAATGCTGGCTGCTGCTGCTAGAAAAGGTGAGAGAGGGTTCTTCTCTAGAGTCTCCAGAGGGAGCATGGCCTTGCCAACACTATGATTTCAGACCTCTAGCCTCCAGAACTTTGAGAGAACAGTAAATTTCTATTGTTTTAAGTCACCAAGTTTGTGGTCATTTGGTACAGCAGCCACAGAAACCCAGGTTGTAGTTTTCTCTCAAAGAAATTACAAACTTTTAAGAAAGGCAATAAAACAGGTTCTTAAAAGATAGTCCTTGGGGACTATCACAGAATTACCCAGAAGGATTTTTCAAATATATGGCCTTGTGATTCATCATGTCACTGATGCAACCCTTGGGTGTGTGGAAGAGAAACAAGGCTGAGAGGAGATGGTATAGACCTAGCTTTCTAACCAGCATTCCCAAAGCACTGTGCCTTCAATGGGCTGCATGTCTATTGTGAGAAATTAATCCTGCAAGCTTCAGTATGACTGGAAGGCTCTTGAGTGGTCAGAGTCCCTCAGTCACCTCCAGCCATGGGCAGCTGCAATCTGAAGCTCTAAAGTGAAGTGAGGTCTGATGAAGTTCCCTGTAGAACCTGCACTGTTCCATGGTGGCCACAAAGGATTTGAAGAGACCGCCATTTTTAAGACTTGACTAGGAACTGAATGCAAGCCATTCAAGCATTAAGCCTGTTATAAAGAAGTTATATTCACAGAAGCAAACTCCAGTTTCTCACAAAAAGTTTCTTAAAAATATTTTTGGAGGTTTTCATTCTATTTTTCTTATCAGACTTATGTAATAAAAAGAAACAGTAAGTTTTTTCCCACCAAACCTCCTATGTGTTTGTCAATGAAAAACTGTTACCTGCCATAATATGAAATATAAAGATGCAATAAGAGGCAGCGAGTGGGTCCTTAAAGGCATCATTGCCTCCAAAAGCAAATTACTACTAGTAGTCATCCTTCCAGGATCAAGGTCAGCTGTCAGGGGAAAAGCATTGAAATTTATATTTGAAGGGAAAATATGTGTCCAATTTCTAGTAGGATTATTCAAACTCTTTAGTGTCAAACTTGAACTGAAAAGATCAAGACCTTTGACCAACCAACTGCTATTTCCCAGTATGAAAAAAACTGAGGAAAGAATGAACCATAAATTTAGGGGTCTTACTAAGCAGAAAGAATTGTTATTGCTTTGAATACTGTGGCTACATTTTGAGTCTGTCCTGTGGGATGTTTAGCACAACATATGAGATGGAAAGTTGTAACTGCACATGTCACATTTTTTGAGACAAATAGAACTGCCAAGTCCTGAGATAAAGGAATGGAAAATATAAGCACACATAATGAAGACTGTAGAAATTTGACATAAAAAAGTATTATGTTGTCTGATACATTGTCCCATCAACACATTCATTATAATGTATTCTTAGGTTCTATCCTATTCAGAATTTCTAGCTGTCTGTTTGTGCATTGATTTTACACCTCCCACCACAAAGCTTGGAAACACTGATGAGCATCTTCCTATACTTTAAAACCTTGCAGTATGAGGAGGAGGACATTTCTATTGCTGTAATCTCTATAGATATGTTCACATGGTTCATTTGTTCAGTTCCAAGTCTTTGGTATCTTGTCATTCCTTTTGAATATACTTAATACACTTGTCACTCCTTTTGAACATATGTCTAGCCTGAGTTCCCTTTCCCCAAAGGGATCCTTAATATAGCTCCAATTAGATTGCAAGTGCTACCAGATAAGTTTAGAAGAAGTATGTGTGAAGGAGTATGGACCATGAATCTAGAGGTGTGTCTGTATCATTCCAATACACCATTATCAAGACCAAATCACCCACCATCAGTAACAAATTCTCCATTGTGGTAAATTAGTTTGTGGTCACTTACCTCCTCCCCTCATCCCAAAGTCTCTGCTTCTATGTCTAGCATCTCCAAGTTTCTAAATAAAAACCCAGATTAAAAGCTAGACCCCTTGCTTCGTAGAATTCCTGAGCTTCACAGGAATAGACAAGATGAAGTGAAACAAATGGAAGGAGTCAGGACTGGTTCTGGTCTCTGAGGAAGTAGGTGCTGAAGTAATGGAGTAGATGATGAGTGAGAGCTCAGCTGCTGAACAGAGCAGACAAAGCAGATAGAAGGCAGCTATGGACCAAAAACTGTGCAGTGGGTTAAGGGAAAGATGGCAAGGGCAGGGAATAGGTAGGCTGGGGTTGGGGCAATAGAGGTATAGGGGACACAGTGCTGAGAATTAATGAAAAGAAAGAGAATTAAAGGAAAGAATAGAAAAATATATGAAGAAGTAATACAGTATGGCTTTCTGATTTATTGTTTATGGAAGTGAGAAGGAAAGAAAACGGAACAGAGTAATGATTTCCAGGTTTTTAGTTCCATGGACGAGGTATCTGCTAACAACTGAGATAGAGAATAAACAGCAGAAGTGAGTTTTCAGGAAAAGATGAAGAATTTAGGTTGGGACATGAATGAGTGGCTGTGGGATATTCATGGAGGGATGTAGACCTGACAGTAGGGTGTATGAGTTTGATATGCAAAGGAAAGGTCTTCCCCAGTGTTCACTGAAGCATTCTTTACAATAGCCAGGACATGGAAGCAACCTAAAAGTCTATCAACAGATAAATGGATAAAAAAGATATGGTACATACATATCATCAAATACTACTCAGCCATAAAGAAGAATGAAATAATGCCATTAGCAGCACCATGGATGGACATAGAGATTGTCATACTGAGTGAAATAACTCAAGACAGAGAAGGACAAATATCATATGATATCACTTATGTGGAATCTAAAAAACTAGTACAAATGAACTTATTTACAAAGCAGAAATGGAGTCACAGATGTAGAAAACAAACTTATAGTTACCAAGTGGGAAGGGAGGGGAGGGATAAGTTGGGATATTGAGACTGACATATATACACACTACTAAATATAAAACAGATAACTAATATGGACCTGCTGTATAGAACAGGGAACTCTACTCAATACTCTGTAATGGCCTCGACAGGAGAAGAATCTAAAAAAGAGTAGATATACACATATCTTATAACTGATCCACTTGCTGTATAGGAGAAACAAATGCAACACTGTAAATGAAATATATTCCAAAAACTTAATTTTAAAAAAGGTCTAGCTGAGTTGAAGATATTTGGAGTCACCAGCATCCAAGCGTATATTAGATCTATGAGAGCAGAAGACAGCAACCAGAGAGTATGGACATGAGACAAGAGGAAGGTCATGGGTGGAATTCTGAGGAATACCATGGAAAGGCCCACAATAGAAATGATAAAGGAGGCCAGAGACATTAGAAAACCAACTAAGTCATATGAGGGAAAACAGAATTTCAATAAAAAGAAATTCACATGCCACAGAGAGGACGGATAAGCAGAAGACTTAAAAGAATCCTTTGAACTTAGCAATTAAGAAGTCCTTGGGAAACCAGCTGAGGGCGGATTGATAGACTGTGTGGAAAGTTAGAATTTAAGATATTTGAAATAGAAAACTCCAATGATGATAAAATCCAGTGAGAAGAGGGTCATGCCTAAGGAGTAGGGTGCTAAAACAGAAAGTCAAGATTAATAGAGTTAAGGTCACAGAACATAAAACTAAATGTGTGGTTGAAATATTCTAGGATGGGTACTTCCCTGGTGGTCGAGTGGCTAAGACTCTGAGCTCCCAATGCTGGGGTCCTGGGTTCCATCCCTGGTCTGGGAACTATATCACACATGCCGCAAGTAAATATTCCATGTGCTGCAACTAAAAAAAAAAAAAAATCAAAATAAAAACCCATGTGCTGCACCTAAGACCTAGCACAGCCAAACAAGTAAATCTATAAATAGACAAAAGAGAAATATCCCAGGATGGCTGTTTATGTCAGTGAGAATCACTGAATGAAGTTATCAAAATCTCCAAGGGATGTTGCAGATACCTGGTCCACCTATTAAGAGTTAGGAGGGAGGGGGACTCCCCTGGTGGTCCAGTGCTTAGGACTCGGAGATTCCATTACAGGGGCAGGGGTCCATTCCTGGTCAGTGAACTAAGATCTCACATGCCCTGCAGTATGGCCAAAAAAAAGGAGCTGGGAGGGAGGCACAGAAGGTGGTGTGGTTAACACTTTCTAAGCCTTAAAAGAGGACAGGCACTGACTTGGGGGGATGGGTGAGATAATGGAAATCAGCAAGTTGGGAGGCTGGTTGATGCTGAACAATCTCACTCCCCACCACCAGCGGCAGACTTGAAATACTGGGTGTTTTTAATCCCCAAGAGGGGGTTCCTTAAAATATAATGATTCCCTAGTACCGAGTCACAAGGACTGTGAATCAAAAAAGTGTAAGAATCAGAGGGAAGACACTGAGCTGAAGAATAGAGTGTACCTGTGGAGGAGACGGTAGGTGATGGGGATGAGAGGTGGAGGGCGCAGAGATGGAACGAACTGACCTTGATACCCAGACTCAGGCACAGGCTGTTTGGGGGTCTGGATGCAGCTGGCATTCTGGGACCTGGATGCAGTGGGAGGGGTGGGCTGTACTCATAGCTTCCTGGCTGAGTGTCTTTGGTTGCTCAGAGAAAATGGTTAGAAGTGAGATTTGTTAATTGAGAGAATTTTGTCCTTAGGACATGATAACTAAAAAAATGCTGCTTGCCATCTTGCTCTACAGGGACTGAGTCATAAGCCACTGCAGCCACTGACCTTTAATACATCCTGAAAGGAGTTCATGGTGAAGATCAGAATGAGATACTCTGTGCTCTGGGAAAACTGGCAGAACAGAGCTTCAGATAGTTGGATATTTTCAGGAGAATTTTTTTTTATGAACCTATATGCTTGCATCTCTCCATTTTTAGAAAAGCACTAAAATTATTAACAAAGATCATTGTTCCTCAGTGACTAGCAGCAACCTTCTATTGAGATCGTACTTCATCAAAATCAGTGTGTATGTGTGTGTATATATACACACATACACTGACTTCCTCCCTTACCCGCTGAAGCAGTTCCTCAGAGTTCTCTCAGAGGCTGTCTCTCAGGCTACAGCCCTTAATCTGACAGTGAGTAAACTGGACACACAGCTTTTACATCATGCATTTTTTTTTTTTTTGACTATCACTTTTTCACTTTATTTTTTTTTTAATTTTTTTATTTATTTATTTTTTTTATTATTGTTTTTGCCATACATTGTCATGATATCACCATGGGTTTACATATGCTTCCCCTCCGGGTCCCCCCTCCCTCCTCCCTCCCCCCCGGGAAATCTCGCTGCACCAGTCCCGAGCATCAATCCTGGGCTGGCGATTGATTAGACACATGACAATTAACATGCTTCAATGCCCTTCTCCCATCTCATCCCACCCTTACCCTCATCCACAAAGTCCACAAGTCTATTCTATACATCTGCGTTCCTTTTGTTGTCTCCCATGTTGGGTTCTCATTACTGTCTTTTTAAATTCCATATATATGTGTTAATATACTGTATTGTTGTTTTTGCTTCTGGCTTACTTCTCTCATCATGCATTTTTTTAAGTCAACAGATGGTTAGGTGAAGAATGCTACCGACACTAGGAGTGCATCTCAGCATTTGCACATCTTTTATGTCCCCTCGGGGTTACTTTTTCCCTTTGAATCACTCTCACGGCTCCTATTTTATAAAACCAACTTGTCTTTGCCAACTTGGCTTCTTTGAAGATAGATCAAGAATCCCATCTTGATGCCCCAGAAGCCAAGGAACAGTAATTAATAGGGATGGAGAGAAGGGGAGGTCAGTGGATGCCTAAGAGGGCAGCTTACATGGGGCAGTGTCATCATTAGAGGAGGTACTTGCTTTTTTCCTTTGTTTCAATTTTTCAAAAATTTGCAACAGTGCAACAAGGGCAAGAAAGAGATATTACTACTCTTGGTGTCCCATTTGCTCTTTCTTACCAGCCACCTTCTTCTAGAACCATCAAAAATCTCCTCCACTATCTCCCTTCCTTCATGCACCACTTTCCTAGTCACTGAGTATATGTGCTTGAGCAAAGCCCTGAGGTTGATGCTGAAGGGAGCATATCAAACTGTCCTTAGTGTAAAGGGACAATGACTCCTGAGGGCAAAGGGGAAACAGAGCCCTGGAGATGGAGTAAGAAGGCCTGGGTGTGAGCCCTACCTATGCCATTCAGCAATTTTATGATTTTGGACAATATACCTAATCTGATCACATATCTAATGGAGATAATAATACCTACATCAGAAACACTTTATGAAACTTAAATGAGATATGTCAAAGTGCCTTTGAAATGATAAGACCCAATATGATGGAATGCAGTAAGTGGAGTGAGAAAGGTCCCAATAGAGTGGTCTGGATATTCATAGCAGAGAGTACACCCCCACCTCATGTTACAGCTGATACTTTCCTTATGCTTTTACTATTTATAACAGATATAAATCACAATTCCACATAAACAGCCCCAGAATTTCTTCTCAGGTAAAGTAGGCCAACAGTCTGCTTGATGGCATTTTGTAAGCTAAAATTGTAAGTCACAAACATTGTTGTTGTTCAATTGCCAAGTTGTGTCCAACTCTTTGCGACCCATGGACTGCATCATGCAAGGACTCTCTGTCCCTCAGCATCTTCTGGAGTTTGCCCAACATCATGTCCATTGAATTGGTGATGCCATCCAGCCATCTCATCCTCTGTTGCCCTCTTCTCCTACTGTCTTCAATCCTTCCCAGCACCAGGGTATTTACCAATGAGTTGGCTATTAGAATCAGATGGCCAAAGTATTGGCGCTTCAGTCACAAATATTTATTCTTTATTCTTAGTAAACAGCTTAAAGAGGCAAGATTCAAATAAGTAATTTTATATATAGAATCATGGGATAGATAAACAGAAAATTTCCCATAGAGATAGGAGATTCTTGTCTATCTTTATCCTCTAAGAACTTTAGATGGTGACCATATAAATGTCATTGTGAGAGCTGAACTTTTTTTCATGTATTGCTATCTTAAAACCCTCAATACCATTTCTTCCAACCCCCAAATCTGAATACATGAATAATTTTTATTTTTGAGTTGCAGCAAGTTTTCACACTTGCCAGTAAAAGCCAATTCCATTACTGTTTTATAAGCTGAACTTTTGTTTCAATTTTTTTTTTATAAAGGAATGCTGATTCCAGTCCAAGAAAGGCATTTTCTCTGAATTGCTTAAGCACTCCTTATTCATACTTGTGAATCATGGGTGCAAAAATGCAGATACAAATCTGTCAGAAAATGTGAATGTCTTTAAAAACACCTTTATGTGAGAAATCATTAACATAAGATGGTGAGGTATGAAGTAAAATGAATTGCATCGATAACAGCATAAGCATAAGTTACTACTCTTAAAGTAACTTACGGAGGATCTGCATTTATTTAAATAAGAGAAATGACTGCTAACACGTATTGAATATTAGCTTTATAGTATAAACAGTGGTTGCCATTATACCCTTATTAATTCACTTAATCCTCACAACAACTCTATGGGTTTGAGGAACCACCATACTGTTTTCCACAGCAACTGAACCATTAAAAATTTAAAAAAAAACTTCCTTTTAATGTATTCAATTTGAATTGTTTAAATAATCCAATAGTATTTTGATATTACAGCATTAACATAGTAGTGCTTGATTAGAGATCAGCACATCTTTGTCATGCCTAACTTCTAGAAGCAGACAGTAGAATGGTGGTAGCCAGAGGCTGGAGAAGGGGGAAGGTACTGGAAGATATTAGTCGCAGGTCATAAAGTTCAAGTTATGAAAAATCAGTAAGCCCTAGACATCCACTGTATAGCCCAGTGCCTATAGTTAACCTTAGTGTATTGTACACTGAAAAATGGGCTCACAGGGTAGATTTTACGTTGCTTTCTTATCATGCATACATTAGAACAGTAATAATAAACAAAAGGAGACAGGAGGAAGTTTCTGGAGATTGACATATTTATGGCATAGATTACAGTGCTGGTTTCATGGGTGTATACTTATCTCCAAGCTCCTCAAGCTGTATGTATGTAATATGTACAGCTTTCTGAGTGTCAGTCACATCACATTAGTTTTTTTTTTTTTTAAGCAGTTTGTGGGATGGTGTTTTGAGACCATGAATATCTTGTTTTCCAACAACTTTTCTCCTGATAGTTTTAGCCTCCAATGATGATTCTTGTCTGTATCAATTACAACACAAGTGATTAGAGTAAGGTGATTTTTTAGTTCTGTAATTCTCAATATGTCTCATTTTTTAACGTTCAGCAAAATATCTGGCTTTCAAAAGTAAGAACTCCCTAAGGGCAAGGGGAGGCTTCTCAGTGTGCTGAAAGTATAAATCTCCTAAATCTGATGTCACTCACAGACATATCTGAATGCTCCACAAGAGAAGGAAGAACCACCTTGCATTCTAGAATAAGCATATATGGATAGAAGTTATTGAGAGACTGTGGCCTTAGTCTGCTATTTTAAAAGTGCAAAAGTCTGATGATCTGGCCATTAATATAGATGCTTTTACCTCTGGAGAAGGTAATCAGAAAACATAATTTTAAAAAAGGGATATTCATGCTGCCACAGTTATAAATCATACATTTGCAATCAGGCAGTTCTCTTCTAGACATTTTAATTTTGCTTTAGCCTCTCCTTCTCTGCCACATGAGGATCATATTCTAGATGAATTAAAATCTGCTGCAAATGGGTGTGGCATACACAAAGCCCTGTGACTCTTGGGGGATGAACCCCTGGTATGATGTGGGAGCCCACGTCACCTTCCACTTACACCATTTTTGTTTTGATGTGTATCATCAGAGCTGAATGTTTAATGTTCTTGGGCTTTCTGGTGTTGTACCTCTTGGAGAAGATTATCACTACAGCGAATAGCCTGAATTTTCAAGCCATCCCTCTCCCCAACAACAGGTCGCTGCTCTGGAACTCCAGCACCTGGGATGATAGTAACTGCACTCAGCACATTTCAGCTCTCTCACCTGCACTTGCCTTGCTCGGTTCTGGAATTTCTATCACAGCTCCCACAGCAGCCATGCATACCTGACTCAGGTTATAAGGAGGCCCTCAGACTCTTGAAAGTCTAATCTTATTTCTCCTCTAACAGATGTTCTCTTGGAAGGACCAATCAAGCTGTGAAATAAAATGAATTGTCAGGAAACTAGAAGCATCTCTACCCTTCAAAAAAATAAAACTCACATAATGCAATTTCCTGACTTTTTTCTAGTTATTTCATATTTTGAATATTTAAATGCCTGAAATGATTGTGGTCATTTGCTTCCTGTAGTGCAAACTCATGTTTTAAATACTTAATATTTATATATAAATAAAAATTAAGACATTATATACATAATATTTTGTTACTTATATTTTGATATCTTCAACATTTGACCCATTAGCTTTTTAAAAAAGGGTCATTTTTTTAAAAAAAAGATCTAGTTAAAATGACAGAAGTATTAACATCGGAGAACTAACCTAAAGAGTGAAGATGGCCCTCCCCTTATGGACAGGTACTGCTGTCACATAGTGTGGGCTTAGGAAATTGAGAAACCTTAGGAAATTGTCAAAGAAATGGAAAACCCCCAATCAGCTATATTCCTGACTCCCAGTCCCCTGTGTGCACACCACGGGCTTTCACTGAAAAAGACACCATTGACATCAGGAAAGAAGTCACGTTATGCACTTGTCAGGATTCCACTGGTATTAACCTAACAAACTAGCTTTAAAAAAATCAACTTCATTGGCTCACAAAAGCGAAAAGTCAGGAGGCACATGTAGCAGGTTGAAGTCAGAAGTTCAAACAATATTATCTGGACTCTCTCTTTCCTTCCTTGGCCCTGCTTTCCTCTGTGTGTAGCTTTACCCTCATACAGGCTTTTCTCCAGCACCAAGAATGGTCATCACCTACTCTCCACCTACATAGTCCTTAGAGGCAGAAATTTCAAAGTAAAAAAAAAACAAACTCTGCTCTCATCTTGCATCTATACTGTTAGTGAAAACAAGTTTTTATACATGATAAACTAAAATTTAAAAGGAAACAAAAACAGTCTGCTCATCAACTATTTGCTAATGGGAGAAGACTTTTGAGGAGGTGGTAGTTGATGGCAGAGGTGTGCAAGAAAGGCACACTTTGTTTTATTTTACTTTTTGTCATACCACGCAGGCTGCTGGATCTTGTTCTCCTATCAGAGGCTGAACACGTATGCCATGGAGTCTTAACCATTGGACTGCCAGGAAAGTCCCTAGGAAAGGTACACTTGGGATAGTGCATTGTTCTCTCTACAACATTTTCTTCACCTTTGGGAGAATTTGTGGTTATCTTGTACTGAATATAGCACAGAAAAATATCTTTAGTGCAAAATTATGGGTAAACTTAGTAGTGCTTCAAAACGCAAAAATAGTGCACATGTAAAGCAAGATCCTTCCACTTCAATTCTCTTACAGGGAACAGTTTTGAATTCACCAAAAGTGTGAAGTTCATACTTGTTCTTTTGATATCCTCTGACTATGAACTATTGTGTCAATTGATGAGTGTGTTTTTGCCTGAAATAGATTTAAAATATAACACAGTTATATTTTAAATCTATTTTATTGCACACTAAATACAGTTATATTTTAAATCTATTTTATTGCACACTAAATATTTAATGCACACTTAAATCTATTTCAGGCAAAAACACACTCACCAATTGACACAACAGTCAGGGAAAGAAAGGAGTAACTTTCCAAAAAGCAGTAGAATTTTTCAAGAGTTCTTAACTGAGCAGACAAGTTATGTGGAGTAAGTATACATTTGAAGCATTTATGACTGAGACTTTTCCAGAGTTGATGGAAGATATAAATCCTTAGGTTCTAGAAGCACAAAGATCCTTCAGCAAGACAAATCAAAGAAATGTACACTTAGACATTTCACAGGGAAACTGCAGAACACCAAAGACAAGCAGAAAGACAAATCTGCTTTTGAAAGCAGCTGGAGAGAGAAGACAAAGCTATTTATAAAAGGACAACAGTTAGGATGATAACTGACTTCTCAACAGCAATGACAGAATTCTGAGAGAAAATAACTGCCAATCTAAAACATACACCCAACTAAGTCATACTTTAAGAACGAGAATGAAACAAGAACATTTGAAACAAACAACTGAGAAAGTTTTCAACCTACTCTCACTAAAAAAATACTTTTATAAAAGGTAAACTTCAAAGAGAGAATGTAAGATTCAAGAAGTTATTTGAAGAATACTTGAATTTCTAAATTTACTTGTGCATTTCTTATAAATAAATTAGTACAGTATTTGCCCTCCTTGTTATGCTATTAGTAACCTATACATACCCATCTTTTCTTTGCCTTGTTTACTTAACATTTAAGCCTGGCAGTATTTTCTCAGAGGCATAAAAAACTAGTTCACCAGCACTTTTCAAGTTTATGATTGTGTCATGTTTGCTACTGTCTCATTGGAGATAGCAAGTTGCACAGAGATCAGAGCCCATGGGAGAGAAGACTACCTGAGGGTGTGGACAGAGGGAATCATGAACAATTCGAGGGTCATTGCTGCAACATTCTACTACCTTGCACAACACAGACCCCATGATCTTGGCTCAGGTTATCTGAGGTTCTACAGGATTTGGACCAAAGACCTTGGCACACAGCTGTATCTAATGTTTTTTCTTCCTTCATTCTAAAAGGATGGAGCCAGCCCACAAAACTGAAAACATTTCGGTCTATACCCAGTGGGCCCTCACATAGTAATGCCACAGCCACTGAGTAGAGGGACTCTTAAGTCTTCTGAAGCCCTTAAAGATCTGCAAACTGGGTCAGACCTTTGGCGCACAGCTTCTCAAACCACTTGTAATTGGGAGTGGAGAGGGCAGAAAGATACATCTCCTAATGTGTGTATGCTAAGTCGTTCTTTGTGGCCCCAAGAACTGTAGCCCACCAGGCTCCTCTGTCCATGGAATTTTCCAGGCAAGAATACTGGAGTGGATTGCCATTTCCTCGTCCATGGGATCCTCCTGACCCAGGGATGGAACCTGGGTCTCTTGTGTCTCCTGCATTGGCAGAAAGATTCTTTACCACTAGCACCACCTGGCAAAGTCCATATCATCTAGTAACAATGTTAATTAAATAAAAGTGTTGACCTTCTGAAGATAAGACAGTACAGTGGATGGGTATGCTGGAGATTTTATTCCCTAGCTTCTCTTCCCTGCCTTGTTCTATGTCAGTACAGGCAACAAGGGACACTGCTCGAGATTCACAAGGCAGGAGTGAAGTAGGGGCCATCTTTTTATGCTCAAAAGGTTGGGGCAGAGCACAGGGTACTCAAGCACATCATCTCACCTGGCTGATGAGGGCCAGAGGGGGGCCCACAACATTCAGCACCTACAGGATCCTTCCTCAGCTTCTCCAACTTTCAAGCGAGGTGTGTGTTTTTCCTCCTTGACAAAGGACACCATCACCTCCCACAGGATGGCCTCGTCATCACGGGTGGAGGCTTGGAGGCAGGAAGTGACCAAGATGCATCCTAGCCCTTCCCTGGGGGCTTCAGTTGAGCCTTGTAGGTTTCAGTTCTCATTCATCTTCCCTTCCCAGCCCCCTGCCCACTGCCTGCCACGCCCCAGCACCAGGTACAGAAACAGCGACTTAGACTTTCTGGTCAGCTGCCACAATGATATAAGGTCAATGTATTTGTTATCTGTGGCTGCACTACAAACTACCTCAAAACAACAGAAACAATTACTGTTTCACACAATTTTTGTGCACCAGCAATCTGGCAGTGGTTTAGTGGGTATTTTTGTCCATGAGGTTGCAGTTAAAATGGCAGCAGTGGTCTGCAATCTTTTCCTCTGAAGGCCAGGTAACAAATATTGTCAGTTTTGTGGGCCACAGAGTCTGTGTTGCAACTACTCAACCCTGCTGTGAAGGGGCAAAAGCAGCCATGGATAATACATGTACAAATGGTTGCAGCTGTACCCAAAGATAGCTTTATTTACAAAAATAGGTAGCAGGCTGGTTGGCATGGGGAGTCAGCTGGCCAATCCCTGATCCAAAGGTTTGACTGTGTCAGGGGTATCTGCTCCTAGAATGGTTCACTTGGCAATCTGTTGCTGGCCACTGGCAAGAGACAGTCCCGCATCTCTCCTGCTCAAATGTCCCCACAACACAACAGCCTGCTTCCCCCAGTGAGAGACCAAAGGGAACAGGCAGAAGCAGCCATGTCCTTCCGGCCTTGAAAGTCCCATGTTATCACGGCCACTGCATTTTGTTGCTCATATGCACCAAGATCAGTACATTGTGGGAGCGGTCTACACAAGGGCACAAATACCAGGGATCACTGGGTGGGCTACCATGAAGTCTGGCCACTATATAACCAATTCCCTAAGATAAACAATACTCACTCTGGTTTTGCTTCTCTGGTCTTATCTCTACTGATAAGAGAGATATAGCAGTATAAACTTTAGATGCTAACAACAACAACAAAAGAACAGTCGATATGAAAATTGACTCATAATAGTCCAAGTGAATTTGAAATTAATTCTAAACGCCTGTATATAGACATGCTTTGTCAAAAAAAATAATTAATTTTTAAATTAAATAAAATCCTGCAAATATTCAAGTAGAAAGCAGGAAAGGTGGCTTTCCTTAAAAGGAATCAAAAGTTAAGACACTTGCCCCAGACTTTCCTGCAACACTGAGTTCCTAAAGATAATGGTAAATTTGTGAAGATTTGGAGGGAGGCTTCCCTAATGGCTCAGTGGGTAAAGAATTCACCAGTAGTGCAGGAGACACAGGAGGCTTGGGTTCCATCCATGGGTTGGGAAGATCCCCTGGAGGTGTAAATACTGACAACATACTCCAGTATTCTTACCTTAAAAATCCCATGGACAGGGAAGCCGGCAGGCTACAGTCCAAAAGGTTGCCAAGAGTCAGATACTACTAAGCATGATCACAACTGTAACTGAGAATTCTATTCCTAGCCCAAGTGGGAACTAAAGAATAGGAAAACCAAAATCAGTGCTGTATTGGGACTCAGGCACGAATAATTGCTGTAAATATAATCGCAAAACTCATTACAAAAACAAAACTATTGAAAATAAGGAAACACTAGGTTAGAGGATGAATAAGTAAGATGGGTCCACTCCTCTGATTAATGATACGAAGCCTAGTGAGTAGGGGAAGAAAAGGATGGAAATAAAGGTGGATGAAGTTCTGCCTCTTGCATGAGGAAGGAAAAAACACTGACATCAACACGGAGGCCTTGAAAGAAATGTTGGAGTTGGCCAGAAGAAAGGTGGCTGTTCTGGTGGCCACAGCAGAAGGGCACCTACTTGAGCAGAGGTAAACAACAGTTTATGGGAAGGAGGTCAGGATTTCACTGAATCAGTGAAAGGTTAGAAGGGCCAGATTCAGAACGAGATACAGGCAATGTTGGAGGCTGGTCACCAAGGTCATCCCTGCTGGTGAGAAGAGCACTGCCCCCGGATGTGGGCGTCCTAACTGGTGTCTGCCCTTGTGTCCTTTTGCCCTGGACTCAAGGTCTCCAAGGAGAGAGCCCGCTGCTGGCTGGAGGAACACAGGATGTTCCCTGATTGCCCTGAAGAGACATCTCACCAGCCAGGAGTCTGAAGACTCAACAGGAAGAGGGAGGATGCCAGTGCTTCCTAAACCATAACTGTTTCCTCCCAAGGGAATGATGTGACCTTAGCTGGTGAGGGAAGCGGAAGCCAGATCACAAAGGGCCTCATAAGACATGCTGAGCAGTGTGTACATTTTCCAGACAAAAATGGGTAATCAGTGAGAAGTTTGGAGCAGGAGAGTAGCAAATTCCCAATTCCACTTTAGAAAGATGGCTCTGGATGCTAAGAACACGCAAACCTGTGCATGGAACTCTAGCATGGTTTCCAGGAGTCTAAGGTCCATTTTTGGAACAGCCTTGAGTTTTTTGACTAGAAAAGATGCAGGTTACCAAAAGAACTCAGCCTTTGTTTCAGCCAACAGCTGAGGAAAGTCCCTGACCTCTCTTTAATGAAAGCATTTATTTAAAAAGCTTACAATTGTAAATCCTTTTTCTGTACTACAGAAGATTGTCTGTATTTCCTATAGCCCCAAAGTGGTTGTTTTGAAGGATCTCTAAGCTGTTCCTCTAAAATGTAACCCGAAGAACAGGGCCTGGCTCCCACCCTCTGTGAGAGGGAAGACTAACTTCAGTAGATGTGTTAGCAGGCTCCAATGGCCTAATCACCAGGACAGGAACCACTTACCTGCTTTTTGTAATTTTTCATGTCCCTGACTCTGCTCCAGTCCCCACTCACTCCCTCTCCTACTCCCTTGTTCTCCCTTTAAAATATCCAGTGACCTCAG
Source organism: Antilocapra americana (assembly GCA_007570785.1). Lineage (NCBI taxonomy): Eukaryota > Metazoa > Chordata > Mammalia > Artiodactyla > Antilocapridae > Antilocapra > Antilocapra americana. The sequence continues at coordinate 16,721,592 of ML661908.1, read as the reverse complement.
CAGAGATCAGAGTTGAACTCAGGATATCCTGGGGTCTCTCCTTTATTGCAATAAAATCCATCGCTATCATCTCTGTCTAGCGCTGGTTTTGTTGATCTTTGACATGGAGATGTGGAGACAGAACTCAACAGAGGCAGTGATCCCTGCATGACAGGAGTGGCCCAACCAAGGTACCAGCTATGAGTTGCCAAGAAGTTCAGGCGGGCTCCAGAGAAGAAGTTGATTTAGGATGAATAGATCCTGTAACAGACTTTGGGGGACTATCCAAGAGAGCCAAAAAAAATTTTTGGCTGTGTTCCCTACCCCTACAGATAACTGACATGCTCTATGCTATCCCTTAATGAGAACTGTGTTATTAGCTTCCACTTAAATCTCATTCATAGCAATAACGTGGACTCCTGTCATCTGTGGCTTCCTTTCCCATGATTCTGACCTTTACCATCTTTATATATACACTTGGTAAGGTTTCTAAAATAGCTTAAAATGACAAAATAACCAAACAAGAACTCATCAGCCCAATATCCTCAATCAAAACCACTCTCCCCTCTTCCTCCCTTATTAGTAGTTCCATCCTTTCTCCCACAACCAGCTTTCAGATCTCATCAACTAGCCGTGACTCTCCCCCGTCACTTCTCCTGAGTTGCTTATAATCAAATTATCTACACATGAAGAATTTTTTAAGTCAATCCCCTACTTCTCATTCATACTTGCTATGAGTTTAATCTTTCCCTTTTGCTTAAAAATTCCATTAGCCTTCTACCCAGTTTCTTCACACCTTCTGACTCTGTATCATTTCCATACTAAATTCTGATTATTTTTACTTTCCTGCTGTAAAACTCTAATGATGCACCAGAACTAATAAATTAAGTTCAAACCATTCTAGCATTAAAGATTTCCTCTCAGTATATTATACTATAAAAAAGCTATGAACATAGAATCTCCTAAACTGAGTGCACATATGAATGGGGGCGGGGGGCGAGGGTCTACTTTGCTTCATATTTCTTCCCAGGTCCCAGATACCCCTGCCTTCTCACTCATGGAGTGAGAGGAGGAGTGAATAATCCAAGTGGCAGATTTGGGAGCTGGAGCTCAGCCTCTTTTCCCCTCAACCCTCTCCTGGGTCTGCCTGCCTGCTGATAACATGCACTCTGGGCCTCTCTTAGCCTTGGCATAAGCTTGTTTTAGAGGCCTTGCGCCCAGAGAAGGGAAGAGAAAAGCGGAGTGTTGGGGCTATTCAGGATGGGCAAGCCCAGATCTAGCCCCAGGGTTTGGTATCAGGAATTCCACTGTTGCCACACACCTGAATCAATTTGAAGACCAAAACTAAAACATGTGGAAAGCGAGGCTTCTGAAGGCTGGAGGAATTGATTGGGATAATTTCAGTTTTGAGAGGACTATACCAAGCTCAGGACCTGCGGGGATTTAAAATCATTGAACAGTTATTTCACAGGTAATATTTGGTGCTTGGTTTTTAATGAAGTTGGTTCTTAGTTGCTTCAGCTTGTGTGTGTGAGATTAAGCTGCATAAAGATCTTGATCTGGTGACTTTGTATACAGGCAAGGGGCTCTCTCTATAATGCCTGAACTGCAGGCACAGATCTTGGTGGCCTATAACATTACCTATATAGGTCTTCACAAGCAAACCTGGGTTGAGGTAGAATTTGCTCTGTGGGCAGCTACAGATGACTTTGAACAACACATGTCCAGGAAGGTCTGTGCCCAAAGACAGGGCTTATACAGGGATTAAACCATCAAGAGAGAGTCTTGAGCCTTCAAGGCAAGGTGAAGTTTTGCCTTGAGAGAGCCAGTTTCAGCAGCATATTCTCCTGCTTCTACTGTGGTTTCCATCCAGGTCAGCAAAGATGTTAAGTTCCTCATTAGTCACTGAGCAATAGCATATAAGATTCTAGCTTTAAATTGTTAACATTAAAGCTCAAGTAGGTAGCATCAGATTTTATTGCCCAAATTCTATTCTTTAATCAGAGCCAGAGGGATTAATCTTAAATTCATGTGACATGTCAACAGCCTCGAGTCACCTTCAACTGTGCAAACTCAAGCTGGCTTGAATTTGTTACTTCCATGAATTCAAATCAAGGCTTTAGATTTCAGACTAAAATCATAGATTCAAACATACAACAAGAATAAATGAATATCTGTAGTTAAAAAAAAGAATCCATCTTCTTAGGTTACACTAGTGAAATAACTGAAATAAACTGTTGCTGACCTAAGGCAAATAAAAAGGCTGATCATTTAAAAATACTGTGTCTAGTGGTACCTCATTGTAGTTTTGATTTGCATTTCTCTGATAATGAGTGATGTTGAGCATCTTTTCATGTGTTTGTTAGCCATTTTTATATCTTCTTTGGAGAAATGTCTGTTAACCACTTTACACCAGTCAGAATGGCTGCCATCCAAAAGTCTACAAGCAATAAATGCTGGAGAGGATGTGGAGAAAAGGGAACCCTCTTACACTGTTGGTGGGAATGCAAACTAGTACAGCCACTATGGAAAACAGTGTGGAGGTTCCTTAAAAAGCTGCAAATAGACCTGCCATATGACCCGGCAATCCCACTGCTGGGCATATACACCGAGGAAACCAGAATTGAAAGAGCCACGTGCACCCCAATGTTCATCGCTGCATTGTTTACAATAGCCAGGACATGGAA